>VXBT01013480.1:2018589-2379007 GCA_013400235.1 Oriolus oriolus
AAAGAAAGCAGATTTAAACCCTTTCCCCCCTGCCCCCCCCCAAGATACTGCATCTGAGTTTAAAATGTTTTTCTGAGGATGTATCAGATTCAATAATACACAAAGCTGTACCACCTCCACGGCAGGATCCCAAGGCACCCTCCATAATCACTGGCATACTGACACCAAAGACAGATGCTGGAAACAGGTACTGGCAGCTGAAGTGGCCAAAACATCCATTTAACTTAACAGCAACAGGTTGCAGGAACTCACTGCAAATTTCTCCCATGCACATATGTAAAAAAGAAAAAAAAAAAGAGCATTTTGTGCTGAAGTATTTGTATATTTAGTTTTGGACAAATAACAGATGAAAAGAAAACATCTTTAAGACAGATGTATAAACATCTGTATATCTGCAGCTATGTATCACTAAAATTTTAACTGATTTTGGACTACAACTACATTTGAAAAATAAACGTTTCAATTCAGGGGTAAGTTCTTTCAGTTTTGGGGCTTTTTTTAAAAGGTCTCAAGCATTCAAAATATGTCTCTCCAACTGTTCACTATTACTACAGTCCTGATCAGAAGACAAAAATAAACACATTTATCCAATCAGCGTGTTTGTATGGAGCCTATTTGTCAGCATGCAGGTTCATATGAAATTAAACACTTTGTAGATGGAAACATTTAGCACTGAAATGAACCTGCCAGTGAGGGTTAATTAGACAATCAAGTACAAGAGCTGGCACTCTGTCTGCCAGCGTGGCATTGCTTCTCCAAAGAGATGCTCTTCAGTTTAGAGCAGAATGTCAAAGCTGTGTTCTGTGCGGGTGAAAAGGATGAGGTTAACTGGAATCTCTGGAGAAACCACTGAAAAAGGCTGGCTGGAGAGAAAGGAAGGTCTCTCTCAGAGGAAGGTACCCTGGGCTGTAGGGCAAATTGGAAGAGTGAGCCCTTAAAAAACTGAGCCAGGGAAGAGCTGATAGCAAGTCAGCTAATTACAGGGCAAGAGCAGGGGCTGACCTTGCTAGAAGTAAAGTCTGTTTCAAGATCTGTGTATTTCACAGATTTTTAGGACAGTGGCTTGTGGCTATGGCACACAAATGCTTTTATTTATGCTTTACCATCAGTTTATTTGAGTGAAGCATGATTCCCAGGCACTTGGCTAACACTCTTCAGCAATATTCCTTGCTTAAAGATTTAGCTGATCTGAAACTGGCAAAATGATGTAACTTAAAATCACAGCTACCTAATGCATTTGGTGAAGGAATTTGAAGCATAGGAAGGTGTACCAGAGAGAATGCAAGAGGTAGGTTTAAGACAGATACTACAGCAATCGAGAAAAAAGGAATCACCTCTTAGGGAGCAGCAACAGCAACAAAACCTTCTTGCAAAGAGGTGAAATATGGAGTCCTAGAGTCACAGGGGATTTCTGAGTGCTTTATACACTTTATCTGCTTTTTATTTTACATTATTAGTCCCAAATTGTACTCCTTGGATGTGATGTGTGTGTCATTTAAGTGCATTTTACCTGGCAGTGGTATTAAACAATTCCTGCTCACTTCTTCCTGGGTTAGGGGTAGAGTGTTTCACTGGATCACTCCCTGGATCCATTTCACAATCAGAACAGGAGGCAAAAAGAAGTCAAAAGAAGAGAGGAACAAAAAGAAAAGATAGGTGGATGCACAACACTGCTGTCTTTAGTGACACTGAATGTACATAAAATTCAGCTCAAATTGCTATGATAAGATGGGTGACAGTGGCGTGGTGATGGAAGAATGGAAAGGAGAACATGGCAGCATGACCAAGCAGTTCTATGCTGCAGATACTTTTTCAAAGTACCTCTCAGTCAGTCTTCCATTGTTTAAAATCACCATCACTGAGTGCCTTGACATCTAACTGAAAACCCATCAGCAGGAAGTTTTAAATTCTATAACCAATGCTTGCTTTTCAGGGCTCTGCACCACACCTGGCTGCAGCCTAGGATTCATCTTTCATGTGAATGAACTTCTGTCAGTTTCTTCAGAAAGAGGCATATTCTAAAGTAGTTTCTCTGCACTGGACATGTAAATTCATCTTTCCAGCTTTACTGCCCCAAACAATGCCCACCCATCTGAACAGCACATTTTTACAAACTCAGACCTTCTCTAGAACCACAATTTCAACTGTCGGGAGAGAGGGCAGGATACTGTCTTCTTGTAAGGGAGAAACGCTGGAGTGTCAACAGTTTTTTGTACGGGAATCTGCTGTCCCCAGTCCTGGTGCTCCCACTCCTGGCACGCCCTTGGAGCCCTGAGTCGTTCCCAGCTCACTGCAAACGCCCTGCGCAGGTGGAACATCCGAGCCCGCAGCCTGGAGCACCCTCAGCAGGGCTCTGTGCAGCGTCCCTGTGCCTGCACCTCCCACCCCACAGAGCCCACTGGAGGCCACCTGCAGCCCCCTGGCTCTGAGGCTGATCTCGCCGGGCTGGCACGCAGGGACAAACGCATCTGTGGAGGCCAGGGCACAGCGGGGACAATCTGCCAGGAGATGGCACGAGAGCATAATCCTGGCTCAGCCACAGGCACGGGAGACCAGGAGCATCCAAAGCACTCACGAGGGACAGCCACTGAGGACAGCTGGCAACCCGACATCCTAAAAACCAGTGTGGACAAAGTGGGAATTTCACCTCGGGCATGGCAGTGTCTGCACCGTGTCAGCCCTGCCTATTTCCCAGCTCTGCACATCCGAGGAGAAAAACAGGCGTCCTCCCAGGAGAAAGCCCGGCTCCTGTCAGCGCAGCACAGCCGGGAGGAGCCTCTGTCCTGGAAACCCACATTTGAAGAAACGCAGCCAAACTCCACTGATGTGTCAGCACTTAATTACAGCTGGAGCGTGGTTCAAATCTTTCCCTTTCTGTCATGTGTTCTGCTTCCAGAAACACACACTCAGAAAAAAAGCAACAGAGGATTTCTACCCCTCAAAAATAATAATCACACTACAGCCCTACTATTATAATTAAACAGAAATTAATTACATTTTAGAGAAGGGGACAGGTTCCGAAGGCTTAGCTGGTTTCCTTTCTAATTACTATGTAATGTTGTGAACACAGCAAAAATCTTCTTTTTAACATGCTAAATGTGCTGGGGGCTGTGTTTGCTTTAACAGACAGCAAAGGATGCTACATTTGCATTTAATTAAAAAAAGAAGTTATTAAAATAGTTTATTTCGGTTCAATGTATATTTATTTAGCATGTGGATGGTTTCATATCAGAAATAAGATTTTTTTTTTCAATTAGTATTGAGCAACAGACACCTGGGAGAGCAAATAAAAACAACGTATTTTCAAAAGAAAGCTTATTAATGCAGACACATTTGGCCCTGTCACAACTAGATTATTTTTGAACATTCACTGTTTCCAAAGAAATCAATCTCTATCCCCAAAGCTAAACAGTATGTTACCTTTTTGACAGAAACAAAATAACACAACCCCAGAAACTAGAACACATGCAGAAACCCCACACCAAGTGTGAGCTACCCTCCAGCCCGGAGCGATCTGAAGAAACAGCTCCTGTGGGTAGATGGCATCGTCCCTTCCAGGTGTGGAAGGGCATCGGTGGCTGTGGGAATGCAGGGCGGGTCTGCCAAACCTGGCAGAGCATTTGGGAGAAAGAAATTCTAATTTTCAGCTCCTGAGCAGCCTTACACAGGAATCAGGCAAAGATTTTGGCAGATGCAGAAAAACAAATGTAGGCATCCAGTTCACTTGAAATTTAAATGAGGAAACAGCAAAGCTCATTTATGTGCTTTCAGGGTTAGTCAGCAGCTAAGCAAAGAGTTTTTTTAAACTGAAAGTTTACATTTAGGTTTAGGAGAAGAGCTTTAACTGGGTTAAGTCCTGCTTTTCACACCAAAGCTCTTCATGGGATCTAACTCTGGGTTCCTGTATTAAATAAAAGTCTTAGGGAACCGCTTCTTCGTACCCATATATCTGATTCATCACTCTTTGGAAGACTACAATAAATCTGTCATCAAACTCTACTAATTGCCAGTAAATCACCAAAGTTGGAAGTGTCACAAGCATATCTGGAAAGAGTAAAAGTGAAAAGCTGAATATTCAAAGAGCTCTGGGGTGAAATTGTGTCACTTTACAGATGAACCTGTAATCTATGTGAAAATAAATGATGTATAATGATTACTAAATTTGAAATCAAATCTTCACATGGGGACAATTCAATAAGGTTAGGTGATTATAGGACTATGCAGCAGCATCAATTATGGAGCCAGAAATAGTCTCATGTCCCTCAGAGGCTACAAAAACACTGCATTGCTTTATTCACCAACATCAGAGGGCATAAACTTTCATCGAATAGTCAGGTGGGGGCCTTGTCTGGAAGAAAAAAAATAAATAATGGAAGGCACGAGCCCAAAAAATGACTGGCAATGATCTTAACTTATCATCCAAGCTACCATTTGCTCTGCCAATTGATGGGAAATGAAGTGTGATCAATTCTAGTGCACTGTACATTGTTCCCTCTGACTGACCTGCCAACTCTTTGATTGAATAATTAGCTAAGATATCAATATCTGCCATTTTGCACAATGCTCACAAGACAAAGCCCTAAAGTTTTCAGAAAATGGACAATCACCACGTTATCTGTAACTTTACACTTTCTTTCACATGTATGACTAAGCCTTGATATTGCCAAAATATGGAATAAAAACATAACAGTACATAAGAAGTATTAGAATCCAGGAGCATGAAATCTAGAGGTCAGTGCAAGCCCTGAAGTAATACAACATACATTTTTAATCTTACAGATGAATAACAAGCCATATCAAAAAGGATTAGATCTGTGCTCCTCATTTACAATAGTTCACTGTAAGCAGCAACCTATTTTCCATTCTCACTACCAGGGGAAGCAGCGTTAACTCAGGTACTGGGTGGTGACTGACAGCAACGCTGACATTTTAATAGCAGCTACTGTTTAAGAGCACTATCACCATCTTGTGATTCTTAAATAAAGATTTAATCTACTTTTGATGCAGCAGAGCTCTGCAGACTGGCAATCTGCTGCTGGGGCACATGGAAAGGTGGGGGTTTCTTTGCTCCCATCACCCAGTCCCACACCGGGTGTGTAACAAGCTGTTCCAAAGCCATAAATTAGGCTCGGCAAGGCACTGCCTGACACTATAGTTTACATTACAGTCCCAAGCCTGAAGTGCTAGCAAACAGGGACACTGCATATACTGTTCTATTTCAGACATAAATGGTGTTAACTGCAAAGACATATCAGTTATTCAGTGCAAAAATGATACATGACTTGTAAATTGGGCCCTTTATAAGTATTTTGGCATTTCTATGTTTAGTTCACACACATGGATGTAATTCCCAAGTATCCAGATGTCATAGCCATATCTAAAGACACCACTTCTCCCCAAACCATTCTGTCGTGGCATTGGGTGTGCCCACCACTTCCCCCCCTAATTCTCATATCTATTCCCCTCCTATACAAACAATGAAGACCAAAACCAGAAAGGGAAATGTACAAACTGAAAATGCAAATGCATCCTCTAAAATGAAGGAAAGGGCTAGTGGCTTACAAGGCAGAAATGGAGAAACCATGTGAAGCAGAAAATCACAGAATCAATTAGGTTGGAAAAGACCTCTCCCACTCCTAGTCCTGGGTGACTAAATTTCTTTCCATGCTATGCTGTAACAAATCCTAGCCTTTGCTACATAAGAATAGCAAAGGTCTAATAAAGAGATGTGCTGCTTAGTGCCCACTTGAGTGTGCATAACCGGAAAACATTTCTGGTTTGACAGGTAGCAGCATCTCAAATAATCCAAAGGAAGCAGATTCATCTCTCCTTCTGGGCTGACAGCAGGCTAAGAGCATAATGCCATTAACTTGGTATCAACAAAAGTCTTCCTCTGCACCCTGTCCTAGGTCTTTATTTTTCAGCTGGCAGAAAAATCTCACACCAGTGCCATCCTAGTGCTGGCAGTTTGTTTGACTG
This sequence comes from Oriolus oriolus, assembly GCA_013400235.1. Lineage (NCBI taxonomy): Eukaryota > Metazoa > Chordata > Aves > Passeriformes > Corvidae > Oriolus > Oriolus oriolus. Next base: position 2,024,569 of record VXBT01013480.1, read on the forward strand.
ATCACCACCCTGAATTGCTTCAACAGTGTCTACCTACGAAGTATAGGCTATGCAAGTGCTGTGCAGGCAATGGAAACCCATTTCTCTTACCATGGAAATGGGAATTACAGACGTAGTTATTATTTGCTGATTAATACAGTCTGAGACAACCCTGTTTTGTGCATTTCACATGTTGAAACAGCTCCCTTGTATATTCTGACTGATGCCTTTTAACTCTCTTTGAAGACCCATTATCCAACATTATCTCACAATATTTTACAATGTGTTCATCCCTCCTGAATAAAAGACTGGAATGACCAACTCCAAGCCCACAGACAGACAAAATGTTAACAGACAATCTTCATCAGAAATAACTGCATCCTTCCTGTGTTACTCATGGCAGCTGGTCAGCCTCTCCTCTTTTCATGAAAAAAACCCCAACAACCAGCAACAAAATAAAATTCAACACAAAAAACTCACAAAAAAAATTCCCAGCCCAAAATAAAATAAAAAAACCCAAACAAATTTAACTGTGCTTTTTTTACAGGGCTTAGCTCTGGTGAATATTAATTAAGCACTGTGAGTATCACGGCAAAAAAATGCCTCCTTTCTCCCTACTAGCAAGACTAGCAGCAGGGGGGATACAAAATATAAAATATTCTACTCTTTCCAGATTAGCCCAAAGCACAAACAACTACCAGCATTCTCTTTGTTCTTCTCACCCAGAGCAAATCCTACATGAAGTTTGAGAAAGACAGACGCAACTTGAGCAAATTAGCTCCAGGAATCAAACAACTTATCCAAGAAGAGTTAGGATAGCTAGCCTTCCACATTTGTGGAAATGGTTAGTAGGAATCAGTGATAACAACAACATGACAGACTGACAAGACTTTGTTTTCCTCCAAGACTGGAAAATTCTGATTCTGCGTGACAACAAATGTAAATTATTTACAGTGTAAAGGTTTGGTAGATACCATGCAGTCTGCTGCACATGGGTGTATGTAATCCTTCATACCATAATTGTGCACTACACATGCATTGACAAAATTAACGGAACTGCAAGCAGAGCATTTCTATCTTGAGAAATATTTCCCACATTAACCATTCATCTTAATACCATGCCTTTTCTTATCTTATTGTTTTATTAAGTATTGGCAGGGTTTTTTATTCAGCTAAAGCTCACTCAATGAAGGAAAATATGCAGACCTGTTTAGCCGGTCAGGTCAAAGTGGATAAAGAAGCCTCAGGACTGCCTAACATGCCAACACACCCTACAAAATAACATTTACTAGACAGATTTTCACAAGCAGCAATTTCTATTTAGTAAAGTGGTAAATGACATCTTGCAATATCTGAAAGAATTAAACATTCTCTGTGAATATCAGCCACACAGCATCACAGGAGGTTCCCCTTTATCCAGCATCAGTTAAATTTTGCTGTCTTCTAGGAAGGAGATTAAATTTCCCCTTTACAACTCTGTTTCCAACTGTCTAATGCACTTTGGCAAGCTTTCAAAGGCAGGCTGGCACCACTGAACTCTCTTTCCAGTCCAGACCACTGCCTTTGCACCAAGCTTCTCTACTCACAATTTTTTCTGTGTTTGTTTCCTTTCTTTCATGGTTCCTCACTCCCCAGTACATCTTTTTTTCCTAGGCTAACATCTCTATGCCACATACATGCCATTGCAGTGATACAACTTAAATGAAGTAAACTTGTGGTAAATTAAGATGGTAAATTTCATGCCTTAAGAACATATTTGAAACATCCTGAAATTAATTTTGAAGTATGAAGGAAGCAGATCAAAAATTGACCATGTGAATGTGAATTTTAAGATGTAATAGAAATCACCTAATGGCTTAATTTTTTTTTTCCATTTCTTGTGCATTTACTATTTGACTTAAACCTAGAAATCACAGCATTTCTGGACCTTAGTAGACAATCTTCCTTCTAGCAACTACATAAGGCTTTTTTTGACTCAGGCATTCCCAACTGAGAAGAATTAAGTGCTGCATATCGTAGTCTTTGATGATTTTTGTAGCAGTCTGTGATGATTGATGATCTGCTTACTCTTCCAACCATACTGCGTATTATACAATTTTTTAATATATTTCATAATATTGTGTGTTTTTCTTAAATCTCCAGCACGTGGGGTGACAGAATTAGAAAAGAATGAGTTTCTCAGAAAGACTGAGATATGATATCTAGGGAATGTGTGAAGAGTGGTCACATATGCCCACTTCAGGCTTCTGTAGTTAACACAACTGAGATATTGCTGTTTAAACTGTATCTACTCTTTATCCAGGAGTTTTTAGGTAGTCCTAACTGTGAAGTGTGCCATATTCTCCTTGTTAACCCTGTTAGTGTGAGGATCCCTGACAGGGTTTTGGAGAACAGTGCTGTGCCTCCAATTAAGCCCAGCATTTCCTCCGCCTAAGCTTAATCCATCCTTCTCCCCAGAATCAGATCTGCAGCAAAACCTGTGAATATCCTGTATACTCAAAGCTTCTGCAGGGTAACATGACTTCAGCATTAGAGCAATGCCTCTCTGCTTTCCCACCCTGCTGCTGGCTCCATCCCTAAACTCCAGGATATGCTGCGTATGTTTCAGGAAATCTATCCCTATTCCATCCTTCTCAAACAGATGCACTGAAGCCTATATTTGCTTTACTCTTCCCACTTTGGCAAAAAACTATTGTGCTGCTTCCCCTTCTGGAGAACTGTCCACTAATGAGTGACCTGGCACGTGTCCTGGTAACAACAGCATGGTCATTTGGACCATTCTTGTCCTCTCTGCTCTTGTGTTCCTCCTCATGAAAACCCAGCAACTCTTCAACTCACTCTCACAGGCAAAATTTCTTCTCACCCCGGGAGAAAAAAATTATCTGTTTCAGTCTCTTAGTCCAGTTCTTGGCACTCATGTAGAACTCAGAGTGACAATGTGAAAGGAAATTTTTTTAAAACTAATTTTGAGTGAGATTGTAACTGTCTGATTGAAACACTTGGCAAAATCCTTCATGCCAAATGAGAGCCATGTTACAAGCTGCCTTAGAAATTTATGGGAATGAATGAGTTGCTTTCTTAGACCTGGCAGGACTTATTTGCATCACAAAGCTACCGGTGCCTTCTGGCATCTTGAAGGTATTGTCAGGGAGAAAGCCAAGGACTGAGCAGATAGGGATGCAGATGAGTCACCTACTCCTAGGCAGGCTTCAGCTGTAGAGCTAGCCTGAACTACGGCTCCCCACCACTTTCTTACCCCCACAAAAAAGCCTGGGACCTGTCCCAAGGGATGCTTTCAGCTTGTGCACACACAGAGAGAGAGTGCAGGCTTGAGCCCTGCCCAGGCTGGCAAGCTCCCTGCTTACATGCAGCACAGAGGCACATCCCTCATCCCGGCCAGTGCTCCCCAAGCCCTGCTGGACAGTCCATCTAGGATGAGATGCTGCCGTTCTCCAGCTCAAATCCTAAGCTATGATGAACCCGGATCTGGAGTTGCTGGAGCAAATGAGCACACATCATGAATTTCATCCACATAACTTCACTTTGGCATAAAAAAAGGAGCATCTTCTAAAAAGCTCTTCCCTGGTGAGCAGGAAATATGTAATATTTTAATTTATCACCAACAAGCCCATTATTACACTGAAACTAACTCCATTTAAAGAACTTTCAACCCCTAAAGGATTTAAAGCAATTCCCAGTAAATTCCCATGTCTAGATATGTCAATAAATTCAGTCTCTTAAGCAGCAAGAATAATCCACCATGGGAATTATCCCGCATTTACCAAATGTATGCAAATAACTTTGACTAACAAAAATATCAGTTTAAATACAAAAAGTCAAATACTATTTGTATTTATCAGTATTAAGCACAGTTTTGCCCATTTTCTTTGTTTTCTACCAGAAAAACTGCAAAAGGGTGATTCCTTCACAGCCAATAATCCTGCTGAGCTTCACCTTTTACCCTGGTTTCTTCATGAAATTCGTTCCAGCTGCCGAGTGTGACAGGTATGCAGCAATATATGCTTGGTGATGAGCACTTGTGACAGCATTTAGGCTGACCCAGTTTTCGAGGCAGTTCATATATCTTAGTGGAAAAAAAAATCCATTTCAATGAAAAAGGATAGGAATGCTATTATCACATTATTGTCTCTACTGACCCCTCCCAAAGAGAAAGAGAACCTTCCTTGGTAGTCAGCCTTTCCTATTCCTAGGCAATTTTTATTCTAGAGACATGTTATTGTTATAGCAAAACAAGTATATTATGTTGGGAAAAAAGCAATCTTAGCAGAGATTCAGCTGTATGGTAAAAAAAGTGCTTTTTACCAGGCAAGTTGCATCACCCCCTCAACCACGCCATATTCTACCAGATTTACATTATAAATCCTTCTATGTTACAATCTCCTCTAAAACAACTGCTCCTGGCTGTGATCTCATCTCTTGTCTCTCAGCATCTACATGGCTCCTTAGCATAGGTCTGGGGTCCGATGTCCTCCCATCACCATCAACAGCAGCACACAAGAAGTTATTCCCATTATTCACATCCTACAGAAGGCAACAACCTCCACTCTCATTTGGATGAGGCATTCCCCTCAAAAGCTCTAGAACTTCCTACTGCTTCAGTCTTTCTTTGTGGCAAACAAACAACTACAACCAGTCCTTCCACTGACCAACTACAAAATCAGACTGACCAATATGCTTTGAAAGCTTCCTTTATCCACTTCTCTGCTTACCCGTCACATGAGAACAGCCTTGCTTGATTACTACTAAATAGGAATTTCATCTTACTATTTGAAGTTCTGCTTAAGTGGTTTTTACAAGAATAATGGTAGTTTATTGCTTTTGAGCCAAGTAATTCTCTGGTCAAAACCAGAAAAGCAAATAAAAAAATCCCTCCTCCCTCTCCTCCACATCAGATTTGTTTAATAAAATGGCTGCATCTCCTAGAGTTTAGTTTTTCTCCTGTATCTCTTAGAACCTAGCTCAATATTTGGATCCCAGGTGCTTTCTCTCTTATATCGCAGAGCGTAACTGGGATTCTAAACTCTCTGCCAGTTGGCCACTTGGTTGATGAGGAGTAAGGCAGAAAATGAATTTTAAGTTCAATACTCCTTTCCATTAGTTAATGCAGAAATAAGCCAAAGAGTGAATAAGGATAGGAGATGGTGCACAGACATTCCTCAACATGTTTGCCTGATGGCTCAAGAAGCTCATCAATGTCCTGAGGGCTTTCACAAGCTCTCTGTAAAATGCGCATTGGATAAGAAGCAGACAGAGCAGTGGTTGAACCCAGCTCTTCCCAGCCTTCAGCTCACACTCCCACTTGCTCCTACCTCTGTGCCTACAGGCACAGCTTCAGCCAGAAGTACAAAGTAGTCTGACCCCCATGTGAGTTTGTAGTTTAAAGATTAGGGTTGTATCCTTGAGAAAGAATTGTAAATCACTTCTGACCAAGGAAGAATGAAAGTTTTGCCTCCTGCATTGTAGATAAGCACTGTAACCACCAGGCTACTCTCCATGGCAAAGCAGAGGACCTCCTCTTGATCTCCAATTTTTGAAAAAAGGGCAGAGGATCTTATTTCAGAACCAGCGTTTAGGACAGTGTGAAGGAAGGTGTTTCCTCAGGGCTATGAATAAGCATAAAGATTGATATTTAAGACAATCCCTCGCTCACTGTTGTCTACTATCTCTTGGTTTATATTTAAGTTTTTTGGTTTTTTTCCCCCAGACAACTATATTCTGTCTTATACCTATGTTAATGGATATATATTTACAGAATACTCCATAAACCAAGCAGATCTGGCATTTTATGTCCATACACAGTTACACCTCTAAGGCTTAAACAGTATCAGTTGAAATACTTCAAGTATATTACTTTTTTACCCACTTTCACAGACCTTTCTGAATGTTATACAAACTCTTCATTTAAGAAGAGATGTTATTTCCTGCCATACAAGTCCAATGCAAAGCATGACTCTACTTATGCAACATGTTTTTGTCTTGCTTTCATGCATCTTTATCTCCATCATTAATTTTGTAGCATCAAGTAAATCCCAATGTTTATCTCCTGTAAGAATATGGAACACTGTATTCCCTTCACACTAACAGGGAAGCATAAATACTGTACCTTTCTTCCTGAAGATAGATTTCAATGCGTTCTGGACAGAGAAGTGCCCAGCTTATTGATACAAACAACATCTGAGAGGCATCAAAATTGCAGCAATAGTTAGGCTGCTAACATGAATCATGAACTCTTTTTCAGCACATGTGAACTGGGATCTTACTGCCCTGAACACCGATACATAAATACAGTTATTTGACATAATGCAATTTCAGAGCAAAATCACATCAGTGCATTGACTTAATACAAGGTTCTGTATGACAGTCTCATATTCTTGGCTGATTACTTAGAAAATGCAGCCTAAACCGCCCTGTGCAAGTAAAAAATACCTAACCTATAGAAAATAAGATTAATAACCTTATTGGACAGATGCACTCTGAGATTTTAATTCTGCTTCAATTCCTGTTTAGCAGAAGTTCATTAAACTCCTACATCATGAGTCTGACCTAGAAAAGTAAATAAGTACTCTGTTATTCCCTTTAGAGCCCTGAGTTACTAATAAGGAATTATAAATCTCCAGTCACTTTGTCAAGCAGCCAAATACATCCCAAGTGAAACACAACTGCAAAGTTCATAAAAATGAGACCAACTGAAATGCAAGACTAAAAACGTGATTTTGTTTTATAGACCATGAACTAATACCACATTGTTTCCGCCTTTGTGAACTACAAATATGGACAAGTAGGAATGCAGTAAATACAACTAACTTCACTCACCTAAGTCAAGTCTTTCACTGGGCCTTGTTTGTCTCTTCCTTGAGCATCAAGGTACTGCACTTACACAGGACTATTCATCACAGATGGTTAAGCTTTTTATGAAGACAGATTGGTAGTTTAGATGTGGAGAGTCTAAGGAGCAAATAATCATAAAATATTCCCACGTTCCTGAGCCAAAGTCACCAGGCAAGCCAGAAATGGGTCAGGTAATGGGATCATAGTTCCCTAGATCAACTTCCAGCTCTAAACTCCACAGAGTATCATGGGCATTGCTCCAGCAAAATGATAAGCAGATACATTTCTAAAAATTTATGAATTACCACATTGAAGGTGTTTTCTGAAGCAAAGCCACAGCCTTTAAGTGCTAAGGGTGAAACCTGGGCTCTGCCAGAAAACCTGGCTCACTGGTAAAAGCCCTCTTGGTTTCAGTGGGTCCAGGACTTTCCCTTTTTTTCTAAATTTTTGCTGAAAATCTGCTTTGGATTTGTTGATTCATTTGTTGGGTGACCTCAGTCATACTACCCGGGCTATGTTAAATATAGTAGCTTGAACTGTCATTTTACCTACAGCAATTAAGCCTATAATTAGATCCCCTTCAATGTCTTCTTGACTTGCAAATGCATCCCTCTGACCTTCCTGATGCTGTTTTACATTTGACCCTGGAATTTCTTTGGTTGCTTTCCTAATACAATAGCTCCAAAGCTGTCTTTGAACTATCTGGCCAAAAAGCTGAGCCCTAGTTTTAATAGTATAGTGAGAATTATTTCTAACCAGGTTTCCTCTCTCTAACTAAAAAAGACGTAAGGTTTACTTACAAATCATCCTACTGCTGTTTATCCCACTGCTTTTGCAGCTGTCCATCAGCCCACAGCTTCGCAGAGCATTCTGAATGCTGCTGAAACTTCAAAATTTACAATTGTACCCATACAATTGGTTTTGGTAGGAATTTGGCTATATTGGTAAGACTGGTAAGCTCAACCTTTCACCCGGCAAAGCTCACTCCATTTGTCATGAGGAAACCCTCCCAACAAGGCCATAGAAGCCCTAAAGTCCTGTCTGCTCCCAGAGATGAAGATGGCACGTCTGGTTCCCAACAGTCATGTTCTGGCCATGACCAAACCTTCCCAAGTCAAATACTGCACATCTGACTGCTGCCTTCTGAGGGCAGAATGGTCTGTACAGTGCACACTCTGTGCACACTGTAAAGCAGTTTGGGACTCTGTGGTATGAAAATAACTTAAGATAAGTTACAACATGGCTTCACAATTTGAATTATACCTGATGTATTCGTCATGCTGATTTTTAATTCTCTATCCACCTCTAAAGCTGAGATGGCACCATTAATTACATAGCCGGAACGCTGTACCTGTATAAAAATGTGAATGAAATCGCTAAATTAAGATTGCCTCCAAGAAACTGTTGCTTAGACTCATTAGCAATATAATAGTGCAGTAATTGAAATGCATGTAAGAAACTGTTTATTCAACTGGCCAAGATATCTGACAGTTACTAAAGGCAATCTTAATCTATACAAAGAGAGGGTTAATTAAAAATATGCAAATAATTCATGTTCTCGTGTTTCAAACTAGGACGTACCTAGTGTCCCATTCAAATAGGTAATGAGAAGACAATGGATCCTCTGGAAGATCACAATGAGATGTGAAACACATTGTACAAAAGGTGTTAAAAAATCAAATATATCAAATACAGCATACCAGGAAAACGGAAATTAAAATCTTGCACGCTCGGTCCAATTTGCATGTATCTTAGCATCCCACAGGGAAAATAAACATGTTTTGTAACTACTGACACCTTCACATCAAATTCAGAGACCGAGTCACTGAGGGGGTTTTCCAGCCTCACACAGTGTTTCAAAGACAGCATGTCACAGGCTTTCCAGCTCCGACAGAAAAAGACAGACATGGCTTTGGGCTGTGAGAGAGACACTGTTTGACTGCTATGTGGTTAAAACCAGCTAAAATTCCACCAATTATTCAGTAAACTGAAGAGTAATGCTAGAAACTGGACACTCTGTGCCTCTACTTCAGGCAATTTAATATCTCCTTTTATTTTCCTTTTCTCTCTATTCCACAAAATGCCAATAAGTCCTCTTTTTCCTTAATCTAAGCTTAATTGGGTTTTTGGCTGTTATCTGGGGAAATTACTTTTTCACATTCCTGAGGGAAACCGAAGAGTGTCCTCAGGAGAGCTGAACACAACAGTCAGTCTGGTGGTCAAGGTCAGGGGAAAAACTGTTATCTTCTTTCAAGGAATTGCCTCAGAGGGGTCAGCCATGTCATTAGGAACAGAGAAAGGGCTAAATGGCTTGAGGATACAATGCACCATCAGGGACTTAGATACACATAATAGACTGCAGGTACTGAGAGGTAGGATTATACACAAACACGTTAGGAATAAGATGGATATCTTAAAAAAACACTTCAAAAGCAATGCGTTCAAAGAAATACAGTGCACATGCAGAAGTAGTATCATTTAATTATAAAAGTGTAATTAAAGTGGTACAATTGTCTCAACGTGGATGGAGACTTCGAGGTACAAAGGTGTTTGTTGCATGATAAGCGAGTCTTAGAAAGCAAGAATAAAGGATATCTCTGGGATAAGGTATCTTGACACTATTCATCTATGCCGATGGCAGAAGACAACTATTTCCATTAGGGATGTGAACATAATGGAATGAAAAGTGCACGTAGACCTGTCCTAACGAAAGAGGGCACGTTTTGACAGAAAAGGGCAAAATGGGGATCTTGATTAAAAAAGCATTTTAAAAAAGCGGCTGTCTTTTGTTTGTACATCAAATGCATGCCATTATGAACACAAAGGGAACTCTGCATCTCAGTGATGTCCTCCTCAGGGTTTGTACAAACAGGCTTTCCATTAATAGTTCTCAACATTGTGTAATTATAGCAAACAGAAATACACCCACCACCACAAGGTGCTTTCAATGGAGTTATCACTTCGCAACACTGAGCCTAGCATTTTCATTATTTTTGCTGCATTGTATCACTGTGCTGCTTCGAATATTTATTCAAAGCATTTGTGTTCCAAATATTTCCATTTTCAGAATACAATTTAATGTATAGACAGAGCAGCAGACTGTCTGCTTCCTGACAGGGCTGATAAGAACCAAAATGTTTACAAGGCAAAGCTGTCTGAGAAGCAAAGCAACAGACCTCTGCAGGACAGCTGCTCAGACAGGAGTATCTGTTGGTAAATCTGAAATGGCTCACACTGACAGAACCATCCTACCTGCTAACCACACTTGTTCCTCTGAAATACCAACACAATTCATGAGTACAACCAAAGCTGTTTTTATTCTGAAAATACTACACCTTCCCCTACTGGGGGCAGATGTAGATACAGTCCACATAGATTCCAGGCACCTACCTATTTGAAATATTTTGCTGTGGCACCAACAACTACATGACAGGAGGTTTTTCTCCTCTTAGCTGTGATGTGCTGGGATGAACATACATAATGGCTTACTTTGCTTGGATCTCTTCACCCACTCTATAGGGTGTGGAAACTCACGTCAGTGTTTGTGTTGTTTGTCCCTGGCATTGAGCACTGTTATCTCCAGCTGCATTCTTTGGCAATGCCTCCTGCAATCATAACTTGCACCCATGATCTACTAAAACCCTGTCCAGGATCAAGTTGCTCCTGTGGGACAACTGTACAAGTGATTCAAAAAAATACCTCAATATTCATAATTCTACTGTGGCTACTGCGTGAGAGGGTTTGGAAGGGAATAAGCAGCCCTGAAACAAACTGCTTTATGAATTATTCTGATGCAAATTCATACTCTAAAGCATTCCTCTTGTGCTAGAAGAAATGCATATAAACAACTGAGAATATAATTTTTATATTTGGATTTACAGGGGTCATTATGAAAAAGTTATGAACTCCAACAAACCTCCACACAAATACTGATTTAGAGAGTTAGGTGAGAATCACAGTAGTGATGGTCAGCGAACCAATACATTCACTTAACACAGAGTTACAGTCAAAAAATGCTAAATTCCATTATTCCTATTTAATGGTGTAGATTTTAAAATGTTTTGGCCTAGATCTTTTAAACAGATAGACGCGGAAATCTGTTTGAAATAAATGCAAATTTTCATCAAACTACTTTTGAAGAACTGACCCTCTGGATTTCTCAGGGTATTATCATCACAGTTAATGTATTCACACAGGAGAGAAATTGGCTTAGTCACACAGTCTATCAGCTGAGATTTGCAGCACCCTCTTCAGTGAAGAAAATAATCACATATTAGAATTTTGAACACTTTCAAACTGTTTCAAGGATTAATATTGTTCTGTGCAGCTTGATCCCCTCCCATGGTGATGGCTAATATGCTGATATCGCTGTAAAATCAGGGTCCTAAATCCATGAAATACTGAATGATATTAAAACTGGCAGGTGCTGATCCCACCATGCTATCGTGGCACCTGTGCGCCAGTGAGGTCCAGTAGCGCCCTGGGATGCACAAGCAGTGGGGCTCCTCATGGAGCTGGCAGGGCACAGCCTCACCTTTCCAGCCAGGGGATAGGACAGCTGGGGGCAGTGCCAGCCCTGGGCACGGGCAGCTCCCTGGGGACAGGGGTGTGCTAAGGCCAGGCCAGGATGTCATCCTGCGGGTTGCGCCTGGCTGAGCAGGGCTGGGCCACAGCTGGAGGCTGGCACTCCCACAGGGTTGGTGCCAGTGTCACTGGGCCTCGGGCTGGGCTCCAAGGGGGCTCCTGGGCCACAGGAGCGGTGGGAAGAGCTGTTCACATCCTTCTCCAAAGCAAAAGCAGAAGTGCTATGTGACCCCTGCAAAAAGTGTCTGTACGTTTTGAGAGGAACACACGTGGAGAAGACGATGTGTGGGGAAAGGGTCTTGTCAAAAAGGAAAGGCTGGGCAGGAAAGCTCCTGAAACTGTGCTGCAGCATGACATCCACAGCAGTACAAGTTTCATATCCAGTGATCTGAAATTAGGCATCAGACAAAGGACACATAGGTCAAACAGTATTTATAATATTTAGAGGTACCAGACAAAACATTTAGATGGCACTGCTTGACACTCTTTAGGACAATGATTTTGTGATGGCAGCCACACTAACCAAGTGGCATCATTTACAGTTTTGCTAGTCTAAAGTATGTATAAGACAGCAGGCTATGATCTTTCTCCCATATATATAATTATATGTATAATTTTGATGAGTTTTACAAAACACCAAATTATAAACCTAGTGTAATCATTTTATAATCAGAAGTAAGATCTTTCCAGCTAAGAACCTTACACATGAGATACCAAGCTCACCACAAGAAGTATTCCACTAATAGCAATTTTTGGCAGCTTGTGTCTGTCCAACCAACATAGATTTAATTGCCAATAACCCTCCTTTAACTTCTAAAAACAACTTGAGACCAGTCTTTCAAAAAAGTCACTACATTATTCACTTTGGAGAATTTTTTTTCATCTCTTCCTAATGCAGCTTTAAATTTACACATTCAATAATGCAAGCAACACTCCAGCTCTAGGAGCCAGAACCAGTCTTGACCCTCGTTTTATCTTAGCTGGAGATAATTACTTGATACTAATGCAGAGTGCCAAAGACATTCTGGAATTTCACTGAATTACTATTAGACAGATTTTGGATCAAGTCACTCAGTATAACACTACATCAGTTTATTTTGTAGTATTCTTGCTTGCTTGCAGATGAAAGCCACAAACCTTGTCTGTACTTTCAAATAAATCCACAGACTTCGGGGCCAATCCCATAATCTGATGTATGCGAGTAATCACATCGATTGGTTTGTACAAATCCTTCTCCAATAGAAGGTTTCCCTGAACCACATTAAGTGCGTTTATTACAGACCAAATGCACAGAATAGTATATCCCACATAGGGTATTGTATGTGTCATACATCAGCTACACAGCAAGCAGTCGCTGCTTTTTGTGCAGGTGCCACACGAGCACGTGTCAGACTGTGTCAAGCAATACCTTGAAATTCAGTTGTATCTCCGTGGATGACTGGTTAATTTTACGGAGTCTAGACAGAAGTTTGAAAATTAACATGCATAAATTTGAATCAATCATTCCTCTACATTTAGCAGTCACTGCACTACTGATATCTATGGAAAAATGACCACAGCTGTGTGGAATATCAATAAGAAACCCCCCAACCTGTCAGCAAATACTGAAGTATTTACATTATGACAATTCTGATATGTGCAACGATGTAGGCTCTCTCTAATGAGGCGACCATGCCCTTAGCAGCTATTAGCATTAAGTAATGGTCAGGCACGGTGCAAAATCTCCATAGTTCAGCCTTAGTACATAGAGCACAGTGCTATGTGTCACATGAGCAAAGACCAGCTAGATTTTCATTAATCAGTTTGGAGAGAGCCAAAGGCTCACTGATTGTTTCATCAGCTCAGGTTTATTCCAAGTATAGCTCATCAGATTACAAGTCTGACAGACGCTGAAGTACCTCACAGTGTTACACAGCTGATGAGCAGTGTCACAACAGCAAACCCAAATGAGGCTGAACCTTTCTTTCAAAACTTATTCTAAATATTAAGCTTGCTCCTTCAGAACATACTTCAAAAATTAAATGTATCATGCCAAAATTCTTCAATATTCATATGCCACTAAAATGCATATTCCAAAAACTTCCACTCTCACTGTACACCTGAAGTGATACCTCTACAGGCGCTGGAGCAGTATGAAAAATATGGCCTTTTGTATTCTTAATGGATCATAACCAAATGCAACGACACAAGACGGCTGATCTGAGAAAGCAACAGGCATACAGACATTAACTAAAAAATGCACCTGATAAATGAAGTACTCCCCACAGCAGATGTTTCACATGCATCAGACATGTTGCTTCGATATCAGTTCTCTAAAGAAGTATTTCAGCCTTTCTCTGCAGCCTAGTAAGTAGTTGATAATCTCATCTAGTATATTTGTAAACACTGTAGAACATTTTATTTTATCTGCCATGCCCAGTCAGCCTACCCAGCAGTGACACACAGAGGCATGCATCCGCACACTTGTACTGAGAACCTCCTTTCTACGAACAAAACAAATCACTTTGGGTTAGAGGAGTTTAGAGCCTTTGGGCCATTCTGCAATACTGTAGGAACCTTTCATTGCAGAGGCACATATAAGCAGCACAGACATTCGTAGGCAGTTCAGTTGCTTATTTTATCCTCTGATGCCTCAACTTTCTTTTTCACTTTTTTCCCCTGGTGTTTGATACAGTTACATTGTTTAAGCTACCATGTAACTGTATCAATATGAGATAATCAGTATCTAACACTTTTAGCACTTAGAAAAACTTCTCAGAGTTCAGCCACAAGTATACTGTAACAGTCACCTGTTACTTTATGCCTTACCTTGCAACTTCTTGCCTTACTTACTGTCTTTCATCTGGCTCAGTCCTCGAATTCTTTCGGTCTGCCAATTGGTCTATTTATGACATGTTTATAGACTGCCCAGCACATTTGGGCTTGGTTCCCCACTTGTGCCTTAAAATAAATACACAGTAACAGAAAAGGTTCCCTACTGCAATTCCCTAGGGACCCCCCTCACCAACAACTCATTTCTTTGCCGCTCTCCAGCCAAAGTAATGCTAATTTGTTCCACTCACGGCAATCTACTACAACTACAGAAAGGGTAGTTCAGCCTAGCTCGACCCGTGTGACCAAATGTAATAAGTAGAATTTAACCACCCTTGAAAAAAAAACCAGCCACGCTATAATCTGTACTTTGAAGGATTCGTGGAGTATATGCTGATTTACACACAGTATCAATTGATCTCTCTGTTCCAAAAGATACCGTCCTTTTTTCTGATCCTTCTCAAACAGACTTTGACCATAAATGCACAAAAATTCATGCATTTTCATATCTTAAGGTACAACATGAAAATGGGGGTGGGTTCAAGTTTTGTATGGGCCATTCATTTAAGAGTTGGACTTGATCATCCTTTTGGGTTCCTTCCAACTCACAATATCCTGTGACTTGGAAATAAAGATTAAATATTTGACTAAACATTACCACCCTCCACCCCCATCACAGGTTTTATGAAGCATCAGAAAGCCAAAGTCAGTTAGGTATTAAATAGGCACTCAATCAATTCTGAAGTCCTTCTTCCTAAAGTAATCCATACTGAACAAAAAAATGAATAAAATCTTCATCCTAGTAAATAATTCATGATAAACACAATCTTTGGAATTTGAACACATAATTAAATGCTGTCATCATTAAACATTTATCAAGTTGAAAATATGGTACACTTGAAAACACCCAATTTGTTAGTACAGAGAAATGTGACTTGCCCTGATTATTCATTGAACCCCTGACATACTGTAACACTGGAACTTGAATTACTGCATCAGATGCTGTTCATAACAGAACGTTACAGACTACAAAATAAGTTTTGGGTTTTCAGGAGTTTATTTTCATTTAAGAATCTGAAATTATACAGTGAAGGCACTAACTAAGAGTCAAGGAGAACTATTTGGAAGGAGCTAGGTGAGTCCTGGCCTGAAATATTTACAGATGTTGGTAAATATTTCAGTTACATATATTTCTTTATATTTCTTTATTTTGCTCTGAGGTCAAACTTAAAAAATTTTAACAGGACTGTGAAAGGCAATGAATGATTTGCACAATGAATACAAGTTCTTAATGGCACATCTTTACCTCTCAAACTAATATCCCATCATAGTCATTACTAACCTACTCGTCTTGAAGAAAAGCAAAATACTGATGATGCTCACAATTTGAACACAGTTCCTCTTCACAGAAAATACTTCAAACACACTTCTGTTTTGAAAATTGTTAATTTAGAAAAACAAGCAAAACCTAAGCCTCCTGGAAACTACTTTCCCTCTCAATATCAGGTCTACTTGGTTTTCCTAAAATGCCTTTTTTAAAGAAAAATTTCAGATGTAAAAATATGTTATATGAAATTTAAAAATCTGATTTTGAAATATCTACAATTAAAAAAATCCAAACCTTAAACTATTTTTTTAATGTTTTTTCTTTCTGGTAGGTTGTCCCTACAAGAAGCCAGATATACTGACATAGAAGTATGGTGTTTTTAAGGCTAGTCCCTTTATAAACAATATAGTATGGGAGAATGATGAAAGAAACTCATCCTCTCACTACTATTATAATGTGGCTCACTGGTAAACACAAAGTATATGAACTATATGCAACATTTTCAGATCCATTCCATTCACTTAAAAACAACTGAAGAAACACTCTTGCCATGCAAGTTATTTGACATTACATCAATAATTAAAAGAAACTTAATTTCACTTGAGATTCCACTTTCTCTTAAAGCAAAATAAGCAAATAGATCTTATTTGTCTTCATGTTTATGTTTTCTTTGATCTTCAAAACACAGGGAAATCTATGGCGTATTAAGGTAATTTTGTATACTCAATATCATTAATTTCTCCACAAACTAGAGTCACCAAACCACAGCCTCAATTTAGGACAACATACAGCAATGCTCAAAGGAATTACCTCTCTCCCACAGGTTATTTATGAATGTCCATTAAAAAATTGCAAAAGTGCAGGCTATTAATTTATCCATTAAATAGCTAAAATAACATTTGTTATATTCTGGACTATTCCTGACACTTAACTTCATTAGGATTTTAGAAGGCAAAGTTTGTTCTCCAAGCAATCACTGACAAAGGAAAAACAAATGTTTACAGTTGTCAGAACACATCTACAACTGTAGTGAAACAAACAAGCTACCCATAAAAGCTCCTGATACATAATAACAAAGAATATTTACAGCTGCAAGTAACTGACCATATAGAATAGCTTTAAATTAGTAACTCATATGAAGATTTGTGTACATGGCATCAAATTTAACTTTACTTGTATTACAGTGTAGTTTGCAATTAACCATAGATTTGTTCAATGCTTAAATTTAAACCCCCTCTTTTTTTAGGTCTAAGACTTTCTATGACAAAATAAATGCACCTGCAGAAACACAGTTTAAAGATAGACCTGTGTAATTAAATAGGATTGAGAAATTCTGCCCAGCTCCAGGCTGGATGTCTGGCTAGATTTACTCCACGGAGGCCTGGTTTTTTTGCACTCAGAGTTTTGGGTAATTTGACCATGGTCACGGAGGAGCTACAGTCCTCCAACTCTCCATCTGTTCCTGATGAGGAAAGCTGTCCTCAGTAGCTGGAATACAGATGTGATGTCTAGCATTAGCCAGAGTTACGGGGCTCAAACCTAATTCCTGTTTAAAGACATGGAAGTCTTAGGCAGAATCAAGCTGAGGTATTGATCCTTCTTATATGTAATAGGCAAAACAAGCATCATAAGCCCCGATTAGTGCCATAAGCCTCCAAGATGTACTTAGCACAGAGACACAACTGAAGTCTGGGAAAACTGAAAGGCAGAAGTAAAACGAAACATGAAACAGGATTACTTAAGCAAGCAGGAAGTAGAAAGTAGAAAGCAAAGAAGAAGACAAGGCTAAAGGCAAAAGGCGAAATTTCATGAAGAACAGTATTTCTGGAGTAGACAAAACCCAGAAGTCTCAAAGATAGTACTAGAAAATACAATGGATACTGACATCAGATAATTTTTAAAGAGAATTTCTTTAGTAAGTGGGAACACAACTCACGGTCCTTCAAACACATCTCCACAGAGAGGAGCAGAAAAAAAAAACATTCATCAGCTTTCTTCCTGACATCAAAACCTGGTTAAAAAAGGACAGTGATCAAAAGCTCACTCCACCTACCAGACAACCAAACCAGATAATACAGCACGAGGTGCTTACAGGAGAGAAATCACCTGAGGGAGGGGGCTGGAGCATGAACTCCACACAGGATGAACTCCACTGAGGACAAACCCCACACAGGATGAACCCCATGCAGCACAAACCCCACACGGGATGACTCCAGGGTGAACAGCAGGCACAGCACCCAGCAGGATGAAAAGCACCGAGGGCTGTGGCTGCTGCTGCTGCTGCTGCTCTGACTTTCAAACTACTGCTCCAGGAAGGAAAATTTCAATCCCGATCTTCTACAATACAAAACCAGCAGGTAAATGAGCTATTAGAGGTAACAAAACTACACTTGTTGATTAAAAAGTGCTTGAATCATACTCCTTCCCCTAAATCTGTGCAAAAAACCAGACCCTGTATCACACTTCTATCTTAAAATACAAGAACTAAGTTAATACAAAGGCACACCAACTCTTCAGACACACTTGCAAAACACCAACAAAATCCTGCAGAGAGCACAAAAGAACATGGAAAAGGACTCTTCTTACACCCAAAGTGAACAACCTAACTTACAGAGGAAAGTATATGAAGTGTTTTAGTTCCAGCCTCATGTAGACAGTAAGGAATCATTTTACCAATATTGCAGAAGTGTTCAAAAGACTGAATGATACTACACTGTGTTCAGAGCAGTTGAACTTAAATTGGAATCTTAAGAATATTAAAAAAAAACAAAAACATAGAATTTTACTCCAAAAGGAAGGAAAGCTACAAAGCTCAAAACACTTTTTCATTATTTCAAAAACTAGAGGTTGTGCTAATGAATGTATAGGATGGGAAACAGGTGTTTAATCAGTTCAGCTCAAAAGCTGCAAGTAGATGGTGTATGAACAAGTCAAGTTTCTAATTCAAGAACCCCGCTGCTACAGCGTTAAGATTCGTGACACAAGTTCCTCCATATTTCAGTTTTTTTCATATTTCAGGAACCAAAATAGTTTCCAGTGTGCATGTTACAATAATCTATTATATGATCTCATTTTATACATATATACACACACACACACACACATATGGACTTGGCAGTGCTGGGTTAAGAGTGGGATTTGATGATCTTAGAGGACTTCTCCAAACTAAAATACTCTACAATTCCATCATTCTGCATATATCTCTCCAGTATAAATGCATTCTACCCCAGATATCAGTCCATAATAGCTCAAGCTAGAGCAACTCAGTCCTTTAGCATCCTTTGGTTTTAGTACTGCAGATCTACAGTACAACCTCTCATGTCTGCCACATACATTACTATACAAAATACTGATACGACTGCAACTACTGTAACAGCTCAACAGCGTATATGCTAGCAAGACTGTGGCTTTCAATTCTACAGAAATGGAAGTTCTTGGGAAATGAAGCAAAAGGAAATGTATCTCCCAGCTTGCTTGAGACAAGAGACTGTATGTTCCAAAGTAAAGAATATTTTTTCCCGTCAATAACAATAGAATCACAGAATATATTTCAGTATTTATTACTTAAGGTGCCCCACAGAAGTCAGTGATGAATTTGGTACTGACTTCAGACATCAGAATCTAATGCAAGACATTTTCATTTAATAAATTCTAACCAAGTACAAGATCAAAGTTCTGTCTACATACTTGGAATGCCTAATGTTGTGTTCACCACATCAGGCTACCTGACATTCAGGATGAAAACCAAGACAACCCTAAGGAAGTACTAGTCATTAACATTCCAGAAGACGCAACCAAAGGATGAGCTACTGAAGGATGTGTTTGAGTGCATAGTTCGGAAAAGCACTGAACTTCAGAGAACCCCCTCCCAGGAGGTGGAGAAAGGCACCAGAATATTGGTAATAAACCCTCAGCAGCTCTAAATAACCAAAACTTTACAGTAAGTGAGCACAGTGAATAGTCACATATCTATTTCTCACTGATTTCAATGGGATTCAGTGTACCATATCAGATAAATTATACTGCACAGCTAATAAAACACATACAAAAATCACATGAATATTAATGGACATTTCTCCTTTTTTTTAACCTATAATGCTATAAATAGTACTTTGTATTTTATATTGATTTTCGGGCACTTATATTATGTCCCATTAGAATCAATGAGGAGTGAAAATACAATTACTGAAAATAATTTGCATTAAGATAAATATGATTGACCTTTTAGCCTTTTTCCATGTTTTCAACAAAACAGGCTGAGAAACAAATTTAAGTTGACATTTACATTTAAGAATAACACAAAGGAATAAGAGACTCGTGACATCCAGAAGCATAGGATGGACCTACAAACGGGGAGAAAATTGCTCAGGTGAATGACAAATACATGGAGAGTTCATCTGACAATTATTTTCTTACCACTTGCTTCTTGTCTGTCTCTCATCAAACTTAATTTTCTATCTCAATCAAACACTGAAATCATCAGCAATTTTCTCACAAAAATCCGGAATTTGGATTCTATAGCATATGCTTAATCTTCTGGAAAACAGTATGAACACAAGCACAGACAATTATATCAAAATATCAAATAAATGAATTTACATCAAATTTAAAGGCTTGAATAAAATAGTAATGATACATAGTAAACACGTGTGTGAAGAGTTGATAGATTCTGTAATTGCCAAGAATAGCAAAACACACCCGAGAATAATTACAAACAAAACCAAACTTGCTAGCTTGTCTCTTTCAAGGTGATAACATAAAAACCAGAAAGAATATTGACAGAAAGGCAAATTATAAATAGTAAAAGATACTAATATGCCATTTTGTAGTTATGTCACAAACATACTAATGTAAATACTAACTTTTTTCATGCAGGACATGAGCATATTAACTTCAGAATCAAAGACTCACCCCCCTGTCTTCCAAAACATTAATACTGAACAAATATGTGTATTGTTACTGCAGAAGAAACATTTTTCTTACAATTTTTACAAACTTAATCATGTCTTTTCTACCTCCTGCTTTTTTAAAGCACGCAAGTGCTATGGGGTGTTTTTTATAAACTAATGAGATTAGAGACTTACGTTATCACCATCCACTAGTAAAAGAGAAAATGTGTCTCACTGGACTTTAGAGCAGAGGCTTTCAAGTATTATACATCTTAACGGTGTATTTCATTTGAATGCTCAGCAACAGACTGCACTGAGGTGAGAAAATAACACACAGTTTAAAAAAAAAAAAAAACGCTGAGATGATATATGAAGTACAATTGGGATTTTTTAAAGTACTGTTCTCCAACACAGGATTTAACCTTTACCAAAAGAAGACCAAGGACCGAGTTTCTCTGACTTTACAACAAATGTTACACTATGTTCCACTTTAGCACTGGTGTCTCAAAAATAATTTGAGGTAAACACAACTACAATATAACTGAAAGCTGATTTATATTGTCATCATTGGTCTTCAAAGCACAAACCATTCCGTCTTTTAAACCAAATCCACCATATATCACAATTTCACTACAGGTGAGTTACAAATCCCATCTGTATCCCACTCCATCCATACCCTCACTTTTACAGCAAATAAGAAGATGGACCATTCGTAAAGAAAAATCTGGACTGACACAACTGATTAATCTTTCCATAAGCTTTACCTATGAGAGAATATTGAATCTGGTGTCCCCTCGCTCATATCTTCAAAAGTGGTGATTTCACAGGTGTCACTGGATTAAATACCAAAGAATTCCTGGTACTTTTGCAGCTAAATATGCTGCACAAGGTAAAATAAAGATTAACAGCACTGAGTCATTCCACAAAAAAGTACATGTCAACTGCTTGCAAAATACACGCTGTCATGCCCTGTGTATAGTTTTCCAAGGATTATGATGCTTCACCTGGTACCAGACCTAAACAGTTTAGTTACACTTCTTTCTAGGATAATTGTTTAACTCGGAAGTGGAAACGTCTGCGATGGGTTGACCCTGGCTGGACACCAGGTGCACACCAAAGTTGCTTTGCCACTCCCCTCCTCAGCAGGACAGGGAAGAGAAAATAGAACAAAAGCCTCCTGGGCTGAGGTAAGGACAGGGAGATATTGATCACCAATTACCTTCTTGGGCAAAAAAGACCTGGCATCGGTCTCTATCCCATTTCATGGCTGTAAGTCAGCCCCTTAAAACACTTAGGAATTTGTTATATTTCACCAACCACAGCAGACATACAGCAGGTCCAGCAAGTGTGGGTACAGATGTGAACTGCATAAGTCTTATGCCAACGAGCCAGGCTGTACCTCTTGATCAGCTGCCAGGATCCTCCTGGACAGCCACTGGCTAGGAAAGAGAGAATCCCCCAGCCAACAGCCCAGGCTGCCTTTCAATCTAAGAAGCATCCCTGTGGATCACTCTGAATCCATTGGCTGCCTGGTTTGTAGTGAAATTACCACTTTGAATTTCATCTTTAAAATGAGAGCCATAACACTGATCCATTCGTTAACCCAAGGGCTCAAAGCACTCAAGAAAGAGCACTGCAGGTGTGAGCTACAGCATGGTAAAAGAACAATCAACAGAATGAAAGTGTCTCCTTGCTCCCTGTTTGAAAGCACCTGGCACCTCAGAGCATGCTCTCCAACAAGGCTTAAAGGAATAAGGTTAACATAAATAAACACATTATTCTCAAAGCTAACTAGCCCATTGCCAGGAACAACACCAAGCTCTGTTTGTAACAGTTCACTTCTTATATGGCCTTGAATAAACAATTTCTTACATATTGTCCTACTATTTTCATTTCAGTATTAAGAAAGCAAATGAACTGACAAATATCACTCACTAAAGCCAAATTATGATTTCAAAACAAAGCACCAGGTAAACACCATTTCATGGCAGGTGTCCTAGAAGAATATGTCCACAGTATTTAGAAAAATGCTTTACACAGGAAAATGTCCTCCTGAGGCTCTTGAATTTGTGGTCAAGATGATGGTGCTGATACCTTTTGTTTTGTATCTTCACTACTTCTCAACAGCCTCTGTAGGAATGAGAGTTGAGTGTTTAAAAGTGAGAGTTTGAGCAAAGGTTAGGACACATGGAGCTCTCACTCTTCTAAAACATGCTGCTAATGCCTGAGACAAAGTTATCAACCATATGCTCCAGTATGGAAAGACCACAGCACCTCATGATGCAGAGCCTGAATTTTCTTGGCTGGGGGCACCCTCTCTGAAACCTGAGGCACATCCAGACACAGAGAGATTCACTTGAACGGCTGGGGTTTTAATCTAGAGATTCCAAAATAGGACTAGTTAGCCTGGTTCTATTTTACACTACGTGCATTTCATACTTTTAAAATATTATATAGGAGCGTTCAAGTGGGCAGATACTGTGAAGTGTGCAAAAATGGCTTCACACCAACCTCTCCCTGAGCCATTAGTATAGACAGCAGGAAACAGTACAGAATTGAACTACTCTGTTTACCATTGCAAATGATATTACCAAAAGGAGAGAATAAATTTAGAGATGGCATGGAGCTGCTCTAACGCTCAATAAGGAACAAGAGTAATACAGTCTTTCAGTTCCAGAAATCCTCTGCTGTTTGAATTTCTCTTTCAGTCTCAGCTACAGGACAAAACTCAAAGTCATTTGCAGTGCAGTAATATTTACAAACAGGATTTATATTTAAAATAGTAAATCTCCAAAAAAAAAGCATGCAAAAATATACAAAAGCACTGTAGTTTGCACTTATAAACGATTTCTGTATCTGTATCTCTGGATTCCAGTCATGTGACACATCCTCCAATCTCATCAGCCAAATGTTATTTTGTTTGTTTTTCTAGGCTTTTTAATACATACAAGAGCTCTTCTCTGTTTCCTCAGATTTAGAATAACATATTTAAAAGGCATTCAGTATTCACATTATCATCTAATCAGCAGCAAAATCTGTCACTTTCTTTTATCCCTCTTAGCTCCCTGATTACAAAGTTCTATTAACTGAAAGACAGCACCAGTTCACAAAGATAATCAAGATGAAAGGTCAGTGGTTTACGCAAGGAAGTCCTGTCCCTTCAGGAACTCCTGGGACTTGAGCTCAGTGCTAGTTTTGAGAAGAAAAAGACAAAGATTCAGTGTCACTCACCACAAAACCACAGAATTATTCAGGTTGGAAAAGACCAATGAGAGTCCAACCATTAAGCCAGCACTGTCATCCTTAACACTGAACCATGTCCCTGAGCACCATATTCACGTGTTCTGAACACTTCCAGGGATGGTGACTCCACCACTTCCCCAGCCTGTTCCAATGCTTGACCACTCTTTCAGCAAAGAAATTTATTACCTAGAAGAAGAGACCAACTCTTACCTGTCTACAACCTCCTTTCAAAGCAATACTGTCTCCCCAGCCTCTTTTTTCCCAGACTAAACAACTCCGCTCCCTCAGCCACCCCAGACTGCAGCCTCACGCTCTTTTTCCTAATCTCTCTGAACCTGACAGAGCTGGTCTGACCCTTGCCCTTTCTGTCTTCAACTTTTATTGATCTATAGGCTTCAACAGTTCACAGCAGAATCAGAAAACATCTATGAGTCAACATGGGAGAGGTGATCAGTATCTGATGCTGAACATCTTGCAGCCTGCACCTGCAGCACTGGGAGCCTCTGCTAATAACAATTGATTGGGCTGCAGACCTGGGCACTAATCCTGCTTCCACTGATTTCCAGGGCAGAATTCCACAGAGTTTTAGCAGAAGCAAGGCTGGGTTCTTTGAATAATGATATTTCATTCATGGCATTTCCTGACCTTGTGTGTCTCTCACCAGCTCTGCAAAGCAGCATGTGGGAATGGCCCCAGTCACCCAATGTTATGCTTTTGTTCTCCCAAGACATACAAAGGGAAAAAGAGTTACAAGGATGTCTGTCAATGTAAGAGTGTTAGGAGACACACAGCAAGAAGTGATGGATTATAATAAAGAAAAAAAAAAGTTATTTGAGGCAGCTTTCCCTGACAGAGTCTCAACATCACTTGATGGATGATTTGCCAGGGTTCACCATTTGTGAGTCATGTATCCACCTTAAGCTACAATGCTGTGGCAGGAATATATGTACCTCAGTGTCTAATCAGAATGACCTGGTCTGTACACCCTCACTCTGAAAAGGGTGCACAACAGCTTTTATTGCAGTTTTGTTATCCATGATAACATGATTCACTACTTGCAGCTCTCTACTCAAATTTTCCTAATTTAAATGAGAAGAATAGAACTGTCTTATCTTTATTTTTACCCTTTGGAAGGGAAGAGAAAAATATTTATTCCTAATCCATAGAAAGCAAAGAAAACTGAGGTCATTTAATCTTTAGCTGCATAATGTTAAGCCTGAAAGAAGACCTCAATATTTTTCAAAGGTCATACTTCATAAATCCTGTATTTCTGTACCTAGTTGCTCATATCTCACTACTGGTGTACATAAAATAATTGAAACCTTTTGTATCTGCACTCTTGTATTTATAATTCCTGTACTTGTTCTTTAGACTTTGCAAATTTTAGGCAAAGAAAACGGAGGACTATCTAAAGACCAAGCATACAGTGGATGCCCTTACAGTCTACAGAATTTAAAGAGACCCACTGTTTTAATCTACTAGATCAAACACAGTCACGACCCAAGTGATCTTGCTACAACTCAGTGTCCAAAGAAACTCTGGATCAGCATTCCTGGAGAAGTTAAGGACTCAGTTGGCAGCCTAAACACTACTTCTACCTTTGTACTTAAAGATGTTCTTTACAGGTATACAGCAGGATTTTGCTCTTCCCGAACTACTCATGTTTCATAGGACTGTGTGATAGACTTCATACTCCAAAACCATCAGTCTGGCTACATTTATATTCAAGTACCTTTTAAGTCATCCTATTTTTTGGTCATCTTCTGGAGTCAGGAAAGGATTTTATTTTTACTTTAAACGAAGATGGGACTATTTGAATATGCAAAAAAGTCTAAAATGTGTTATCATGATTCTTCTCCCCATCAATGAAATTCACATATTTTATTTTTAAACATAATATATTTTTAATAAAATGTCATGTAAGAAATACCAAATGCATGATACAGTACCGTATAAAATATACACCAAATATTTCAAGGCATAATAAATTAATGTAAAATAAGTAGCTGGTGCCAGTATGATGAATAGACTGTTTCCCTAAGGACCCGAGGGCTCCTATTTAATGCTGTTCAGTGCCTGTGTGTGCACATCGAAGTTTATTAGAGCCCAAAACACTGTGATGTGCAGCCCTACTGTGCACATCAACTATTATGCCTAAAGAGTTAACCTGCCCTGAGCCACCAGAGTTGTTGCAAAGCGTATGTGGCTCAATATGCTCTAAAAATCAAGGCAATAATTTAAGTGCCTGTGTACTAATTTAGAATGAGATCTCAGTGTCTCAGACATAGCTGATGACACTTTGACAGAACCTGAAAGCCAGAACCTGAAGTATGGTCTACAAAAGCCTCGTTCAGCCACCACCCAAATCTGCATTTAACAAACTGCTCTTTCTATGTGTCTGAAGGGTAGATCTGGCAGCCTCACAGGACATCCAACATTGCCACCTACAATGAAGCTGGAGGAGTCACACAGCTCCATAAAACAGATCAGAAAGTTCTTGGGAAAGCTCCAAAGAATTGTAATCTCCAACTCAAAATAAGTGTTTTAACAGCTCCTGGAAAAAGAACTGAAACCCTCTGCACACCATTTCCATGCAAGGTCTGCAACTTTGTTACCTGAGCTAAACCATCCCCCACCACGGCCCTGTACAAGCAGGAGGGTTGGACTGAAAGCACACTTGAATGTTTTTCTGATGGGCAGCTCTGCACAGCAGAGCAGGTATCTCAAATCCATTTCAGGTGCATCACTGTCCCAATCCACTGTATACAACCTCAGTGCTACACTGAATGGAGGTCTGAAATTTAACTTCCAAGCCACGCATGAAAGCCGGGTATCTCAAAGTGATTGTTTGTGCACCTATCCCGAGGTTGAATCCCTTCAGTTTTCAACACTCCAGAGCTTTCCAAACTCCTACATTAAATTCCTCTGAGGACACGCAAGACCAAAACTATGGTTTGAACTTTTTTGTTCCACTATCCTCCTATGTCATAAGGAATTAATACTCCTGTGCTTTATGGTAGGAGTCTCCATTTAATGCTTCTATGGCCTTTGGGGATCCTTAGAAGCAAGGTGGTACGTAAGCAGAAAGAATTATTATTTAATGATTCGAGGGAAAGAATCTCTTGGTTCAGAAAAATGGGAAGGTTATATGTGCATAAAATGCAAAAAACAGACGCTGGAAACTATACTTGAAGGAGTATGTAAAAAAAATTGTATTTCTCGAGGGCTTCTTTTCCTATTACTAAAAAAAAATGAGCCTTACTAGAGAAGTACAATTTAGGCACCTATCACACTCAAAACTTCTTTGCAGTATATTTTACCTACTGCTTCAATATACAACCTGTATCACTTCATTGATGAATATTTTTACAAATTGCACTAGTTGGCTATTATAAGATAATTATTTAAAAATTCCTCTTCACAAATTTTAGTTAGAACAACATTGATTACATGGTATAGACATCCACAGTGAAACACAAACCTTTGATACATATAGCACAATACTGTGGTTCCTTAAAACCAGTTTGGTACCCTTTTAGGGTTAAAATGTTAACTTTTATCTTTCACAATGAATTTAACTTTGCCTCCCAGCTTCACCTTCTTTTTCACACAGTTCTGTTTCAAGTGTTGTCATGTCTAAATATGCTGCAACGACAACACATTTCCTCTTTTGTGACTTAATGTTGTAATTTGAAAGGAAAATGTAAGAATAATTACTGATGTAATAAAAACCCATGGACATACTGTA
The DNA here is from genome assembly GCA_013400235.1 of Oriolus oriolus. Lineage (NCBI taxonomy): Eukaryota > Metazoa > Chordata > Aves > Passeriformes > Corvidae > Oriolus > Oriolus oriolus. Next base: position 2,051,999 of record VXBT01013480.1, read on the forward strand.
GATAGCTCTATGGAATTTTAACTAGGAAATGTAGGTTCACAAAATTATCCTCTGTCCTCCTTTCAATGAGCTGTCACCCTGTGCATATTTTCCTTTCATGAATTTAGTATTTTCAACACTGCCAACTTTGTCTTCATATTTCACAATCATAAACATAAAGCAAATATGATGCTGCTAAATAACAGCTTGAAATACAATCTTCTTACAGAAATATGTATGTCTAAACCAGCTTCTCATTTTATTGATTGCTCTGTGCAAAAATATGAAAGCATAAATACTAAGAGTTGATTCATTTTAATTTCTTTGCACTTAGCCATGGCCTCAGCCTAAAGAAGGATCTAACCAGCCTCTGACAGTTAAAGATTAACAGTCCTGCCATACCAACAGGCTTGACAAAGGAGCTTAGCTTAATCCTTAAGGCAGTATAAGATGTCTTATGTGTATTACTGCATAGGAGCACAACTTTAATAAACACAGTGTAATGCAATTTTCAGTAGTTTTACTGATGTCAAGTATGGGATATGAAGCAAAAAATAATTTGACAGATCTATTTGTTTTCAAAGGGAAACTATGTTTTAAAGATTACTTCTACTTTGAATTTCAGTCTCAGTGCTTTGCAAGGACTGGTACACAAAAAAGCAATTCAAAAAAAAAAAAAAACACCACCAAAAAAAGAGACAAGCAGATGCAACCTCATCATTCACAACCACGAGGGACTCAATTTCAGCTAAACTGGCTTACACACTGCTCTGTTATAGCTGTTTTTACCTCTGATCTCAGTCACAAGGTTTTCCTCCACTTGCTGTGAACAATGCACTCAATTTTAAGAAGTTTTGAGAACTTAAATAACCGTTAGTCCTTGGACTTAGTATGACATGGATGAGATCACCTCTTGCACCTTCAAAAAGAATTAATCTTCTTTTTTTATTTACTATAGACCATGAAAATTAACCATCATACCTGAAAGTTCAAATGCTAGGACCTTAATTTTCAGGTTAAAACCATTTTTTTCACATTATGCACTACATATATGATACGTCATCTTCATAACACACTGAAAAATATCCCTAAAAAGTGGCATAATTAAAAAATATCCTTTCTGAGAAGCTTTTAGTAAAGTTGATGCATCATATCATCAATCATTCTATTCTATATGTGTCTGAGAGCTCTGATAGAAGCACAATGGCTCAGTCTCTTTTTAGCATACACTCTGCTTCTTGGTGCTCCTAGTGCAGCTGCCTCACTGTGCTCCTTAGCAATAGGAAACCTCAAAGACAGGTCTTTGGGTCCTGTGAGGTGTCTCAAATCTCAATTTGATCTGCAGATACATGCCATTACAGCTTATATGTGTGTCTCTGCAAGGGATATATTGCTATTGGAATCCTGACAGCACTGAGAGCTCTGACAGAAAGACTGAGAGCCACCTGCACCTTCTACTGAAGCCCAGGGTGCTGCACATCCACTGTCTCTCATGAGAGCAGGAACATGATCCCTGCACTTACAGGTGGGTAACAAGCTGTGCCAGCTTCAAATCAGCACAGCTGGGAGTGAAAGGTGATTCTAAAGCCTCATTTCACTTTCCAGGCCAAAATGTTCACAGGCATAATTAAAGATACCCTGAAAGCTGTTCTGTATTACATAAACTGCTACAGATCAAAAGGGTTCACTGTGCTGGAAGAAATCAGACACATTAATACCAGAGATACCCTCCTGGCCCTGATATCCCTCCTCCACATCTGCCAGCTGCACAAAGTACCTCAATTATGCCCTTAAACCATCAGGGACACACCAACACTACCCCTGAGAAAGAATATTCAGCATATCTGTAACTAGGTTCATTGCTTCTTTGCACTGCAACTGAGACATAAAGCAGATACAGCAAAAGTGAAAAATGCAGATCTAGTTTTGATTCTACTTGTAAAAAACCAGAGCTTTTGGCTATCCATAAAAATTAAATCAAAATTAAAGCCATTAATATGATAATTACACATGGAAAGAGTAACATCAAGGCTCAAAGGCGAAACAGTCTCTTGTCAGTGAAGACATTACTAAATATCCTATCAGCAACAATTCTTCACTGACCAAAATTAAGATACAGTTGTCACTATTTCCAAAGAAATACATACATGGTAAGAATACCAGAGAAGACAAACGAAAACACAAACATTACAAATTAAATAACCTGTGCATATAGAAATAGCCTTGTTACAAGCAAAAAAAACACACAGCTTCATTCTCAAACATGATATTGTAAAGCAAAGAAATTAAAATGTTTTCTTCATCAAGTATCTGCCCAGTGAAAGCAGCAGACTTTGTTGCAAGTGGTGACTCAGATGACTAAATCATGCTCTGTGAACCTAATTTAGTGTCTCATTTCAAACTTTGAAAACCCAATCCACAACATCATCTATCATATTAGGCTGTGGTACAAGAAAGAAATCACGAAAAATAGTCTTTTTTGTCAAGTGCACTAAACACGTGGCAATCTAATGACCAAAATCCGAGTGACAAAAGTACTGTGCGTTATTTTCTCCAGTCATATAAGGCGGAAAACTCCTGGCAGAGGGCAGGGTTAGGAAGCCATTAGGATATGGACTAGCAGTTTTTTGCTGGGAGATGCAAGCAAATACTGACCATGCTCCATACAGCCAACCACATGCCAGCACTGCCCATGAGACAACTGCAGCACTCACAGAGGCTCCATGTGAAAGCCACATAACCACACCACATATGCTGAGCCCAGGACAATAAACCCTGCCTTTCAGTCAAGCTTATTAGTTCTGGCTTAGCAACAGGCAAACTGCAGTGGCTCTGCTGCCAGAGCTGAGCCTGTGCATCTCCAACCAGCTCAAAGGGAGGGCAGAGTGTGCTCCCGTCTGCTGGCAAAATCCCATCCTGACATATGCTTAGACATCATGTCAGCTGGCACTGGGAAAACCCTCACTGAAGGGCTGGATATTATGTACAGTCCCATTCATGGCCGAGGTAGTTCTTGTAGATAATGTGAGCAATATTAGAACAAACTGTCTCGGTCTTTGTAAGGCTCATGAATCACTATTAAAAACAGAAAGAAATCTGGAGCGGTGTTACAAAGAGAATATGTAAGTAGGTGAACAAATGGAAAGAGCAGTGACTTTGTTGTAGGTATTTTATCTGTAAAATGCATTTTGGATAGTCATCAATAATATCAACAATGACCATTTTATGGAACATAAGCTCTAAGAAAGAAATTACCTAAATAAAACACAAAGTGTTTTGTTATATTTTGTTTTTTAAAGAGAGGAGTTCACCTGCAGTTATGCAGGCACAGGCAGATGAGCTGAGCAAGGACAGGCAGTGCTAACTCTGCATTGCTTTGGCAGCTGCATTCAGACCACTGGCTGTATTTCGAGGTTTTATGTTTCTATTTTAGAGTCAACCAATATGCTGAGATGTATAAAACTAACCCTTTTACAGTTGCATTAGGACTAAAATGGACAGCGACCAAATTTAGGAGCACATGACATTATTTTAATCTCCACAGATGAAACTTAGCCAAGTGCCAGAAGGACTGACCCAAAGATACCACACTGAAAGCTGGAGGAGAACAGGGAAGGGATAGCATGGGTTGTACAAAAGCACATACTCCCTGTGAGCCTCTGAGCTCTGCACAGACTGACGATAAAGCTGCAAAAGCACTGCTTCCATGTATTTGGCCAAAAGCTTTCTCATAAGGACCATGGACAAGTCTTGGAAACCATGTTTTCTAAACATGTCTTTGCTGTGGCCAAAGGTTCAGTCTCCTCAAATACAAGCTGTACATAATTTGAAAGGCTAAAGAACAGCTAGGATACCAAATGCAATTTCAGCCCTTGGCACTGCACTTCAGAGCTGTCCAGATGTGTTGTTGGCATGTCTTTACCACTATTCCCCAGGCACTCCATGTAGCTTCCACCTATCTTGACCTTCAAATGCTACAGAAAGCACAGTGCAGAGCCAGCACAGCTCCAGAAAAAATGTGCCTGGCAAAGATCAGGGTTTACTTGCTCGGATACAGCGGGACTATTCTGGTTTCAGGCTAACAAGGCTGTGTCAAACTACACAAGACAGACTTCCTGACCCAGCCTCTGCCAGTCTTGGAATCTCTGCATCATTTCATCAGCCCACACCACGTGCTAGCTTCCTGTCTGCTGTGTCAACTGTGGTTGTTTAAAATATACTCTTACAGTACATCCCTCACTTTATTAAATCTGGTGTACCCTATACATGAAATATGGTAGAGCTGAAGTACAAAACATCGTATCCTATGACAACAGGGAATGGCTTTGAGCTGAAAGAGAATAGGTGTTGATTGGATATTAGAAGAAAATTCTTCACTGTGAGCATGGTGGGGCCCTGGCACAGGTTGCCCAGAGAAGCTGTGGTTGCCCCATTCCTGGAAGTGTTCAAGGCCAGGTGCTACGAGGCTTCGAACAACCTGGGATAGTGGGAAGTGTCCCTGCCCGTTGCCAGGCAGGGAGTGCAACTAAATAATCTTTAAGGTCCCTTCCAAACCAAACCATTGTAAGATTCTATGATTCTGTAGTTATGTGGTTCCTCAGATGCTTATGTTTTGTACAAGTCACAAGCGTGAAGTTCATTGAAATGGAACAAAAATGTCTATCCACAAAGAACAGTAACGTAGGCAAGAAAGTTTAGAACAGAATGAGCCTGGATGTCACTGCCTGCAAAACACTGCCTGGTATCTCAAACTGGGAGAAAAGGTTTTAACCTCATGCAGGCAAACTCGTACGCAGCACATACTCAGTGATGAATGCAGTCTCTAGAACCCTGTTTCTCAGCCAGACATTTCTTAACTGTAACAATAGTTCCTTTAACTTTCCTGTGCACAAAGCTTGGTACAGATGTACATTTGCACAAATTTGCACTCTGGAATTTTTCTTTTCTTTAGAGATAACTTTTAGTTTTAGTGTTATTACATCTACTTTTATGACCTGCTATAGTTGCGGGCAAGACCTATTTTAACAGTACAAAATTTACAGAGTATTTTGTTTCTGCAATATTAACATATTAACAATACCTGAAGATGCTAATAACACACTAAAATCAAAATATATTATTTGCTAAACAAAAATGCATATTCCAAATATACTGAATGTTTACCGCGAAACATTTTCCTCTTCCAGGTTATTTCTAACTAAGCCATCCATTCTATAATGGAAATTTTTCTACAGCTGCCATGAATTCCTAAAATGTATTCAACAATAAGACACAGATTTGTATATTCTTGTTCTGTGTTACTTACAACAGTCCCTATTATTAAATCTGAAATAAGAAAACCTGATCTATGCTGCCTGTATATCACATAAACCCATTACTGTTCCCTTATCTTGGACAATGAACACTGTCATTGTGAAAAAATACTCTACTAATCTATTAAATATATCAGTTTTCCCTCTCTGTGTTTTAAAATAACCCAATCTTACTCTGAAGTTCTCTCACAAGGTTTCAGAAGGATTCAGTATTCATTATTGCATGCAATAAACACATTGTGCTTCTCTTCCTTCCTGTGTCGCTCTGAATACAGCCCAGACATAAACAGTGTTACCAGATTTGCCTAACCTCAGTTCAGATGTGCTGCATTCACTACAGCAGTGTGTACATGTTTCTCAGTGCCCAGCTCTGTCTTTCATATAGAATATCAAGGGACACCTCAGAGCTCCACTTCTCCATCTGTATTTTGCACTTCTGTTGCAAAGAGACTCTGAAGGCAGAAAGTTTCAGCCTTGACTCGTTCCCTCACTTTCTATGTGATTCCTATTTTTAACTGCATTTGGCTATTTTCGGAATGACAATAGAGAACAATTAACAGCAGTTTTTGAACTGAAAATACTTGCTTCTCCAGCTGACACCAAACTTTAGTAGTTGACCTGGTCTTAGCACTTTAGGCTTTAACTATTGTAGAGAAAGAGTGATGACTAATGGAGATTGCTTCGGGATGAGGTGAAACGGAGTGAGGTTAAATACCATGATGCTTCACCTCACCTTCAAAGTAGCTTTTGTGCTGTCACATCTGCTTATATCAGCACCAAACGACTGCTGATTTGATCATAATTGCCCTAATTAGAAGTTCAATTAATGCACTGAGTTCTTCTATCAAAGCCACCTCAGCATCAAGGATGTGCATACGGAGCGTTACTGAGCAATACAGCTTAAACTCACCAGGAAGGTCACTGGGAAAAGGAAACTACCTGCAGTCTATGTTTTGAGGATATCACATAGTTAGGATGACACTCAATATCCACTTATGCCCCAGGACAAGCAGAAAGGGAGAATTTAAGGAACTCTATTGAGAGATATCCATCAGCTGTGAGCAAAAATTACATTTCCTGTCATTGAAAATCTCATTTAGTTCAGACTTGCTTCCACTAAGGATTAAAAACCTTCAAAAGAACACTTTGTCTTCACAGGAAGATGAAAATAGCCTAAAATGCTCACAGTGAAAGATCATGTGAAAAAGAAGTGCACAATATAGCAACTTTAAATGGTTATCAAATACAATATACTTCAACACATACTAAAAATGTAAGTGTGGTCATTGAAATTAACACTGAAAGTGAAGAGGAAAAATTTAAGGTGTTTTGCATGAGAGATGAACAAATTTCACCAGCAGACAAAGTGTCACCAATTCCCCGCCTGGAAGTATTTTGCATATCCATTGAATTAAGAATTTTGTATGTTCACAAAAGAAGACAGGTAAGCAGATGAGGGAAACAGAGAGAACCCACTTATTAAAACATTATGTGTATGATATTCATAAAATGGAAAAGAGCATATTTACTCATTCTTCAGTTTTCACAAATCAGGATAATTTGTGGAAAATTCATATAATCCAGAATCAGTCAAAAAAATAAGTGCAAAAATTAATGTCTTCATGCTTCTGCAATTTTTCTTTTACAAACAAAAAAAAGGAAAAAAAAGAAAAAAACCCACTTTGTCTTGGTCAGTTGCAAAAATAAGATAACATATTATGACCAATATACAGTATCAGATGTGATATGTGTGATATCACAGATGCGATATCAGTCTGTGAGATGTGACCTTCTTAAAATGTGAGAAAATTAAAACACAATTCTTCACCAGCTGTCAACCTGACTACCTACTATTAATGTTTGTACTGAAATAAATCATCAGTATCTTGTGATACAGTCTCTGAAATATTTTTGCTTTAGTTTCTACGAAAGAATACAGCTGTATCACAAAATGTCACAAATTACACATGGCAAGATCTTCACCAGGTATAAACTCCAAAACTCTTGTTTTCAGTATTACAACAAAGATTTTCTCTCCTTTATCTTGCCAATTACCAGGAAATGATCAGAACATGGCGAGTTTGTGGCTGGGTAGGTTTTTATGCACCACGCTACATTAATGAACATTTACAACATCATGTACTAGATGCATACCAAACATCTTTCAGTTTTCAGGGACATTTCAACATTTAATACTACCTGTGCTCTTTTGAGACAATTTTTTAAGCAACAGATACTGACCTCTGCCTGGACCCACTATCCCTGCTTGTTAGAGTTCATCTTTAACAGCACTTGTTTTAGAAAGAATTAGGCAATAGTGTTAACTGTAAAATACTATTTTTTTTATTATCCTAGCTAACATTTCTCTCTCAAGTATACACTGGAGTCAGATGTGTCCAAAAAAGATGTGTCCAACTACACACAGCCTTTTTCATAAAATAGATGTATAAACTGCACAGCAGCTGATACCTACATGTAAACATTTAAAAATATTTCAAGATATTCTAAGTAGGAGCAGTGCCACACTAGAACTACTGGTTCCTTGCAGAGATGCCAAGCAACCTGGAAAACGGGAAAATGTACCATCGTTTGCTGTCATTGCTGTGTGCTCTGTATTGCCCTGTGTGAGCAGCTGGTGCTCACAGAAACTGCTAAACATTTTAGACAAGGGTCATCAAAATGAATGTTAGCCCGAAAAAGCACACTACTGCAGTAGCTCAAAAGTAAGAAATTGTAAAGCACAGGACAGTCATTATTCAAAAGCTTGGTAAATCGGAAAAACAATTGTCTCTGTGTGTGTGCGGATATTCAGTTACATTCCCTGACTGTCATGGTCTTCTTTTTTATTTTTTTAAGATGCTAACTTGATAAGGATTTAAATAAACCTACAGCTTATCAGTGGTAGGTAACTGTGGTACCTAAAAATAAAAAAACCCAGGAAGCCAAGAGAGCACTGAGAAAAGGGCATTTGGACTCCCACCTTGCCTAGGTCTCTGACAGATGGGTGTCCCCAACAAGGTTATTCTAGAATAAAGTCTCCCCCTTGTGGATCTCTCACATAATAAAACTCCATCAAATCATTAATTGCGTAATAAAGTTTGTGTTCCTTCCTTTGCAGGTAAGAATTTCAGGGGCAAATAAGAACATGTAATGAAACCACGGTACATGGTTTACTTAACTCTGTGGGCTTGATCTCACCTCAGGCAAGACAAGCTGTTTTGCTGTAAGATACATTATGGTCCTGTGATAAATTCATTTAAAAGACACCAAAATGCTCAAAATAATTTGATTCCTTCTCATTTCTATGTTTAGTTACAAAGGCTGGTTTAGTGAAGCCCCCCAAAGCTATCCAGCCTCAAATTGTCAATGGTTTAATGAGGTAAAAATTCAAATTCCAAACTCACTTGATTTAATAATTACTCAAAATAATATAAAACATGGCAAGATTCCCACTGGATTTGAAGTGCACAAAGTTTATCATCCTGAAAAAAATAGTTTCACCCAAGAGCAACTTTTTGCAACTCAGAGATTAAGGAGCTATAGCAGCACTATTTGCAGAATGACTCTTCCTCAAACACTTCATTAACTACACTATTCTCTGATCTGCATTAATTTAGAGGGATCACAAAGATTTCTTTGCATATGATAATTCACATTATCATAAATTAAGAAATCATTATGATCACTTAAATTATCATGTTGATCTCAGTGCGCACTTAAGGTATTTTAAAGTGTTTCTAATAAATCATACATTTTGGCTGCAGGATTGATTTATATTTTTTTTTTATTTTCTAAGAAACACAATCCTTGATGGCTTGAAATATTATTCAATTACATACGTGACAAACTCATATTTTATTTGCAGCACCAACTGTTGAGTCAATACTGGGTTAAAAAGCTTTTTAACTATCCAGAGATATGTTCTCACATTCATTTCAGAATAGTAATATAATGGTTAAATATTTATTTCTTGCAAGTTCTGGAATAGTGTTAGGTTTCGTACTTTCATTAACATTCTCTTACATGTATGCAATAATTGCTTTAAAAATATTAGCGCTGTAATTTCTTGCTAGCACTATGACAAATCAACAGAAAGGCTTATCCCCATGCCTCCCCACAGAAGAGCATAATTCTGCTTCCCTCAGTGCCAGTGCCAGAACCTCTTTAATTTCAGGATAACACTCAAAGAATTCATGAAAGATGTCACTTTGACAGTGTAGGACTCTTGTCCTTTCTAACTGCAGAGCAGATGCAGTAGCTAAGCAGTGCTGCACTCAATGTGCCTCTGTAGGAAGCAACAGCTCCTCGAAGTAGAAGCTGCCACTTCTTCACTTTGTTTCAGTCCTTGACCTCTCAATAGCAACTACCAGCAAACCGTATTTTCTGTTCAAAACGTGCGATTTTTTTAGGATACAACACCTGGCTATTGGGAACAAAAAGAGATACTATATAGTCATTTCAAACATCCATCAACAATGTCTGTCAACTGCTGTTACTCTGGGACACACAGAGGTGAAATGACAAGAATCCACTTGCATCTCTGAATTCACAGCATTTCTGAATTTTTTTATTCCAAGAATTCAGCTCAACAAAAATTAAGTATGCACTGCTAAACTGTGAAAGGCTACTAAAGCTAAATACAGGGGTTCTAATCCCTGATGCTTGACTCATGGAAAAATGGGCTTGCAGAAACCATGAAGGCAAAGACTAGAAACTCCTGCAAAAAAACCTCTTCAACCCAGCAAAAAGAAAAAAAGACATATTTTACTGTATTCTCAGAGACTGCCTGCTTATCTTGACAGTATGGATGTGAAACTACAATTCTTACTGAATATAAAATAAAAGGAGAAAAATAATTGGTAATTACAGTATTGCAGGCTATGTTTCAAAATCATTGTTACTTTACTAAGTGCCAGATTTTCTGGCAAATAGTCTCCATACATGATCATCCAGCACTACTAAATGAGCTGTATTGCTAGTAGTGACAGACATTTGTAATACATGATATTTCACAATGAGGACAATTGTTAAATTTTATCCCTGAAGAGAAACATCTATACTACCATATATACAGCTTGTGTGTCAATACTCTCACACTGTGATTATGGATTAATAATAACTTCAGTACTTGTCATGTATGTGCATAATTACTCTCATTAAATGCACCAGAATGGGTACAACACCACAAACATGAAAGGAGATTTTCCTGTTAAAGCAAATTATGGGATCCAGCAACAAGGACAAGAGTCATCCAGACATTCAGTTTACTGCTACCTGTCATTCAGGCATGAACACATACCACGGATGAATTTTGTATAATGGTCATTCAGCTGCAGGTCATTCAACTTGACAGATAATTCCAAGACTCTATATGGGAAATTAAAGAAGCTATGCTGTGATCTACCATTCATTGTCATTTCACACCACCACCTCTGTGCTATTAAAATAACACATACCATTCCTGAAGTCATTCCTGCCTTACCTTCGCAAGCCTGCTGTCCTCAAACAACAGATACTTCTCATCTCCTTCCAGATCTCCCCGTCTCTTCAAATATCATGTCCTTCTCACAGCTACAGAATTTCACCTTGCTCTCTTCTTGCAGCTCTCTTCACATTCCTTAAAACTTTCCCAATTCCCTCATTCCACTTGCTATTCAAGCTGTCTTCTCTTCAGTTTCCAGTGTCCTACTCAAACCACACATTCTCTGAACATGTCTCACGATTTTTCAGTTCTTGCTATCTCTCTCCCTATTCTCACCATCACCAGTCCTGCATCCTTTTTTTTCCAAACCATGAATGCCTGCGATCTTTTGCGTTCTCCATTTTTTATTACGCATGAAACCTATGTATTTTGGGATTGTAATCCATGTCAAGTAAATGGATTACCAAATTAAATTACAAAAAGAAATACATTATTAAGAGACAAAGCCCCTTTCTCTCCCGTCTCCTTATGGTAATACAGTGTCCTCATTGCTCTGTTTACCACAGGGGCACAGCTCTCTGCATGATCTCATGTGCATTAAAATAAGACAAAGAAAGCTGGGAACACAGCAGGGTTTGCACAATATTCTTTTTGACCCACAGAAGTTAGGTGGAAAAGTTATTAAACCTTCAGCAGATTATTACTGTGAGGCATGAGCTGTGTGAAATGAAATTCAGAAATGGAGTATCTGTGCAGTTTGGGCCATATTACAATATATTAAAAAGCCAAAGGATCATCTTTCTCCAAAACACAGGGAAACATTAAAATTACCCTGGAAAATAACAGAACAGTTATTTTAAGTATAGCCTGTTAATGAAGGGTGTTTGCGAGTCTGGACAAACCAGTTATCAGAATCAGAAGGCTACTCACACATGCATCCCAAAAAACCCACAGATGTCTTTTCAGTTACTGCTGTTTACAAAAATCATGTGCACATATATCTCCACCTATCACTACAGTCATTTTCAGGAAGAACAAAAGAATTACAAGAGCATGCATCAGACAGTAGGAAGCCCATGGCCAAACTTGCTTTTTCTACAGACATTACATTTGAGAATTTCCAGGAGAACCATGTAAGAAAGCCAATAAAGCCTACAAGGCACTATCATGTGCTATTTTTCTGTGCTAAGAGACCTACAGATAACTCTTGCATAGAAAGTTATGCCAGAAGGAACAATAAAAACCTCTGTATATCAAAGTCACTAGTCTTCACACAGTACCTCTAAACTGAGCCCAGTAACTTGTTTGACAACGTATCTTTCAGAAAGTTGTCAGTCTGGATGTGAAAACACAAGAAAGTTTAGAATCCTCACTTCCCTTGCTTATTTTTTACAGTAAATTTTTACTGCAAGATGTGTGTATACTAAACATTATCTGGGGTTTTGGAAGAGAGAGACCTTGGAATTTCGAGGTGAAAGCAACAAACCAAACATCACACAAAAAGTAGATGAATCTGCCTTCTGAGAAAATTACTGAAGCTCAAGTATCTCTTTGGCATGGATGTGCCACCTTGCTCACTTCATGTCACTACATCTGTCCTGTGAGCTATCAAAGCTTAGTCTGCCTGTCTCTGGTAAACAAGTATTATAGTCTGACAATACAGCCTGGTAATTCCTCTGTTAAGGGGAGGGACATCATTTTGTTCACCATTACAGAAGTGCCCCCAATTTCTAGAATGGAAACTACAGTTGACAACTTCTGCCTCCCAGAAGTGGGATGAAAAGGTCATTTGTGCAGGAGACTCTTTTTTTTATTTTCCTATGACAAAATGAGCTAAGAATAAACACCTACCTATTGACTTTGCCTTCCAGTAAATAAACTTCATTCTTTAACCCTTACTAATATCATCATAAACATACGTTTGTACTCTACCTAGAGCATACATTAGAAATAACACACTTCACCCCTCCTCTTCTACTGTGCAAGGGAGAAGAGAAGCAGCATTGCACAAATGCCCAACGGCGGGCTGGAGCCCGGCTCCTGACCCCGCTAATTCCTGCCCTCGGGCCAGGCGCGACGGCACCCGGAGGCCGCGTAAGCCAAGACCGACAGCGAGGCAGGCAGGGCACGGCGACCCCGCCGAGGGGAACCAGGCATCTCACGGCGGGCAGGAGGGAGAGCTCGGCAGGTTCGGGGCCGGTGCCCCCCGAGGGAGGCCGGGAGGGAGGGGCGGTCCCGCGGCCGGCGGCTCACCTTGTGTTCCAGGACGCTGATGTAGCCTTCCAGGAGGCCGGCCCCGACGGGCAGAGCCGGGTGGCGCTGGCCGCGTTCCGGCGGGCGGCTGGGCACCGCCGCCACCTGCTGCTGCCGCCGCCGCGGCTCCGGGGGGCCCCCGCCGATGCCGATACCGCCGTACATGAGCAACAAGCTGGTGCACATGGTGGTGAGCGCCAGGCAGACGGCCAGCCCGTGGCGCTGCGGGGGGCAGAGAGAGAGCCGGCTCAGCGGGCTCCCCCCACCGCGGGGCCCAGCGGGGCGCGCCGCTTCCCCGCCGGCGCACCCGCAAGTTTCACCTGGCAGCCACCCGGCAGAAGTGCGAGGAGTGAACTGGGGAAGCCCCTCCGTCCTCCTCCTGCCCCCTCCCGTGCCTCCCTCCTTCTCCCCCAGCCCTGCTTCCTCGCCTCTTCTCCCCTCCGTGCGCCCGGTACCCCGCGCCTCTCATTCCCGTGCCGCCGTCCCCCTTTGGGCATCTCATTCGTGCATTTTAACGAGTGTTGGGGACTGTAGCGTTTCCCCCCGCCCAGCTACCTCCAGCCTCGTCCTTTAAGCAGATCGGTTTTCTGTACGCTCCTTAAAACGCACACGCACACAAAACCCCCAAACCACGAGCAACACGAATAAAAGAAAGCAGGCGGAAAGTTCTTGGTCACCGCCACCGAGGTTTGGTCGCCTTCGCGCGATCCCGGAGAGCCGCGGGGATGCAGCCCGGGGAAGGATGGAGCGTGTACAGGGTGCCCGGGGCAGCCCCGCTCCGCGCCTCTCCCCCTCTCTCCTCCCCGCCGCCGGAGCCGGGATGAGCCGTGCCAACAATGCACTTACCATCAGGGTCTTCATTTTGTGCGCCTCCCGGCCGCCAGTCCTCCCGCTCCCCGCTAGGCTCGGCATGGCGGGGAAGCCGCAGACATGGCTCGGCCAGGGAAGCGCCGCCGTGGCGGGGATTAGGGGGGAATTACACTCGGCCGGACCCTCGGAGCCTGCCAGAGCCGGGTCCTCGGCTGCCCCGCCTGCCTCCGCCTCCGCCTCCGCCTCCTGCTGCCGGCGCAGCGGCGACTTCAGGGCAGGTGGAAGTTAACTTCTGCCTCCCGCTCGGGCGCTGCTCCGCCGGCGAGCCCGCGGCGCGTGGGGGCGGCACCGGGCGGGCACCGGGCGGGCGGCGCCTCTCCGGCCCCGAGCGAGCAGGGGCAGGGGCAGGAGCTCCTTCTCTTCCTCCTTCCCTCTGCCCAGGCCTCTGTCCTGCTTGTGGCACCGGGGCACGACCTTCACGTTACATTAGTGTTTTTTCCTAGCGGAAAATTTCTCGTTCTCCCACTGCTGCCTGGGTTTCCTGGAGCTGGCAGCGATCAGGCGATACTTTAAATTCACGTTAGTAAAAAAATCGACGCCCTCAACTCCTTGTGCGGCGCTGACAATAGCCTCGCACACAATCTTTCCTAAGCTCTAACAACCGGTTTCAAACCCTTTTGACAGAAGCTTTCTTCGTCTTCTAAAGCAAATCTCACAGACTTGCTCCCCATGCCATCTCTCTGGTTTCTGAAGGCGGACATTTTCCCACTCTCACAAGCAGCCTTCTAAAGTTTTTTATTCTTTCTTTGTATTAATAGTGTTTGGTTCAGTTGTGAAAACTTTATCAGACCTCAAATTACATAAATCTCTTGCTCTGGGAATTCCACATTAATAAATGTGCCCCTTCTAAACAAGCCATTTTTAGAGTTGATCTCTTAGAAGTTATTAGACTGACAGCATTTAAAAAAAAAAAATCTATCTCCTTATCATGAAGTTATTTCACTTGAAACTACTCACCTAAATAGGAGTTGCAAAATATGGCTTCACATCTAACCTACAGCTATGTAGTATTAAAAATTACATTAAGGAGAAAACTATCAGCAGGGTAACTCAACCATGGCCTCAATAGCACCTTTCTCAAGGCTGGAATTGTCATTGAAATCCATTTTTTATCTTTGCTAATTCATTGGAGGACTAACAGTGAAACAAATGCCATCTCTAGCATGGGCACAGCATGAAGCAATTAGTGCCTTTTAAGAAAGGAAAAAGAAACATGAAGGTGTGGTACATCAGCGGATAACGCAGTAAACACTCTTCATCATTTCACAGAAGATGCCGTGTTGCACACACACTTGCTGTTTATGCAGTTTGTGGGGTTGGTTTCAACAGTACCAGTTGTTAAGACAAACAGAGCAATATAAGAAGAATCTTATCAGGTCTTGGTAATTCTTTATTATGTGGTTGTACTTGACACTCAAATTAGTGAAACAAAGGGCCAACTTGATGAATCATGGAAAGCAAATTATCTGGGGCTCTCCAAGGCTTCCTATAAGAGACTACAAAAGGCAGCTCATGCATTTTACAGTGCTGTTTCTTAACTACCAGCAAGCAGGTTGCTGGTGACTGACCTTTCTGAGTCTTTCATATATATATTTTGCAGTGCCAAAGTGAAGCATCATTTTTAAGATTTCGGCTCATGGCTGTACGTTAGACATCTGTTACACAGTATGTCTGACCAAATTCATTAAACTTACTGGTTTTGGTAGAATAGGCTGATTTAAAAATCTACTGATAAAGGAGACAAACTAAATTTTCTAATTTAATGCTTGACTTGAATAATGTCCAGCTTTCTGCCTGTCAAATATTTAATTAGATTGCCATTTTGGTCATAGACCGTATTCTTGGCAGTCAAGTGCTCACTGAAACAAATACAGTAGTGTAATGTAAATCCTACGGAGGTTTTTGTGTAAGCACAGGAACTTCAGAAAACATCTGGAAAACAGCCCAGCTATTTAATTTAATTTTAAATTCCTATGAACTAATAGTTCTAGCTATCTGGAGGTTTGGTTTTTTTAACACTATTGGAATCTGCATACATGGAAATATGAATCTGTATACCCAATAGCTAGATGTGCAAGGAGAAGAGCATAGGCTGCACTTACAAGCATTTAATCAACTTGGAAATGAGTCAATAACAGAAAACTTCTTAAAGTCCATTTGACTTTCTGCTTCAACCAATTTATTTTCTATATGCAAGGGATAATGAACTATCTACACATTTCTATTCCTCATTAGAGCTGGGGGTAAAGACAGATTAAAACATAAACAGCTGCTTCCCCTAGCCCAGGAGAAAAAGTGGCAGAGTGGTAGTAGGGCTTTTCAACCAAGTCTGACTGAGGAGAGCTTTTCGTTTGCATGGAATGGTCTGGGTTGTCTTCTCTTCCAACTTACCCTTCTCATTTTCATCTTTCTGGTAGCTACAGGCTGACAAAATAGCCATATGGAATAAAAATCTGCTTGTGGCAGCTTCAGGAGGACCTAAGATGCTAATGACAACATAATCCATGCAGAGTGAGAAATCTGTGTAAGAAGTAGTGGTGCAGAGAGAGGCAAACCTCTAAAAATTGACAATGGACTTGGAGCAACAGAGCTCTTTCACTGATTCCTAAATAAAACTGCTCAAACAGCGACTTTCCCTGAGATGTCTGAATGGATGAAATAACTACGTTTTTATAATGCATTTTAGCCCAAATTGTCTCTGAGAGATTTTCTTAGATAGATATAAAATAACCCTTTCAAGCTATGGCTGATTTCTCATGAAGTTCATGTAGAGATTACATAGCATAATTTACATCTTAATATAATGAACAATTATAAACATGCTTTCCACATTGTGGTTGGCCTGGAATGAGTACTCGAGTGGAGGAGCCTCTATGCCAGCACACCTCAGCAACTGGTAGCCAAAATATTCAGTGGAAGTTGGGATGAGGGCAATGCCTGGTGTTTCTGTTGATGATCGAGATGTTTTCCCTAAGTGCACTGTCAGCTACCTCTGTCCTTTCCACCAAGACCTGAGGCGGGGTGTCTGCACATGCAGTCAGTACACAGAATGCCTCCAAACTGGAAGGTGCAGCTACCCTTCAACCTTGTCACCTCCTCAGAACAAAAGCCCAGACAGCCCTTAATGTTTAATTATTTTGTGACTCATTGATGGCAGTGTGGCTCCTTTGCTGAAAAAAAAGAGATAATATTTTAGAGAACTGATTTAGATCTGTGCCTAATTTTAAAGAGAATAAGAAAAAGGAAGTTTTTGTTTATCTACTACCCTTCAGAAAAGACTGAGAAGAAAAGGAATATGGTGTGATATAAGTAGTTAAACTCTATGTGAGTTCTGCATGTCACTCTGCAGGAGTGCTGAAAGCACTTAAATACATTCCCATCACACTATGTGTATGAAGGTGTTTTTCAGAAAATATTGGTGATAGAAGTGCTTAAAATAGATTGGAGGGGAGAGGTTAACTGTATCGGGACCACTTTGATATCCTTATGCCTTTGAAATGCAGAATCTGAGTTACTAAGATTCTATAGGTGGGTAAACATGAGAAAAAATGTGTTAAAATTTTAAAATTAATCCAAAAGTGACTCCTGGTAAGTTGCATAATTTTGTCATTTCCATTATATTCTGTGGTTTGTGAGGCCCTGGATCTGTCTCTTCAGGAGCTGGGCTTCCTGGCCCCACTGAAATAAACTCCTACAGCCATTTTATCCCTCTCTGCTTGCTGGGACAAGGAGCTCACTTGGAAGTATAAAGCTCCCACTTCTGCAGCCTCACGAGGTTTGAGCTTAAACCATGATCACTAGCATAGAACAGAATATTGCTTGTCCTGGGCCTGCAGCCAGTGACATTTGGGAGGATGGCTGGGAGTGCCACATTTCAGAGGAAAGAAGCAAGCTTTTTTAGACTGAAAAGTGAGACTAAAGGTGCTAAGGAGATTGGAATATGATGGAAGTTTGTGTGGATTAATGGGCAGCAGGGCAGTCAAAGGTATATAGGAAATGAAATATATCACACTGATATCGCCTCCATATGTTGTTTTATTATTTATGTATATATGAAATTTTAACCTCTTTTTCCTGAGAGAAAGGGCTGCATTTTTGCCTTGCAACACAACCAATGGAAAACATTCAGCAGCCAGCAAAGTAATGAGCCTACACTATAGATTTTTCAAACTGCCCAGTGATTCATGAAATGCTTCTCAAAACTGGAAATATGCATTGAGGATTGGTCAAAAAAGGTAGAAACAATATTATAGATCAGTCAGTACTGTCTCTCCTTTACGAAAGCAGGCTGCCTTTGAACTTCTGACAGAAGCAAACAGTGATAGATGCATAAAGAAATGAAATATTGCATGGAAATAGAAGTGCAAATGAAAACAGGAGGGGGAAATAGAGAGATAAGATCTGCTGAATCTGCTGGTTTTTTCTTTCTTATTTCTTAGGTTTTTCCCCAGTCTAAATAAAGGTATCAGATGTTTCAGAAACAATATCTAGCTCAACTGAACTGACTCATCTGCTTTAAAATCACACACGAAACAGTGTGCTTCATTCTAATCACTTTTTTGGAGAAGTTAAACAAGACATATCCTGGAATATACAGTGCACTCAAAATTCATCATCTAAAGTCAGAAAATTTGAAGATTAAGAAATTAGCACAGGAAGCTTGAGATGCAGTGTACCCAGTACCACTGGTGGAAGCCAAACAGGCATGACCAGGAACCTCTTCATGGCCTTTTGTTTGACCGTTCACTACCAAAACAAGAGAAGGAAGGCATATATCCTATATACAGAGCAAAGATTTAACACATGGACTAAAGCAACTGAGGACATAATTACTACAACTTGGTGAGAGATTGGATAAATTTAAATATGGGGATATCTCTGCTGTAACATACGAGATCTCAAGAAGATCCCTAACGGCTCTGTTTTCAGTGTACATATGTTTGTTCCTTTGGAGAGAAAAACTACCCCAACAGGAAGCCAAAGTGTTAAATGAAACAGAATTACTAAACTTTAAAAAAATCTTAGCAAGCAAATATGACATGAAGCATTACAGCAAAAAAGGAAGCAAAGAAAGATAAGTGCTCATTATGGATTGGTTTGCAGTTCTTTATGTGTTATTAGAAAGTCGATAGAAAACTCTCCTGCTATTTCTAACACAAACACAAACATCGCTTATGATGACAGGCTGTACAACAACTGTGGCAACAACGGGATCCACTGGCATCCAACTGGAAAGGCACAGTCACAGAATCAAGTCCTTCAGTGACCAAGCTATACAGATCTTACGTTGGTAATAGCTGCTGTTCTTATCTACAGGTTTAGAGAAATCATCTTTACTATTCGCATAGTATATCACCATACATGCATATGTGCTAATTCACAGCAGTAAGTCTGTTAATGTACAACGTGAGAGTAGCTGTCAGAGACTTCTGTAATTGCTCAGCAATTTCATGCTTGAGTCGTGTGCGCTCCCGAAATTATGTAGTGGCCACCTTTGTAATGTACAAATGTCTTCCATTTACCCAGCATACTCCAGAGACAGAAAAATAAAGTCTTGGCAGGCTCACCTTTCTGCTGAGAGGTCCTGAGTGCACTTGTTTCCCAAGGAAGCTGACAGAGATTGAAGGAGGGTCTCTGCATGCAGGTGAGCAGCCTGTTAAGACAGTGTTGGTTCCAGCCACCTGCAGAGTCAGATGGGGACAGACCTCTGCTAGCAGACACCAGAGATCTCAGGCCGGGGTGCAGTCATTTGAAAGGTATGGAGAGAGTGTATGTAGCTTACTTGGTTAATTGCAATTGGGCATGGAATCTGAACCTCCAAGAGAGTACAGAGCAGCTATAAAATTATTTCCTGTGTCCAAGTCAGGTCCTGCAAACCACCCTAGACAACTCTTCTAGCCAGGATAAACGAGTATTGTAGAAACTAGCCTGAAACAGTGGGAGAGTTTCTTTGCTGCAATAGATACCTACCTGGATGCTTCAAACCAGCTGCTGAAACAGATGGATTGTTTTCCTTTGCGATATGCTGTGTCCTTGTTTAAACATTTCTGCCATATTACTGATATTTGTCACTCTTAAACAAATAGAGAAAACAAGTCTTCTCTGTTCCATACAGGATAGATACCTCAGGTGTCTACTGGCATCCTCAAATCATGGATTATAGCAAATCCATGGCTACATACACTCATTTTTCTTTCTAGCACTTCAGGGCAGAGGACCAAGTTCAGCTCAGCTGCAGAGCTGGAGCCAACATTTCCTGCAGCACCTGTACCTTTCTTTCTTTGAACTGCTATTAATACATATTATCACATTCCCTAGCCTTTGTCATCACTACCTGCCTCATGTTTTTTTTATTCAAGAGATAGAACTTCAAAAAATCCCATACTTTTCCCAGTCATGGTATATATTTTATTCAAGGTGATGATTATATGTCTATTCTCTCCCACAAACTACAGGGCCAGGAACATACTAACTTGAGTTTTGCCACAGTACTTTTATATCTGATTATTTCCTTGGTGGGAATTACATTTGGCCTCAAGCACTCATATTTATCTATTTACTTTATTTTCCCTTTTTGTTTATGATTTATTTCAGTTTAGAAGGGATTAATTTGATGTCTTTTCCTTTACAATCGTTTTACATGGCATCTAATTCTATTTGTTACCAAAAGCCCCCAAATTCCGCAAGTTTGTTCAGTTTTGCACGTGCTCGGTACTTGAAACATGAAGCTGAGCTCTGTGGAGCATGTGCTGTTTCTGTCCTGACTTCAAATAAATGAGGCCTTAGGCCATTTATGGTTTAGACCATAAATTCAGATGTCAAAGGAACAGGTGGTAACGTGACACAAGCTGTTATTGCTCATTGTATGAGCTTCCTCTGCTCAGTCTCCTACCGCTTCATCTCTGTCACAATCCCAAGTCACTCTGCAGCAATGGTTCCTCCACTTTGGCGGGTTCAGTTTCTGTCCATTGATAAATGAGAGCTTCTCTGCTTCTAAGCAACATCAGTCTGGAAAACGCGGAGCTTGGAATCTGAAAGCGCGTCTATTCTGGCACATTAACTCAGGCACAGAACCACATCACTGCGACTGAAGCCTTCTAGGATGAAGCTGGCTCACATCACCCAGTCTGGAGCCTGTGCAGAGGAGCTCGGGTCCATCTGCACATCAGCTCCAAGTCATGAGCAGTCTGCTGGGTTGAAGGACTGTGGGATGTGGTTCAAGAACTTGCAAACAGTAAAGAAGAACAAAAGCTTAGCAGAGAAGTGAATAAATGGGCATGATGTATTAGTATGAAATAATGTAATAGTTGCTCCATGTTTGCTCAGTCACTGCTTTTGGAGATTTTTTTGGTATATATTTTAATATCCTGCTGGTAAGCAAACATGGACAGTGTTCCTTCCTAAGTGAAGAGAGAAGGAGTTATGTACCAGTGTTGTTTGTATAGCTGGCTCAATCATTTTAATCAAAGAAACTACTGACTTTGTAAATTTCTTTGGATCCTCAAAAATTTTTTCCTAAGCACTATTAATATTCAAGGATTGTCTACACACAAACTAGGCCACACAACATCTATGTGGCTTCATCCCTGTTTCCAGAAGACTGTTATGTAGTGAAAGTAAGGAATGCTGCTCACTCAACTCCAAGCTGTCACCTTATAGCTATGAATATTCAGTACCTTGGCTATTGAAACCCACAAAGCCTAAAGCTGGGCACTGAAAATTAGAAGGCCGTTTTGGAAATCTGAACCTTCTCGACTTCTCAAACCCAAGAATTCTTATTTTTCAGCATCACCCAAGTATTGCTGCAATAGCAACATCTCCTATCTCAGCTTGAAAGAAGTTTCAAACAGAATTGGGTGGGAAGTGACCTCATACAATGCTGGCTTAGAACATTACTTGACTCTGATTCTGTGCATTTCTAGCTACCGTAAGTTACGAAACCTCACAGTCTTTCCTGAATTACCATTAGCAGTTATCAAAAGCTGATAAGACACATTGGAGACTAACGGGCATGGAAAAAACCTGTTTTCTTCACTCTCACCAGAAGACAAAAACGGGCTATGCACAGACTCATTTCATGAGAAACTGAGCCAGCCTCTATTAGCAAATGTTTTAGGCATATGGTCCAACTCTGGTCTGCAGTTTCATTTCCTCAGCTTTTGCAAGGGCTTTGCTCAGCCCTTTTTGCTTTGTATCGCCTCTCTAGACAGCAAGGCACAAGGACCTACAAAAAACCATGCAGACCTGAACCAGAAACTCCCAGGAGCCATGATCACTGCAGTACTTTTACATTACCTGTACTGCTTATTCCAACACATTACACCTACAACTCACACTCTAGACAAACCATTCTCAAATCCTCCCACCCTCATCTTCAACTAAAACCACTTAGGCTCTTTTATTTTTTTTTTAGCTTTCATTTGTCCAGTCATTGAGCAGCTGGACTAGGTCCTCCCTGACTACTCTTCCCCACCATCTGCTCCACCATGTATGTACCAAATCCATTCCATACAGAGCTCCATGATGTAATTGGCTAATGACTGGTCTGCTTGGCAAGTTGCTTTTCAACAGAGCCCTGGGTGATTGCTAGCAGAGCTCCTTGTCTGCAGCTATATTATTACAGCATGTCTTTCTGATTAATTAGAAATGCAGTACTGTAAGTTTTTGTTTCACAGTCTGGATGTTATTAACTAACATGCAGAAGAAAGACTGCTCTCTTCACAGCTTTGCATATTTGAAGGGTGAGAGAGGAAGGGGAAGGGATTAGAGGAAGGCAGAAAGAGTATATGCATCAAGTACAGAAACAGTGCAGGGTGGGAAGTACTTTGAAGGGTGTGTCAGGGATAAACAATGTCTTAGCATCACAGACAGTCAAGAAGTCAATCAAAACATTATGAAAAGTATGTCTGATCTGCACAGTTTCACTCACACAAACAGAAAAGAAATCTTTGGGCCCTAAAGCTGCCCACGGCTGCTGACATTTCAAGCCAGCTAATCAGGATTTAGTAGAAGTTGAAGATGGTGCACAGAAAGTATGGTATGCAATGGATGCTCCCTGATCATACCTAATATAGGTGAAATATCATTTCTGAATCTTAATAAAGAAGTGGTGTAAAGGGAAATAACATCTTTGCTTCCCTCTGCCTGGAGCTCAAGATCCATGGAAAGAGAGGCTGTTTATTCAAATCTATGTGATTAAAATATGTTCCTAAACTCAACCCTAAGTATTTCTGTATAAAGATGTTACTGCTCAGCATGTTGGGCTGTCTTGAAAATACAGCTCTGGATCTAAGCTGGATCTTCGCCTTATCTTTTATCTCACCCAAAGCTGCTTAGTCTTTGTGTACACGTGGCCTGACCTATCACTTTTATAGTCTATTGCTATTGAATTGTTCAGAAATCTTGTAATCATTAGACAAGGTTAGCCTTCACATCTCAAAAGGGAACTTTTTTTTTTTTGCCAGCTGATGTTGGCTGTTTTTTTCATCTTTGTAACACTACATTATGCAAACCAGGTGCTGACCAGCAGATAGTTCGCAGACTGCAGGGTGCTGATTCTGGCAACATTGAAACAGACTGAAACATATAGCAATATAGGTTACATAGATCCATTTTATTTCTAAATGCAGGTATTAACAAACTGGCAAAGTTATTGGCCAATTGACTCAAAGTATAAGCATTAAAATAATTCATCCTGAACAATGCATGGTTTTATTTTATGTTTAGTACAGTAGGCTCACCTGCATGAATTTGCTGTGCTTATTTAATATCCTCTTTAAGATGAAAAATGATGCCAGTCCTGTGGTAATAGCATCTTTTGACGCTGAGAAAGCATTTCAGTGGATTGAATGACAGTTTCTCTTTACTATGATGGAAATTTTAAAATTTGCTGTAAATGTATTGCATCAGTTACACTGTTCTGAGCAAGGATGCATACTAATGTCACAATGCTATCTCAATTTTGACTTTCGAGGGAGACTAGTCAAGGGTGCCCACTTTCAGTGCCATTTTTGCAAATTGAAGCAAACCGGTCTTTAAAAGATTGGGAAGATTGGGTGGAGATTCTAAAGCAGAATGCATTAGAGCTGAGAGCTTGTATTTGCAGAACTGCCCTTAAAATGGCGTCCCATTTTGTTGTACATTAGTAACCCTTTGGAGACTCTAAAACAGAATCTGCAGGGAACTACAGTTTCTAAACTACTCCCAAAATATGCAGTGGATTAGGATTCAGCTAAAAATTTTGGAAGTCATGGTAACTGTGGAAGTGCTCTGAGTCCCTCACTAGCTGCTAAACGGAAAACTCGTAAGTCTGAGGACTTTCAATGGCCTGCATGTGGTACAGTGGGACTTCAAATGAAAAAATACTTCGGACTTAGATTTTCACATGATTTTATGAAGGAAGAATTCTTTAGAAGCATTATGGACTGTTCTCCCATGCTGTGATCACTGGGGGGGATGTAAGGAAAAGTGGCTCCTCCCCTTGCAGTAAGATATATCACCATGAAGATAAAGGACAAATCCTTATGAATTCTCAAAAGGCTAGACAATTTCTTTATTACATTTCTTCAGTGTTCTGAAAGAGTCAGAAGTACACAGTATTAGTATGAACAAGCCTTTGATTCTACAAACAGGAAGAAAATACCTTCAGTCAAACCAGGCATCCTGTGAGCAACCGCAGTCCAGATCCTTCCTCCATGCCTTGGCTTTCTGTTTCCCCACATTAAATATAAGCACCATCTTCCATGATATTTTAGACTTTTTTTGTACTGCTTTCCTGCATTTTGTACTGCTTTCTTGCATCAATAATGCTAAGAGAACATCCTACCCCAAAGGTACTCTCCAGTGCACATCAACCCTTACCTGAGTCTTTCCCATCCCTAGCTGCCTTTGCTGTTCTCTCATGCACCAGATAAGCTTGGGACTTCTTGCAGACAGGTGTTGGCAGAGATCCTTCCACTGCCAGCTCACTTAGAGCCATAACCTGTAACCCCCACCAGACTCAGTGCTACCGATTTGGGAAACTAGAATTAGTCCCTATGGCACCAGTGAAATCTGCAAAGTCCAGGTGAAATGCTGAGAGGTACCTGAGGAAACTCACTAAGCAGCTGGTTCCCACTTATCACAGGCTTCTGCAATTAAGTGTAATCAGATCATCATTCTCACTATGAAAAATATTGTTGGTAACACTGCATGGCCAACGAAATACATTTCTTGTGTGGAATGTAATCCTTATCATAGTGCACAGGAGAACCAGGTAAGGTGATGGGACATTCACCGGGCCCTGAAATCAGCACTTGTTCTTGCTCACCTTTGCCTTTCAGCAACATGGTAAACTGATCTATCCTGAAGGATAACCAGACTAAAATGCTTAAATATTAATCTTCCATTCTCATGCCACAAAAAATGTTGCAACAGAAGGCACTTTCTGAAAATTTGTTACTCTTTCTCTCCTCTGAAGTTATTTGTATTTATGTACTTGTTACAGGTTCAAATACATGGTGATCTAAATTAAATGCACATCAAGTCAAACATTCAGGAGTAAGGCACTCCAGTTACAAAAACTGAGATTTCAGTAAGTGCTTAGAAGTTAAATATAAAATCAGTAAATAAAATTCAACAAATGTAAATTGCAAAGCAAAATGAACTCATTCTGAAGAGTTAATATAATTCCCTTATGGAATGCTGGTTTCCATACTATAATTAATTTTAAACACTAAACCAGTATGTCTGGGTTTTGATAATTATAAAAATGCATTCATCCATGTCCTTGAAAATTATTAATATTTATCATAAGAAATATCCTGTAGACATTAAGAATCAAGGGAGACAGTGTTTTCAGCAAATTCTTAAACAGCTTTACTAAAACAATAATGGAGTTTTAAATACTTGTGAGTCCAAACCAGGCAGACATATAGGGCTAAATCCTCAAGCCTCCTTCCTAACACCTACCTCATAAATCACTCAGGCAGAACTTGCACTGAATCTCAAAATCAAAGATTTCAGGACTAAGTATCCCACATGCTCACTTCATTCCTGTTCCACTCCAGGGAGCCAAGAGTATCAAGTGTTCTAAAGGGATGAAGCCATAATGATTTTATAAAAAGATTATGGAAACTCCTGTAGTTCTCTTTCCTTTCAGGGATAGCTTCAGTGATAAGGAAACTGCATCATGACACTTTTGAGTAACTTCTCTGACATTTCAGCAACACTGATTATCTATAGTTCTGTTCATGGATATTTTTAAGCCTCTCAGCACATGTGGACCTAAAGCTTCACACTTGTAGGAACTCAAACTCATCATCAGTAGCAATAAGATGCTTCCCTTAAGTCAGCAGGAGTCAGTGGGGGGTTTGCTTGCATAGAAGCTGCTGGATCAGATGCCTGCAATCTAGTTACATGTTGGCTTACAGGTTATGATAAACCTGAAAACCAGAAACTGGAACCAAATAGGAGTCAAAGCATTTTTCAGTTTCAAAAAATTAGGTTTCATTTTAGTTTCTTTTCCATTCAAAAAACCCCAAGCTCACATATCTCACTAATTACTGAAATGAAATTTGACCAGAATGTTCTTTCCTTCAAAATATACCCCAATCCAAAGTCAGGAAATAGCAGTTTCAAGGAACAGATGATTCTAACATACACACTAACGTATGTGTGTTTATCTATCTATGCATACACATATGAGTATAGATATCAAAACTTCCTTGGCTGATAGGTTAGATCTTGAGCATCAGATAATTCGAGATAGGAAGCAGAAACTCACCCACAATAGTAGTGAGGATTACAATAGCAATGATCAATATAACCCATTGTCCCCTTCCAAAAATGCAGGCAAATATTAGTTTACATTTTCATGAATTGGTGGGAAACAACTGTCATCTCCACAAATTAGAAAAGGGAGCTGAATGTTGGTAGGAATGTTAGGAAATCTTTACAACATTTTTGTGGCTAGTTTCTGCAACAGACTGAAGGAGCTGGGTTTTCAGAAGATACCCTGAGTTTTTCTTTTTTCATTTTGCTGAAGCTGAGCAGCTGAGCTCTGTTTGTGATGGGGACTGTGAAAACACAAAGGACCAGAGGAGACAGAGCTAGATAAGAAAAGGAGTGTATTCTGTTGCAGTATTCCTTGTCCTATCTCTACTCAATAACTGAAGGAGGCAGGAGCCACAGCGATGTCGGTACAGGCAGATGCGCATCACTCCCTGTGCAGTGATGATGCAGCAACCTGTGCTCCTGCAAAGCAAATTAACTTACTGCTGTTTCATGTACCAATGGAAAAACTCCAACCAGCAAGTTACATAACATGCTAAATACAGACAGACAAAAGAAAAGATGAGATTTACACTAATCCAGAAGTATTGAAGCTATACAGGATAACCACTGTGGTGTAAAACAAATGGAACAGCTGATGATGTTTTAAGGATGAGTAGTTCTTACCTCTAAAAGTGAAGTTTTAACTGGTTTGCCCTCTGTCTTTCATATTCCCAATTTTGTTCAGCTTGCTGACCACTGAGAGACAAGTGAAAAGACTTGGAGTGTGTGATTGTAGGGTGCTATTTTTTATGTCAGCATTCTTCATTATTGAGTTGGCTGTTTATGCTGCTGGTGTGTAATGTTGTGAAGCAGATGAGCTGGTAAAGTATGAAGGGTATTCTATAACCTTTGCTGTACTTTGAATTACCTTACAGCAACTTACAATTCAGAAAGGCTGCTCTGAGCAAAATCAAAATACAATAAGATAAACTCCATTAGGAACTGATGCACTAGGGTTGTTTTTGGAGGAGGGCAAAATGGTTTAATTAATAGCTATTGCATTAAACTCATGCTGCAGTTGCAGTAATGACACTGTTAATATTGATGGCATTGAAGATAGAGTTTAGTTTAGAATGGAAATGAGCAGAGTATTCATCTTGAACTGCATATTGCTGTGGGCAGTGGAAGGCCTCACAGCTTCTTTGTTTTGTTGCTTCACTGTTCAGCTGTTTTTCTTTGATAGTGCAGCTCCAAGCTATTAATATATATATTTACTCAGGACAGAGCTTGTTCATTTCACTGAAGCCCCACAGCTGACATTTGGCTGTACTGAAGAATAAGCATTTATTGGATTTTATTCCTGCTGTTTGGTTTTTCAGAGACAGCTCCATGTAGGTGGATAGTTATCTAAGGGGGTCTTCCAACTTCTTTATAATTTTTATAAAACATTTCTCTCTCTTCTTTGGTTTGTGAAAGCTGTTGGCAGCAGGGAAAGCCAGCTGCTGCATCCTGAGATAAGGTTTCATTCTCATCAGTATTTGGGCTCCATTCAGACTCCTGTTGATATGTTCTTCCTTTCCCTTTATTGATGTATCTGTTTGGCTTATGTTATTGTTCAGAAATAAACACATCACAAAGTCTTCCAGTAACCAAGCTGATTCATGTAGGTAGATGAGCTCTTCATCAAATGTCAGGGTCAGTAAAGCTCCTACCCACTCAGATATTAATGCCCACTGTCTCAAAAACACCATTTATTAATATGAAATGTCAAATCCTAGAACTGAAACAAGAATGACTGAATAGAACCAAAACCTAGCAAGCAATCCAGAGCTTGGAGTACACCTTTGGAATTCATCACAATAACTGACACCCAAAAGCACTTTGATTCTGAATGGGCCATGCTGTACAACTAAGATCAAGATGGTCCTGTGATCAAAAGAAAAGAGTCAGATTTACACATACTGGATAGAACCCTTTTCTGTACCATTGAAATCGATGGCAAAATTATTATTCCCAAAGAAAGATTAATTTCCTTGCCTTTATCCAAACTTCATTCACCTGTTCTGCAAACTTCAGGGCTGCAAGTGCTATCCCAGGTGGGACAGAGTTGCAACCAAGCATCCTGAGAGTTTACTCAGGTAAAAAAACTCTCAAATACCCAGATGGACAGGTTTACCACACCAAGAGTGTGCCAGGCCTCCAGATATGCTGTACAAAACAGCTAGAGCATCCATTTAGCCAGACACATGCAGATTCAGCTAATTAAAGAATAGTCCTCTGGTGAAGACCTGTTGTCAAAGCTCTGAACTTCCCACTTCAGAACAACAAGAAATGGGTATCCACTTTAAATATCCCCCTGACTTCACAGTCTCTTGTGATGGAGGACAGCCTTTCTGCTCCCTCAGTGGCAGTAAAATGCTGGGTCATTTGGTGTTGAAGCGTCTCTGAGCGAGTCTTATCTGTTGCCTCGGGAGCATACTTATTACTTGCTTTGTTTATGTTTTAATTTACTTTCCCTAAAGATAACACTCCAAAGCAGCAATTAATATTCTTGTAACCTCTTTACTGGTTCATCTTAACATCTGTTCATACATTTACAAAGAGAAACTCTGAATAAGGGAGAGAGTAAATGTAGAAAGTATTGTAGAGGCCTGGACATATTCCCATAATATGTCCTTTACCATAAATTTGTATGTTTAGTATTAGGAATAATTGTAGGGGTTTTTTTATTCTAAGTTGAGAATTCGTATGATGCCTTAAACAAGTTATCAGCTTGCTCTTGATCAAGCAAGCATCCTAAAATCTCTTAGTTCAGAGCTGCTGATAGCACAGCTGACTGCTCCATTTCACCAGTTATAGTGTGCCACAGAGCCTGAAAATTCTCCTTTCCCAGGACCTTTCTCTGCTGTTCCCTGGATTTTGTCATGAAAAATTTTCATGCATTTGCAAGGCTTGTCCAACCATTGGCATAGATCAAAAACAGTTATGACTGTAGCTGAGAACACAGTAGAGTAGTAGAAGCAGAAGCACTGAAAACTTTCCTTTCCAAATAGCCACGATTTTCGTGGTTGTCTTGGTTTGTAAGGTACAGTCCCAAATTACTGTGTACAGGAGAGAATCTCTTCCCCAGATTCTCAGCAAATGTCAATCTACATACGGCCACCAACTCCAGAGCAGCTAACAAAGCAAGCCTTAGAGCTGATTCTGCTATTTGCTTTCCCCAGAATAGAGAAGCATTGTTTTCCATCAGCATTGCTGTCAGTAGCTCATCTCACCGTGTGTAGTCTTACACTGACATGTTAGTATGTGGTCATTTGTTCGTGATTTGGATTAGGAATGGCTGGCAGGTGTTCAGTCTGGATTCACCCATTCCTACAGAGGAAAAGTTATCAGCTTTGCTTTTCCATTAGATTTACAGGATTACAGCTGAAATCAGACCTGGATCCAGGGAGTTTTATTATCTCTGGTCAATAAGTAATGAACAGGGGTAATCTTGTTCATGTAATATGGATACAATATGTCCTTAGGATATCGGAATAGCATTCAAACAAGGAATCACGAATCTAGTTTGCTGCAAGAATTTACTAAAAGAATTTCTGTTCAATTCTTCAGTTTAACCAAACTGGGGATAAGTCCTCTCACCTGCCCTATATAAATGAGAATGATATTTTACTTGCTACAGGATTTACAGAATAATTATATCTTTTCCTAAGACAAAGTTTATGAAAGCCAGAGAAGTATTTAACAGATAATGTTAGACCTTTAAGGACCTATGTTCTCTCCCAAGACATGTGCAGAAGAGGTGCTGAAATTTAGCCTCCTGCTCTAACATGCTATGACTGAAATAACCTTCAGACTCACCAAAGCTTCCTTTTATGTGGGAATCAACAGACGGGAAATATTCTTGCTTTTTTAACAGAAAGCTTCATTACACTGATTTTGTTAATTGGTTACTAAACAGCTTACCCTAACCCTTCACTTCAAGTCTACATCTGCTGTCATTTTTCAACAGTTCTTAGTATTTTATACAGTATTTATTTTCTTTTTCTTTTTTTTTTTAAGTGGGTATCAATTCACCTAAGGCTATTTTGCTGTTCATGCTCCTGCTTCACTGCTTTTTACCTTCCTGTGAACTACAGAACATTTGTTTGCAAAATCAGCTTCATGAATCAGTTACTACATTCAACAGTATTTTCCCCCTCTCTTCTGCTACCACGTGCAGGGTGTCCATTCTGTCTGGCCAAAGTAAGCGCAGCAAAGCCAAGGCTGCCAGATAGCAATTTGTGTTTCGTTTGACCTTGCTGGGACAAGTGGTGATCTGTGTTATCTACATATTAAAAGCATCCTTCAGGGTCAAAAACTGGCTATTGGAAAGCAAGGATAAGTAAGAATGCATAAAAGTTGTCCCCAAATCAAATGCTTTGTAAAACTGCATCAGCTTTAACAAGAAATGGCAGCTCACAGCACCACACACATCTTTTTATACTGTCAAACATAAATGCACAGGAATGTATAGGACGTGATTGGCAAGTGCAACCACCAGATCTGCCAAAAAATTTGTGCACCTTGCCAAATAAATGCCAGTCAGATTAGGCAGTACAGACACTAACTCTGGCCTTGGCACCTCTGAGCAGTAAACCTTTGCCCTGCTAATAAATGGTAAAACGCGATTGCATTTTGGTTTACCAACATATGGTCAGAACAGCATTATCTCACTCCTTGAAAATAAGAATCACTCTTCTTTTTATTTCCCCAATCTTTTGCATTTTTTCCCTCCAGTTTTTTAGAAAAATAATTTTATGTTCTCCTCCCTATCCAGCCAGTAGTATGCTCTTTGTTACCAGTCATGAGTGATGTTCTGTGCACTGGAGTGCACAACCTGTTTTAATGAGTTCTGGCAGAACCTCAGACTCATTCCCCCACCCCCTATCTAATTACAACGTGCCATTTGTGTGACTGCTTCAGGATCTATCAGCAGATCTATTGGATATACCTATTTCTAGGGATTTATAAATAAGAAATAATAATGAGCATAAAAATGACTGAAGAATGGCATGAAGCTGCAATATTTTTGGATCCTTTCTTTACTGTTTACCCCATTGGCTTAAGATGATTTTGAGGTCTATGTAAAAAGCAAAGTTTCCTGCAATTTAACGTATGCTGTCAATTAATTCATTTTTGATACTTGAAGTAAAGTTGTGAAAAAATTCGGTAACGAAATAAACCCGTGACAAATCGATTTGCGAAGTTTCACCCATAGTTCAAAGCCCTCATCCTATGAGGACAAATACACATATTTTACTTTCTGCAATTTAGCTGACATGTTTATATCTAAAGGATGACTGATGCGCTTAAGAGTCAAGCCTGATGAAGGTCTTCAGCAGACCTTGATCTGCAGTGGAAGGCTAAAGCTACTTTTGGCTCCCAAATATTGATAAATTAGTTTAAAACAAAGCATTTGAAAATTACTTTTAGTTCTACTCATTTGCCAACTATGATTTTTTCTGGACTCAGATCCTGGCAGAAATATATAGGATATATATCTAAGAATTTTGTACGTGGACCAGCCAGGGACATAAATTGCTACAGAAAAATGTCATTCTGATGATTAAGGACAGGTCTTTGCCATCCTTTTCTAATTTTTCTGAACTGAACAGGAATTTTGCTGGAATAAAATCAGCATATGACCCAATCAACACGGTGCTGAAGTTGCTTTTGAATTTTCTAAGGTTTTATGCATAGAAATACATATACAGACACATATGTGTGTACAAAAAAAAATGCTGGCTTGATTTTTCGAGGCTGTCAGTCATTCTCTAGCAACTGTAGACTGTAATCCAGGACAAAATCAAAACATACCTTCCCTGCCTGCAGAGATGGGTCATAAAGGTTTTAGGGTTATAAAGCCATCAGCTTAAATACTAATCAGATCTTACAATATTTGCTGTCTGTTTAGTAAGACTGACTTAGGGTCCACTTTTTGGAAAATAAAGGTATCTATATTCACAGTTGTTACCTTGCTTTAATACAGGAATGAGTCATTTACTTTGCTCATTCCTGTAGTAGAACACAGTTCAAATTTCCTACAAATCAATCTCAGCTTCACCTGGTTACTAAGCAGTCAGCTGCAGTATGTTTTTATTAGCCCACTTTCTTGGTAATTCTGTGGCCTGAGCCCAAATCTGGGGCTGCTATCAGGCCCTGGGAAAAAAACTAAAGATGACTGAATGAGTAAAATATGTAAGAGCAAATGCTGATCTGTAATTCCCACTACCCACTCATGTCTGGCTTGACTGAGTGGTCCAAGTGTCACTGCAGTGCAAAGAAAATGAAATGAAATATTTCATTTAAACACACCTGACATTTCCTTCCCATTATACCAAGAATATACAATAAAGACAGTACTTTCTCTTTTTTCTTTCTACATAATTATCAATAGAGTAAAATTGATAATCTGAAGAAAGATGAGCTTTATAGGATGTCACAAAAATATTTTTTATTATTGCAAATATCACTACCACTCCATACAACTATTTAATACACTTTTTGCTTTGTTTCTGTATTGCATTTTCGAGTCTCTGCTTTGTTCTCTGAACACCTCATGCCATGGCTCATGGGCGGACTTTGTCTGTGCCCACTACCTCCTGCTTTCATCTACAGAGCTTCTTCTAGCTGTGTTATCTTGAACGTGTTCCTCAAGAGCTGGTTAAAAAGTGGATGGTGGGGTATTACTTCCCTTATCCAACATACATGGATCTTCCCATAAGATGATGCACAGGCAGTATCTATCCTGTTTGTCAGTCTTCCTTTCCTTTTGTAAACCAAGAATGTAATCTAGTTAATAGGTCTCCCCTTGTATGCTTATTTACATTTCAACAGCTTAATATATTTCAGAAATTAAAAGGTTGAAGGGGAGTATTTCAAGTTCAAACTCTGGCTACTGTTTTACAAGTGAAGGCTGCAATAGCTGTAAAATCCCAATTTCCAGAGGTACTACATGTGTCAATTTTGCAGACAATCGTATAATGGCAAACATGGATGTGATAAGAAATATTATCAAATTATTCTAAATTAAAAGCATAGCAGTTCCATTTACCTGCACCTACCTATGACTGCATCAGTACCTGATGACATATACCCCTGCATCTTATGGTTTCACCTTTCTTGCTGCCTGACTGTCATGGATCCCTAGCACAAATACAAACTTCACTCTTTAAACCATGAACTTCTAAATCTACAGTCCCACCAAATTCCAGGTTTTATTAGCTGGGACTGCTATGTCCTGTTTTCTGCAGAACTGACTGCCATTGTTTTATTAAAGGGACTTCAGGTACTAAAAACGTGATGTTTCAAATCAAAGCTGAGGATTACATTCAGAATCTGCTGATTTTGTCAAACTTTATTTTCTGGTTTCATTATACTTAGCGGAAGTCACCTGCTGCTCCTAGAGCAGTAGGATACATAGTGGCCACAGCCAATGACTTTTTATTATTTAAAGGTTATTTCATTTCATTCCACCTTCAGATATTTCTGCTCTCAATAACCTGAACTAACATATAATGTTAGGGTTCCTGTAGACCTGGGATTTGCCACAAGCCTTTATGACTTTAAACATGACTTTTACCTGGCACTCACTTTTCCTATGTAGAAAGCAGTAATAACTGTGACTTTGTGGGAATGGTGTGTGGATAGACAAGTTTAATGGCTGTGAGACATTCCAGAACTGTTGAGAGGTGGCCACAGAAGAATTCAGGTAAAATCTGCAATACTAATGGAGTATTCAGTGAAGGTTATAGTAACCATATACAGAAACACTTCAAGCTGGCCGAACCCTTTTGGATGGCCAGTGTGAATTAATGACCAGCCTTGGTTCTCCATTTGGTTTTCTGATTGCTGTTCCCTTGTGCGAAAAATGCAAAGAGGGCTTCACAGTTTCCCTGTTTGACAGCTGTCTAAGGAGTAATTCTTCATACTACTTTTACTTGAATCCTATCACCCATGTCAACAAAACAGTGACAACTAAAATGAGCTCCAGTGCGGTTTTGGATTATCTCCCTCCTGACCTCCATATACAGGTAGTAATTTCTAGGGCTGGTTACAGTTCCTGAATATATACAGAAGGCTGTATAAGACCTGGATATGGCTCCTTTGTACTTGCAAGGTGGCAAAATAATGGAGTTTAAATCTGAAAAT
The DNA here is from genome assembly GCA_013400235.1 of Oriolus oriolus. Classification (NCBI taxonomy): domain Eukaryota; kingdom Metazoa; phylum Chordata; class Aves; order Passeriformes; family Corvidae; genus Oriolus; species Oriolus oriolus. The sequence continues at coordinate 2,086,781 of VXBT01013480.1, forward strand.
TAAGGTATACAAGAGACAATTTCATGAGTCATAAAAGTAAAGATCCTAGACATAGAATGTTCAACATGGATCTAACATTCACTACTGCAGTTTTTCATACTATGAGCTGATTTTAAATAATAGGGATGTTCCCTGGTAGTGCCCATTAGTCCTTTGGTGCATGCTAAAGAATGGATTCCTAGAGTGGTAGATATTGAAGTTCAAGGATGCTGAGACTCCTGAAAGGCATAAGAATACAATACAATCCTTCTGATGAAGGAAGGAAAATGCCAGGCAGCCAGTACAGCTTCCCAAATGTCTATTCAAAGAATGGAGGGCAGCAAGAATATTCTGGAAAATGAAAGAATAATATATAAATGAGCAGAGCTGGACAAAGATTAGAGCAGGTGAATGTGCCTTGTTAAAATTAAAGAAGAAACAGTGAATAAGAGAATATTTGAAGATATCAAGAAGAAAGAGTACACTAATGAGAAATTAGACCGGGTAATGAATGATCAGGAGGATTATCTTACTAATAATTCAAAACATGACTGAGCTGCTCACACTATGGCTTTGGGCTTTTTTCTTTTATTTACAAGTTTTGTCTGTAAAAAAGAGAAACAAGGAAAGGTGGTGTGGATAGTTAAGAAGCAAAGAAAATCTGTTATTTCTCTATGCCTGGCTCAGGAGCCCAAAGTTTTGTCATCCTTCCCTAGGGCACACTCACCTGGAGACAGGCATGTTTTCCCCAAATCTCTACCTTCACTTCAGGGAAAGTTTGCTGAACCCAAAAAGTTTCAATGAACTGTTGTTATCAATGAAACTTGACTTCAGTGTATTTCTACAACAAGCTAGACTGACATTTGCAAGAGGGATCCTGAGGCTGGCTGGGCCGTAAAATAAGGAGTTTGTATCAAATAAGCCCTCTCTGACTCAGTTTATGTTGCTTTAATTCTGAGAGGTGGAAACAGAACTGTGCATGGATATATATGACTATAGGGAGCTAGACAAGGACTTAAGAGGAGTTCTCCTTACTCTGAGACAGAACAGGTAATAGTTAGCCTATTTCGTTTTCCCAAAATCCTCTTCAAAAGCTTGCAAAACTTCCAGAGGTAGCCTGCTCCCAACTCTTTTCCTATAAATCAAAAGGATTTCCTAACATCAGAAAAATATCATGTGTTTCAGACAGATCAATTTCTTTCTTTTTATTGTCAGTAGAAACAAGGAAATAAAACCCCCATATCATTGTCTTTTTCATTACAACATTTCTTGCAGGTGATTATTATATTCAGCTCATTCTTTAGCAATAAATTCTATCAACCTTTCATTTCTAAACCTTGCTGGCATTCTCTCAGCTTTCTCCAAAATGTCCACACATTTAAGTGTGAGATTGCAAGTGGAGTACAGCGGTCCTGGAGAGCCCCAGCAGTACTAAAAATCATGGCATAATTAGATCACACTCTTGTTCCACACTTCAGAATAGCATTTGCTTTCTTTTTCATCCAGCATCACATTTGTGGAGTGATTCCTATTCAGTTTATGGCCAGATAATTATCTGCAGTGATTTTGCACAGCTAATCAATTCACAGTGTGTTGGTGTTTCCATCTAGAGATCTGCCTCTATTGGATGTCACCTTACTGATTTTGGAATGTTTATCCAACATTTGGCAATGTTTTTCCATTCACCATTTTCAGTTTTAATCTTCCCCTTACAGACCCTCCCAACCTTTTGGTCTGATCTATGCTGAATTTTTTTCTTTTTTTTATCCTCTGTTTCACAATCTCAATCAACAGCAAAATGCTTATAAAACCAGACACAGGAAAGATCGCTCTGGGATTGCACTGGTTTTGTCTTTAGAGTTTGATGTATCAACAGACTTTGCAAAATCTCTCTCACAAAATCTTATTAAAAATGTATTGAAATTATCTCAGATGTGATCACTGTTTCAGCAACAGCAGGCAAAAATTGCCACAAACAGGAGGCCAGAATGCTTTAACAGTGACAATTTAAAGGAAGTAGAAAATAAATATTTCATATATCAACATATAATTTCATAACAAATGCCAGGTTTGTATTTTAGTCAAAGAGTAATCATACAAAAACCCTCTTAAATGTTAGAAATATGAGTAAAAATACTAAGAATTAAATCCTTCCTCCAAAAATCCAAGTCTCGCTTTGTTATGCACTGCAACTCCATAGAAAAGACACACTGGAAAGTCCAAAGAGAGAGCCAAGCATGGTAAATTAAACCTTACAGGCAAGATCTGAAAAAGCCAAAACAGCAACTGGCTCTGTGTTGTAGAAATATTGTATCACAGCCCAATGAGGTGATAATCCTTCTCCCTGTGGCTTTGGTGAGACTGCACATGGAATTCTGTACACAGCTTTTGGCACTCCAATACTGGAAAGGTGTCAGTAAACTAAACAATTCAGAAAAAAACCTAAGAGTGTGTGCAGATTAGAGAGGGTTTGAAGATTGAAGAAGGATTAAAAGAACTGTTAAGATTTGCTAAAGGAAGGCCATAGGGAATATTATAACATCTACATACATCTACATTTGACAAGGAAGAAGTGAATTTTTTCAGTTATACAATGCATTGCAGTAATGAATTACAAAATGAAAGCAAAAAACCAAACATAACCAGAATATTAGAAGGAGCTTCCTAAGTCTTTGGCCAAGGCATGTGTTTATTGTAAATTAAAGAAACTCCCTTTGTCATCTGTAGCAGAACTTGCTTGAGAAACTCAGTGAAAGTCAGGAAATGGATGCATATGACAGAGCATATGACAGAGTGCCATCTAACTTCCATCTAACTTTGTACTTCACTTAATGCTATCAGAAACTAGACTCCAGATTCAATTTGGAGTACCGAGTTCAAAAAATAGAATCTCTTAGTAAACCTTTCCAGAAGGCAGTGAAAGATGATCAAGTCATGCAAAACTGCTGTTAAAGATATTTCTCAGCCTCAACGAATAATCATTGCTCACTACGGTTAAGAAGCAAATGGAATTTTAGCTGTGTTCTTGTCTGAGCAGCTGAGCAGCAAGGGAGGAAGCTACTGAAGGAAAAAAGGAGTGTCCTGGTCACATGGATGACACAATCAGATTGGATTCAGTTAGATTACTAGGAATCATAGAAAGATGCAACTTGAAGTAGAAAACATCCTGCCAGATAAATGAGAAATGGAACTTTAATTCTATGCATTATACCCCTTTCCTCCTCCCATAATTGATCCTGCCTTATAAGTGAGATGGAGGTCAACTGGGGCATGCCATGTATTTTGATATCCGTTATAGCTTTAATTATTGCACCCTAAGAGTGTCAGGTAAACAAAAAAGGGGACAAGGACAAAAGAACTGACAATCTAAATAGGTTACAAGGGTTAATGTGAGCCCCAGCAAAGCAGCCTGAATAGAGAGGAATGGGCCACAGCTGATACAAGAAAATTCTGCCACAGAGATTTTCAGAAGCGAGACAGTGGGTCCCACGTGAGCATGCAAAGATTTGGTACCACCGTTATTTTATTCTGGGTAACAGGGTGCAGCCTGTTGGGCCACTCTCACCAAGAATAAAACATTTGCAAGTATTCCTTGCCTTAGGATTTGGCCTTATATAAAAGAAGCAATGACTTTAGTAACTGATGTAGGACTTAAACAGTAGGCTCAGAGAATGTCTCAAAATGATTAAACAAGATAAAAGTACTAGTCCTTTGACTAATACACATAAATCCTCTTTTTCTATGAAAGAAGTAATTTCTTAGTATTTCCATGGTTTCTACCACAGTGTGTTGTTTCAAAAACACTGTTCAAATCTGGTTTTAATACCTAAATCAGACTATGAAAAGGTGTATGTTTAACTGCTGTCCATACATATTTATTGATTAAAAAAAAAACAAAACAACTATCTTGTGATTTATTTTTAAATAACTAGCTTCTGTCATGGTTCTGTAGAAGCTCACACAATTTATTGACAGACATTTTCCCAAAACCTAAACAGAGAAATACTAGGTACATGACTGCTTCTGTACTCCAACAACCACCACAAATAGAAAAAATAGTGGAAAAAACCAGAGATAACGAATGGGGTTTTTTTGTTTTGGCAGACGGATCTGCATTACCTTGGACATTATTATTAATATTCATATTGTGCCCTAGGATATTCACAAAAAGCATCAAGAAAAATTTAAAAGGTGAAGCTTAGAAGTCTTTTAATCTGTTTCAGAGATTTTATCGAGTTATATTAAATTGACAATATCAAAATCCAGAGATTGCTACCTGCCTCTGACAAAGTTATCAAAATCTGATGAAAGAAAGCTGTGCTACAATTGCTAGTCAGGAAGCCTGGCCAGGTTTGCTTCCATACTTGCTGATGAAACAAAGTTCCAGCTTGTGGAGAACAATTGAATATTTCCATGTGTTATGCCAGTAATAGCTTTCCCTGTAGAGAATCATCTCTTGCTTCCAGCTACCAGCAACGCTCGCTCCCTAAAATCCGACAAATGGACTGTGTTCAAAGTTGGCTAATTGGCATCTCAGTGGTGCGGACGTGACTTCTGTCGCTTAAAGCTCTGACAGTTCATCTGTTCTCAATGGTAACTTCCAGAGACAGCCCAGACTATTCTTTCATCATCCATTGCTATACAGTCACGAGTGCTTGCTGTCACAATTGTCAATATACCCGAAACAAAACTATTGTAAAAACAGTTTCTATGCAGCCTTGAAGAATTTGGTTCAAAAAAGCCTCATGAAGATAAAATAGTATGGTAAAACAGCTTCTAAAATATTCCTGAAGCCTATAAAGAAGACAAAATTGAATCCAATTTTGGAAGTGTAGGATTGGGAATGTCAGAAGTATGCAGTAATTTAAATTTATTTTGGAGTCTTAAAATAAATACATTTCTGCAAAAATTGTAAGATGTGGAGGAGCCACACTTAATTACTCCATTTGATAATAAATTTTCTCTTAAAATATATGATAAATGCTGTCAATAACTGATAGTTTACACTGATTTTAGATTAGGTCAAATGTTCACTCCCGACTGCTTTCAGACTGGAATTTATAATGGCAAATTAGCAGACAGTATGCTCACTTGGACTATGCCTGTTGCACAGGACAAGGAATCCTCATTAACATTTGGGAAAAAAGCATATTCACAGTCCTTACAGCCTAATAAACACTGAAAAAACACCCCAGTCAGCTTGACTGCTCTCCCTATTACTTCAATTAAGCAGTGTTCTTAGAGAGTACATGGTTTAAACAGGTAAGCGAGCAACATCGTTGGCATAAGGGCTCTGTTTGAGTGCCTGTAGTTTGTTATTTGTTTACCCAGTCTTAAAGCAATACAGTGCAGGAAATCACACATACAATGTCTGGACTTCAGACAGTCTGATCAGTAACGAACTAATGATACGAGATCATGGATATGTATGTTTTCAGGACCAGCATCTTTCTGTTGGTTAACTCCATTGAAATGAATAGAGTTGGAGTAACCAAAGTGAAAATATGACCTAGTATTTTCCTCTTGTAGCTTAAATGGGTTTCTCTGGAAAATCTCAGTTGTCAGCCTATTAAATTCAGTGTTCAGAAAATGGATAAAACCCCTTCCTTTTTTAAATGGAAGTTTTACAACCATTGTAAGTATTTTGTAAATTAGATATGGCAGACTCCTCAAAATTTCGGAAGAAAAGAGAGGACAAACATGGCCAGAAACTCCTTAATGTATGTTCAAAATGAGCTCCCACTCAGAGATCTTTTCCATAAAAACATTTTTATCCAATGCTCTGGCAAGCCACTGCTGACTGTATTAACAATTCCAGTAACCACTAACATATGTGAAGTCTTTTTCATATGACTCATCACTATCAATAAAGCTCAAAAATGAAACAGAGAATAGGAATGATTGAGTTGATTTGTAACTCATAGGTCAGTCAGAAATAACTTTTTAAAAAACAGATTGTTCAACAGTTAAATTTGTCATGGTCTCAAAATAAAAACCCTTCACCTCATTCTAAAGAGCTTAAATAAAATAAAAATAAAAATTTTGGGTTTTAAAGAAATATCTTAGCAAGCAGTGACTAAATAAAATAACCATATTTTACTAAGTCTTCACTATTTCAAGGCAGCTATTTTCACTCTGTGTTCAGCCACCTCTGAGTGCAGGACTAGTCAAAAACAAACCTATGCAGGGATGTGAGAGAAAGGGCACAGCAGTATTTCTTCCCATTTCTCTGAGCTGGTTTGCAGCAGTCTGAACTACTACTAAGTCTGAACGTGACCTAATACATAGCAAGGCAGACCTCTTTTTGTTGTATCTCCTTACTCCACTTGCACACCCAGAAGAAATTAAGACTGAAGACTAGATTCACTTCCTTCAGCATCTCTCAAGAAGCCAAACCACTGGTGATCAAAAGGCCATGTGAGGCAGGGCATGATGCCTGGTGTTTGTGAGGGTGTTTGAGTCATGTGCTCGAGGGGTATTGCAAAAGCTGGCAAAACCTGCTGAAGATTATCATAACCCTTGTGCATCTCTGCTGGTTAAGCTCTGAACGGCTCTGGTGCTTGCAGACAGTCCTGTGGGTATTTATGTGTATGTGTGTGTAAGTGGGCAGTGATTCCTTCCAGAGATCACTGCTGTAAAAAATACAAGTTTCTAGTAATTGTCCACTCCCTTATGACATGGGTACATATTTACACCTGCAATGCCAAATCTAAAATAAAGGTGCATGAAAGTACTGGGTCTGATTGTAATTTGCACTAAGGAAACTGTTCCTGCTTTTGGCCATGTTACAAGGCTGTAAATGGGGGGCAAATCTCAGCAGATCTTTTTAAATGCTCCTCTCTATTGCTCAACAGGTGTCAGACTCTTCATGTAAATTAGGATCAAATCCCACCAAAAACCAGCACAATATAAATTCAAACAGCTAATAACTACGGTTTCAATGCATGTCAGCAACCATATGGAGATAAATTCATAATGTAATTAAAACAGTTCTGAAATTCAGAAACTGAAACACTGTATTTGCAGTTTCATTCACAGCCAGATTAAATGGTGTTATTTTTCTCATCTCATAGAAAATTTTATTCATATTTTTTGAGGAAGTGTCTACATAAGCATCTTTTTTGTATAGTTCATGAAAATAACAGAGGAGTAAGACCATTTATTAACTGGAACCTGACAGCATGTACACATGTGGTCTTATTTGCATAATTCAATTTAACTTCTGTGGAACTACAGACATGAGCAAGCACCTCACGTCTTTAAAAGTTCACAAGATCAACCTTTGTCTGTTTTTCTCCATCAGTATTGTTAAATTCGGTCCAGTGTAACTACACGTGAGTACTGGGCTGCAAAAGCATAAATTAAGGGCTGATGCTCCTTCATATACTGGATTACACTGTAAAATAATATTTGCTAAGTTATAAAAATTGAAGAAAGAATGACCTTAGGCTTGATATTTTCATTACATTGAAGAATCTAACAGAAGAGAAACAAATCCATTTTAAAAAAGAAATAAGGATATGTATAGTTAAATGCCACTGTATTGACTCGGCAAGGTAATGGAAAAAGCAGTGCTTTTGTTTTTAGAAGTTACTATTCTACAAGTAATTTTCACAATTTTAGCTATTATTTTTCTATTTATTCTCTAGAATTTAGATGAGAAAAATTAGCATTTTTATTCTTTTACACTGTCCTAAAAAATCAAAAAGATATGTCTACTCTACTGGAGATATACACAATATCCAGGACTTCTATTTCCCTTTTTTTTTATTTAACAAATACTATCACGGAAACTTTCTAGCTCTGGATGAAAAACCACATCTCAATGACTTTACAGAATGTCAAAACCTGTTAGGTTAATACAGCAGATTTTTAGCTGCTTGCCTTTATTCTCCTGTGCATAGCTCTCACTACCCCTATTTTCCTTCATTTGATCATAAGACTAGCAATAAAACTTCATTTCACCTTAATAAAATGGAGTCAAAGCATATCATTTAATATATTTCTATTTTATTTTAAATAGACACTGATTACTGATCTGAAAACACATCATTCTATACTGTTGTACCCTTCTGCCTCATTTTTCCATTTATATCCATTGTTGACTGTGATGGAATTATACTAGCAAAACAATATGATCCCAGCCTTGAGAAGGTGTCTCTGTGCTAGGTCAAACAATTTGCCATAATGAAAATTGCAAAAAGAAAATAAGTGCATTCACTAAACAGTCAAGAACATTGGCCCTTCTTCTCCATGCCTCATGATAACAGATTGGCCTTGCCAACTTCCATCACAAAAACATTTTCATCTGTAGGAGATCTTACAATTCTTGTTTTGAGTGATTGCTTTTAGATGACACACAGCAATAAATATGAACTTTATTTTATTTAGTGACCAGCGCTTCTGAAAGACTGCAAGCCAACTAGAGCAGCAGAATATTGAATACATAAAACTGCTATTAAAGAAGGTTAAGGCTATGTCATAAACTATCTAAAATGTTATTATTATTTCAAGCTCAAGCTGGTATGCTGGTGTACTGTTGGGAGAAAAGAAAAGAATACAATAGCAGGAGTAAAAGCAGAGTCAGTCAGAAAAAGTCACTGTAATAATGAGCCCAATATAAAAAAAGGGCAGATCCACTGGGTTAGAGTCTACACCAATGATACCATATCAAAGTCATTCTACTCCCAAACCATGGGAGATTTTCTTTTCAACTAACAGTCTAGAAGATGCAAGGATTGGTCTTGTTTGCAATTAATACAATGTGAATAAGAGTCATAATTTTGGAATTGAAAATTAAACTACATTTCTTCTATATTTTGTTTCCACTACTACTTTTACATCTGGAATGCAGTTGATGGTGTTCATGCAGAACAGACAGAAAAAAGGTCCTGTTTAGTGCACAGATACTTCAGTTGGATGAACAAGCACAAGTTGTTACAGAACTTTACCTTTTAAATAACATAATGCCTATGTACACATGCACCCCTCTCCCACTCCCATGCAGCATTTTGGGAAGTGGGTACCTTTTCGAGGTTCTTTGGCTCTTTAAGCCTTAAAAATGCTGTTCAGCATCAATCAGTGCCATAGAAACATGTTCCCAGATCACTGCTATGTGTACCTTTATTTGCCCCCATAAAAATAGGCTCAACTCTGCGTTTCAATATTTATGTCAGCACTGTCTGGTAGGAAAAAACCCGTCATTTACCTCTTCCACAAAGTTGAGGAGCAGGCTTTTCAACAGACAGAAGCCTTTATACCTTCACAGAGGGTGGCCAGAATAGAGCCTACCCTTGACATTACCTCTAGCACATTTTAAAGATCATGATCTATCCCAAATCCCCATCCAGCACTCAAGCCCCAGTAACACAGCACTCTGGTCCTCCCCTTAGGTAGCACTTTGCCTTCACTTTTAGCTTATGGATGGTCCTAACTCCTGTGAAATTTGACCTGTGAACATGAGCCTTAAACAACTTGAACTTTTAAACTCATGTATAAAAAAACACTGCAAAAGCCTTGCCATACTGTTCAGATTGTGCTGCAAACGATTCCCCCAACCTCACAGGTCTACCCACACTTCCTACAGGTGTGGGGAATTGCCTAAGGAGCATGGGCAGGTTTGCAGGCTTCACAGCCAGCCAGGAGGAGTTTCAGCATTTGCAGCCTCCTCTTGATAGCACTGCTGAGTTGAACTGATGATTTCTGTACAATTGCGCTGTTGTAGCCATAATGGTTGGTGGGTAAAAGAGAGAAGATGATGATACTTGTAAGAACTCTAATGAAAAATGTAAATGAGAATTATTTCTAGCCTGCGTGAATGACAAACTCTATTTATTAACTAAATGTTATGGCTTGCGGAATGGCTTATGATTCACTTGTGAATTGTACATCTGGTTAAAACATCTGAAATTCACAGTCTGATAATCTGCTGACTCTGACACTCTTGGATTTGAAATCAAGAATATGCTTTTCTTCTATCCAGTGCCCCAAAGAGCTAAAAACAGGCTAAAATTAATTAAATATTTTCTACTATCTATTTGTTTATATTAACACTAATCCCACTGTAATTTTTTTTTTTTTCAAATTACTAGCTGGTGGTTTTTTCCTCTCAGCCTTTGTAACTCCTTGAGTTTTATAATCCAGGGATCTGGGAAAGCGAAGCATGTTCTGTAGCTGTAAAGCTGACAATTACAGTAGAAATTTGCTGCATCTACTCTGCTCAAAAAGAACCCCTCCACAAGAGAACAGAACATCAGAATGGCATCTTCAACACCTTGGCATATCTAGTATAACTGCAATCGGGTGCCAGACACTGAAAGAATTAATTACCTAGTACCTCAGCACTGGAAACGTGATTATAACAAGCAGATAAATGTCATGTACACAGACATGATGTGGTAACAACTTTTTACTTTGATAATGATGTAGATTTGAACAGCAATTTAGAAGAAGGGATCAGGAGGGTTTTTCTTCGCCTTCCTCTGCGGAAAGTCTAGCTCCACACAGAAAAAAACAAGCTGATTTTCTTTGTGACCTCTTTTCTTTCTGTTTTTGTCTTCAGTATATGCTCTACAATATGGGAAGGCACTTGGATGGTAAAATGCTTCTCTTTAGAAGTATTTAAATAAAAATCTATTTTTTTTTCTGTAAATCAAACATACTCCATATCATATTATTTTTATTATAATGTGTGAGGGAGACATAGGAGATACGGCATATACTGATAGGAAGTGCTGCAATTTTAGGTTAATCACTGAAAAAAATTATAGCTTGGTAACGAGGTTAAGAACGAAAATGTGGTCTATAAAAAAACCTTATGTGATATACATTTCAGATGCAGTTTTAATCAACCCCTTATGGAGGAGGATGAAATCTAAGTAATAAAAATGACATACCGCCTATGAAAGTTTTAAAGTGACATGAAGTTATAGCCTAAAAAGAGGCTGGATAACCTCACAAACAGTTATTGGGTATTATGTATCAGCTTTCCCAGGAAACTGATCGGGGCTAACAATGGTTGTTAGCAGCAATTTCCAGGACAGCTTCTCCATGCTTGCCAGCAACAAAAATTAATGCAAGTGTTAGTAGAGGTGTCTCAAAGCTGTTTTTCAGTGTTATTAAAATAAACCAAATTGTGACCAGATATCACACACAAACCAGATAGATGATAGTGTCTTACAAAGAAAAAGAGGATTCTAATGATTTTTACTTATTTTTTTAATAAGGCTTCATTATCAGGTCTAAATGCAACATTTCAAATAAAGAAGTCCCTCTCACAAAATAAGAAGTAAATCCTAGCACACTTATTAACGTATCTAGAAATGCCAAGTAATGAAGCAAGGGGCATTGGAAAGGTTGTTTTATTAGCACTACTGTAACTAACACTAGGAGCTAGGCTTCTTTTACAACAAAGAAAAAGCCCAACAAATTTAACATGACAAAAGATAAATCAGTGCTCTCGAAAAGCTATTAAGCCATAAGTGTTAATTTCCCTTAGTTAAATCTCTGCTCCATCACCTTGTTATATATGAATCATTTCATAAAAGTGAAAAAAACGGTGCTTTAGAAATATTGAAGTCATAGTTTTATGTCTTCTTGAATAGGTCAGGTTCTTAAACTTTCAGTAAAGGGTATCTAAATGCAGCTATCTTTATAAAAGCTAAAAAAAGATGACAGAGTGCAGTGGAGAGAATCTGTGAAAAATCAAGGATACAGACATATCTCAAATAGGTCTCATTGACTTTTAGAAACACTTTGAACAACAGCTGTAGCCACTGGGGTGCTGTAATGACATAGCCCATTATAAAAAGTAACACTAAGTAAATGTAGGAGTGGAAATTTAACAATTGGACGTTTAATGGCTGCAATTATGGCAAAAGAATAATGAACCTATTAGACAGAAGAACTGGCAATTACTCTAAGGCTTATTGCAATACAGCTGTGAAAAAAGTAATACAGAAGCATGCTTAAAAATGGTTATTAAAGGGGGATAATGCATTCTGTTTACCTTGACAGAAGCAATTTTTCTTCTGAAATGAAATGGAGCTTTTTGGCTATCAGACATGGGAGCTCAGATGTGATGGATCCTACTATTTAAAGGTAATGTATTTTCAGATATGCTTTTCTAGGCATAAATTATGTCTACACCAAGACTATAACAGCTAGATTTATCAGTCAACAAACAGATAGAGGAAGATGTTTAAGAACATACAGAAATGAAAAATAAATAGCCTGCAAAAATTTAAGGTACCCTCTAAGCAGTCTAAGTAGCTACTCTTCATGATTGGAAATATTAAGTATTAGTTGTCTCTTATCAAGACAGATTGGGTGCTAGACCCATTAAGTACCTTACAAAATTCCCACATTGGGATTCACATATAATTTATTTGGCTTGCTTAATTTTCAGTTGTACACATCCAAGTGAGGGTGTAAGTGAATGGAAAGAAGAGTGGTCCAGGTGAAACAAGCAAGGCTGTACAAGGAAGCCTCAATTGTCCCATATGGAAGTGTAATGTTGGATTAAAGCAGTATATAATTTTTAAAACTAGTTTCCTTTAGACAGCCAGAGTCAACAATTAAGGGTGGGAAGTCTGTGAAAGTTTTGGTAAAAGATACAGCATGTATTGTTTGTCCACGTATTTAGTGATCTGACAGAAATTCAGAGGACAGCCATGCCAACCTTGCCCAGGCCAGTGATTTAACTGGTGGTTCTGTGTTAAGCACAGTGGATGTTAAATATTCCATACCAAGGCATGGAATTGTTTTTGAAACATATGTCCTAGGCCCAACTAATAATCAGTCGGTGTTGATCAGCTTTCTACTTCATTCAGTGCATCATAATCGATTTATTAAACACACTCCAGATCGCAGCCATTCCCACAGAAGAGCTCAAAACTTAAAGATAGATTTAAGCTGGAATGGCAGAGTGTAACCAAAGGGCCTCAGGGCTCATATTTTATCATTTGGTGCAGATGGTTAGAAAGAAACCAAGACTTGCCTTTAAAAGGCAAGGAAAATAGGATCAACTAATTGAGGAACAGAGTCTTAAAAGACGCAAACCATAGTGCCTTATGAATGCCTTTTTAAGGTCAGGAACAAAGTAATCAAAACCTTATGCACTAACAAAATTCTTGTCAAGAACTTTGCTAAGATCACAGAAATGAGTAAGTACAAAAATAGGTTAAATCTTGGCTTAAACAGCACAATGACTAGCAATGTGGATGTATTTGGTTCAGGTTCTGGGACTAACTTCGCCTGTTTCATGTAGCTATGGCTGCTCAAAGCAGTTGAAAAACTGCTATGAGGGACCATAAAAATGGTCCAGTTTGCTCTAAATTATTCAGCAGGTGATTTAGGCCCAAGGCCAGTATGTGAACATGGGTGTGGAAAAGTGGCTTTGAGCTTTGACTATCAGTTTCCTAGCATGGGAATTAATTTTGAGACTGAAAGGGTGAGTTGAAGACTGATCTACTGACTTAAAAAGGTGTTTGTTTAAGAGCAACATGAAACGAAAATCAAACTATTCTTAATGTGTATCAAATGTCCCCCTTGCACTGTGGTACTTTGGTTACATACTTAGGTTACTCTATGGAACTGGTTCAATATACACATATTCCCTGCATACCTTCCTCAGGAAGTGTCAGTTGCTGAAAATGAGTCCCCAGATCACTGAGAGCACAAGGCTCTTCAAGCTTAGGAGTGGGGACCATATAGGCTAGGGAGAAACATGTTCTAGAGACAGCAGAGAGGACCACTAAGGAGTTCTGAGATATACAAAACCCTGTATTACTTCTCCAGAGTCAGAACTCATTTACTTCTTAAATGCAGGCAGTTTATTTATTCCTAAAATACAGAAATATATGTATTTGCAGATGCCTTGTGAGTGATAAAGTGACAAAATACAGTATGCTAATTCCCCTGGAAAAGAAATTTTATTTACCTTAAAGTATACCCTGAAGTTAGTGACACTTACACCATCACTTCTTAAACATGCCTGCCAGACAAAATGTCATGATACTATAAATTATGTCTCTTTCCCCACATGTACTTCCTCCTTGTTTCCTTCATCTTCCCTAAGCCACTGCTGTAGAGGTTTCAGACCATACTTACACTAGCAGTGTATGGCATCAGCATGCAAATTATACTTACATTTTCAGTGTGCAAGTGGCTGTTTTGTCAGTGCCTCGATTATTAGAGTTCCCTCTAGACTGCAATGTATCAGTGGTGTCTCTGGCTGGGAAGGTGGTGTTTTCACACATTCAAGCCAAGCATGACTAAGATCGAAGCTTTAAAAGCATAGCCTGTTTGATTAGTGTTGATGTGCACATCAGAAACTAGTAAATGGAAAATACAAGAAGGGGAGTATGAAGGAAAGTGGAAAAAAAACATACCATGAAAAAGTGCCATTAAAGCAGGATGTTATCCTCAGCTGTCATCTGCTGAGAATATATCTGTTCACCAAGCAATAAATAAACATATCCTCAGGTTCTCTGCTTTGAAATGATGCTACAGAAAACCACATTGCTATTACAATTGAGTTTAGGTATCATTTGGTTTATGGCAAAGAGATGGCAATAGTTAACTATCTCTGGGAGGAATGATTCATTCAGGAGGAGGAACAGTATTTTGAAGACCTCCCTTCAAACTTTTCAGCTTCCCAGAGAAGATGCATATCACATAAGACTAGAGAAGAATAGACACTGTCTTTGAAGAAGCATTAACATGCAGTGCCATCTTTTAAATGTTTTAATTGCTGGTATTCAGCATTTGTATGAGTCAGACAGTATGTTTATATCAATTTTCTCTTTCTTGCTAACTTCCTTTTTCCTCAGAAATTGCTGAGAGAAGTTTGTGCTTTTTTCTCTACAAGCTGTATATATTCATCTGGATGCTCCTCTGCTCATTATCCTTCAGAGAGAAGCCCTAGCTCTTATACCTTCTGAAACTTCTTACAATATGTGTGCTTTTTCTAGCATGATTATCTTTCAAATAGTACAGAAAGTCATTGTTAAAAATATAAGGACTACAGCAAAGGATAAAGCAAGACTGGTTAATTTCTAATCTTCTTGAATGTGCCGATATAATTGATTCCTGAATTCTAAAAACTGCCATTCAGATAGTCAATACACTAGGGACAGACACTCAGGATTATCCTATAAAGCTTCCCTTTTCTATTTTTCTTCCTTTTTTTTTTTTTGTTTGTTTTATTCTTGTGCTACAGCAGACCTTTTAAAATGAGCTGTAGGTTTTCCTGGTTCATTTAGCTCCATCTGTCTGCTTCAAATATGGTCTTATTACGTGGTAGACTGTCTACAAGTGAAAACTTTTAAATTAAATGTTACCAGAGTATGAGAGCTTGCTAACCAAGGATTTTCCCTGTTTTCCCAAGAGGTTCTTCACAAAGAAACATTGTCTTTTCACAAAAAAACTGAAGGAATTCTGCTGACTGTGTTGGGGCAACTGTGCAGCGAAACACAGGACAGCTCTGTGTATCAGTGCACTCCAAGGCTGGTACAGCACCACACAGACACCGCAGCTCGGATCTGGAAGCAGGACAGTGTTGATCAAACGGCCCTGGGAACAAGGCAAAAATCCCCGCTGTGACACTAAGGGGATGTTTGGGATCCAAGCTGCTTTGTGTACACCTGTGTAGGTGTTTCTAAATTGGAAGATAGAAAGTCTACAATGCAAGATATATCTGTCAGCATGGCTAAAAATACATCCAAAGGTGTGTCTGTGAAGAGCATAGTGAGTAGTGAAGAAAGGCTTTACATGGGCTGAGCAGAATATTGACAATATGCCCACCATTAGCTACTCAGCAAGATGAGTGGGAAACACCAGCTCCAACGGCACTGACTGTGTGACAGACTCTCTCAGGTCTGGTCCATCAGATGTTAAAACATTTCTTGTCACCAGACTACAGCATCAAGTTCCTAAATGAAATAAGTTATAAACCTCTGATTTCTCACTACACTGGGGAAATAAATATGAATAATTAGCTCATATACTTTCAATGATTATCTGTATTTTTTTCAGACAGTAAAAGGTAACCCTATACATGGTTGCATTTTTTGAGAGTGCAACTAGACTATATTATTCATAAGACAAAGGCATGCCTTGCTTAGATTTCTTCAGTACTTTAGAACTGGACTGGCATCTTCATAGCTTGCACCAAAATACTGTTGTTTAACAGAAAAAAGAAATCATGCCTCCCAAAGTTTCACAAACTTAAAGTACATCTGCAAACATCAGAAAATGTTTAGAAAGTTTGGGTAAACGCAAATTTCATGAGAATTGTTTATCCCTAATTTGCATGCATGAGTCATGTAATTGCCAATGAGTGATGAAATAAGGAAGCAGGTGGTAATGTCTGCACACTGGGTTATGAGTGGAGTGTTCTGAGGCAGGATGTTTTCCAGTCTGTAGGAGAGTTACTGGGAAATGTGACAGACCAGGTTCTTTCAGTTACTGGACAAACAGAATAGATCTGAAAAAGCACTTTAACAGGCCAGCTAGAAAGCTATGTTAGAAAGTCTGCTATAAAAGAAAGATGATTTCTCAGATAAGAGATATGAAAGGCTCCAAAAATACAAAGGATTCAGAGAGCTCCTATTATAATCTAGCTCATCCAAAGATAAGAGAATAAGGCAGATCAGAGAGATATATTTGCAATCAGTGGAAAAAAAAAGTCACACCCTTTTTATTCTGCCCAATGGCCTCATTAAAAACAACAAACCACCTTGTTATAAAACTGAGATCCACTGTCTGTGTTCTTCCACTCTAGCACAGGCTGTCATATTGCATGACATTTGCATATTCCCATCAAATTTAGGCTGCTTGCACATCTTTCTAAGCAGCATTATACCACAAAAAGTAATGTACTAAATATCCAGTAGTGCACCATCCTTTTGACTAAAGACAAGAAAGGGAAAGAAAAACAGGTATATATTCTTCAAAAATACTGTTTTGGAAACTGACTATATAACTATGTTTTATTTCTTAAATGTTTCTAACAAGTGATTTGTATGTGATGCTCCTTTGGCTGCTGAAAGAAAAAAAAATTTTAAAATTAGACTAGTGAGGTGGAAGCTCAGCTTCTCCAGTTCAGCTCAGGATCAGTTCAGAAATTAACAGCACCATAAGAACTAGACATCGATACGCATATGACGTAGTTGTAAATCCTGGGAAAGGACTGCACAGTATTTACCGTGTAAAATCCTTCAGCTGTCATAAACTAAGCAATCCTGTAGGCTTGCTGACAGCCACAGCACATTTCAGATTACAATGGAAATAATTAAAGCTCTCTTTATTGCTGGGTCACTCAAGTAGAATAATGAAATTCAGCAGAAGCATTGCTAACTGTAGAAAGCATTCAGAAGTGCTCTGCCATTGAGATCAGTATTTCTGACTTGTCCATTTTGAAAGATGATAGCCCTGTACTGAAAGCTAAAGGCAAATGTTTTGTCATTGGCTTGTTGCATTACAAGCTCTATTTAGGACTAAACCATCCGTACAGTGACAGGAGAGAGAAACCATGTAAACCACTACAAACTTGAGAGTCATTGTGGGATCTCAACTGTGGGTCTCATCCTCAATGGAAGGGAGTTTCCAAGCAGTAAAGTCTTTGAACAGACTTCAGAAAGTAACCTGCATAGGAGAGAAGTGAAATTCTTCAGTGGTTTGCTGTGAAAGCTGCGGTTTGTCTACCTGAACGCTGAGTTTGAGGAGCTGTCTGAAAAGTGAGATCCATTTTATTGCAACTAGGAAGCAGAACTAGCTGGAAGAAGAAAAGGCAATAGGGATCTATTTGGACCAAGGCTGCTAAGCAGAATGAGAATTGAAGGTGAAGCAAGATCGATCAAAAAGAATGTTCTTGTCTTCAGACTTTCAGTGCTCTAAAGTCTTTGAGAAAAAAATGTCCCTAGGATTAAGAAATGCTTTGCCAAACATGTTTTGTCATTATTACCTCAGTACCAACCCAGGAACATACTGAAGTTGCTAGGCTTTCTGGCTGTGTCACGTCTTCCCGTGCATCAGCAGATCAGTGCAAAGCAAATTAATTGTCTTGTACTTTGCTTTACATCTTCTTACATCTCTTAATGAACAGCTTAACGAAACCAATTCATATCCAACAAAACAGCCTAACAGATTCTAGCATTTGTGAAACATCAAGTAGATTTGTGTGCTCACAGAGCCCAGAGCGTATTTCTAGACCTACAAGTCTGACCTACAAAATAATCTGGATGTGATGAGAATACACACAAACCACCAAATTATTAACCATCAGTGTTCAATGATCTGCTTGCATCCTGCATTTCCTGTATTTCTGATTATTAATGGATAGACTTCTGTGACGAGTGTGCATAAGGAGAAGCTACTGTAACTGTGTCTGCAGGAAGAGTGGCACTTGGTGAATAAAACATTCCTTGAGACAAGGTGGTTGTAAAATTGTGTACAGGTTTATAGCCCTCCACTCTTCACTGCTGCTTGGAAATAGTTCTCTTTGGCTAAATTAATTTCTTAATGACAATCAGTTAGGATTCTTGTTTCTGGTTTCTGTTATATTCTGCAGATTTCCAGTTTAATGCCATTGAGATGTACACTTCCTGACCTTCAATACATTAAGATAATGCATTACCACATTAAAGTAATCAGATGACCACAGCACTTCCCACCATCTGCAATTTACTTTTACAGTGATGAGTGCAGAAGGCATCATGTTTGTGTTGTCCACTATAATAACAATCTCCTTGCTATGTAGCTTTTAGTTCATTATTATAATGAAGCCACACTTTCAAAAAAAAAAAAAAGCTGGTGGCTATGAGAAAATTTTACTTGCTGAATACAAAAGCAAGGTCAGCTTTTATGAAAAATGTAAATTTGACACAATAGGGAGAGGTGATATCTCTTATTATACAAGTAGACACAGTAAGGACAAACAGCCCAGCTTTGGGTGCACAAGGCCAAGTGAGGGGGTTTTCTCCCCTCAAAAATTGTAATAGCTGTTGTAATAAAATATGTGACTTTTTCTTTCTGAAAACCTTGCCTTATCTGTATTCTTAGACCATCATAACAACAACAATAATTTTTCCCTATATATGTATACAAAACTGAAACCCCGGTGATCCCAAAATTCTTTGTAATTTTTCTCTGTGTTGTAGTGTTTATTCACCTTTACACCATAAACAATGCCTGCATAGAGACATGGGTGTGCAGCACTGAAATTGCATCACAAGAATTTGATAACTGATCACAAGAAAATGAAGAAGTTTCCCTTGTTAGAACTAGAAGAAGGAATTAAGTTAAAATGCAATGATTACAAGAATTGAAAGCTTTGTATTTTTCCAGAAGTATGTACAAGGTCACACAGCAGAGGAAATCCTAAAGAGAGCTTGCTGCATTTTTGCTTGTCAGCAGCAAAATAGAATTAAATTCTAGCTCCAAGAGGCATCTAGACTTGGTCTGGGGGCATGTGGTCCCTCCAGCCATGGAGGTGATGGAGCAATGCAAACAGAAAATGCATAATAAATCTGTATATGTTTTAAAACTTATAAGCTTATCTTACAAGCTGGTTACATGATATATTCTCTTTGAAAATATTATGGATAAACTTGCACCAGCTACAGTCTATCAATTTTATGAAATAGTATTTAATGAATGCAGCAGATTCCCATAGCATAACTACAGAACCATCATGGATAATGAACATAATAAAAGAAATACACCTCCAAGCACAGAACAAGCTACTGACTACATCACTTTAAAAAAAATAAAAAGAAAAAAGAGAGTGACTTAAAGAGTTATCTGCAAATATCATTCTGTAAACAAATTTGAATATAAAAGCCATACAGAGTTTTTATCCTTCAAATTTGTGTAAAGGATTTGTCATCTCTGAAATGACAATCCATTCAAAGTACAAAGGCAAGCATGCTGAAGGTGCCAATTTGATTTACCAAAAATACCAGCAAATAGGGCAGAATACAGCTGAGCATAAATTCCTACGAAAAGTTATCCTCAAGTGAGTGATCACCAGGGAGCAAAATACTTGTGCCTCCACTTCACAGAGATATCAAGGAACAATAGTGCACTTATCACTAATCAGTATCATTGCCACTGTACTCCAGAAAATTGTATTTACAGAGGCTTATTGCTTCCTTTATTTTACTGTCCCCAAACATAAGACAGACTTCGAACAAAAATAGCCCTAAACTTCCCCCGAGCAGAAATAAAAATACACAAAAAATCCCCAAATCACTTGCCTCCCCATTCAGGCAGCAGTTTGAAAATAAAGAGAAATGTATTTCCCAGTGTACTGCCTACCACATTCAGGCCAGTATCACATATTGAAAGATGAGGTGGCTGATAGTGTGATCACCTGACAGAGCTGCCACAAAGACAGCTCTAAAGCCTGCATTTCCTACCCAGCTCCGGTCATCTGCCTTGGGCCCTGCTCAGTCTGAGCCTGAGAACAGGCTGGGCTGAGACTGCACCCGCCAGCCCTGAGCCTCTGTGGCTCCTCTGCCATCTTGCTGCTCCGAGCACCTCTCCACCGCCTGCACAGCTCCTCATGGAAGGGGAATGCGAACTCACAGCAAGGAGGAGGAGGAAACAAACATCCCAAACAGGATTACAGCCTTCAAAATACTTTACAGATAGGGGACAGACACTGGATGAGAGCAACCCTTCAGCAAAGTCCATCATGCATGTTAGCTGGGTAGCCACGCCTTAGGGTCAATGTAAATAACCACCAAAGGAGGCCAGGTGAGAGGAATCTGGGTTTATCTCCTCCACCCTCTGAACAGGAGCTGTGCTTCAGTGGGAACTTACCCTCCAGAAGTTCTGCCCATCTGCATTATAAGGTTAAAAATAGCAATCCTTGGTATGTAAAAAATGCTCAACAAGTCAGTGAAGACTTACGCTGAAAAATGCTGGATCTAACTGTACTTCTTAATGATCATTAGTAAAAACTTGGCAAAAGCAGAAAAGGCACACGTATGGTCCCACGTCTGGTATGGAGTTTAAAAATCCAGAATCCAGAATTTTATACAGCATGCTTACATCTCCGTTAATGAGTCTTTTGACTCAACTGGTGCACGTGTACTTAGTGCCAAAAGTATACCTACCCTGGACAGGGTAGTGTTACCTCCGCTACAGACAGAAGTGTTTTTAGCTGGCTATAGACATAGTAAGGGAAGAGAAACTGACTATTTATCTGAAAGTTACTGTCTCCTACGCGTAAGAATTATCAAGGAGAAGGTATGAACTTCTACCAGCAAGACAGAACAAGAAAAAAATTGGCAGAGAAGTGGAAGAAATATAAAGAGCAAAGTACTAAGTGAGTGATGTGGATGTTAATTTGAACACAGAGATGTTGTTTAGGTTTTTAGGATGACTAAGATGTGTTTTAAGGGATCTCAGAATTAATCAGAGGCTTATTCATGCAAAGCAGTGGTAAGCATGAGACCCTGTATCAGCAACTCTGCTTCTCACTGTTTCTTTTTTAATGTTTCAGGAAGCCAATTAAAAAACCACAATTATAAGCAATCTGGTTATGTCACTGCATTTCCTGGATGGTAAATCAGTAAAATGAGGCTTGGACTTTGTATAATTGTGCCCACAGATGTCTCCCTGAGGAACTGAAATGTACATGGAAGAGATACATGGGGTTTTGTTTGGGTTCATTTGGAATGAAAAAGCACAGCCCTACTGCAAAGCATATTTGTGACACTGGGAAAAAAATGAATGTGGTTGTTGCCATCTGGCTCTTTCAAAATGATCCCTTCAGAGATCTGTCTCTGCCTATTTATACCATATCCATTGTCATCATATCTGACCGTCCTGTGAGACAGCACTCTGGGCAAGATGCATGTAGGATGATATTCTGAAAATTATGGAGATGGTTCTCAGTGAAAATCAGCATTGCAAGATTAATGAATGAAATATGTAGTTCATATCAGCTGAGAATCTGCCCTGACAAACTAATCACCTGTTCTTAAAAGATTTTAGAAATACTCTTGTCATGGCTGTTCAGAGTGTGCTCGTCCTGCCTCAGAGACTGGGGATAAGGGAAAATGGCTTTTTGCTTTCATCTTCTGATGAGCATTTCAATGTCTGTACAGAACTATCTCGTTCACACCAGCGTTCATGGATCCTCTCTAAGTGTATTCACACACAAATAGACCTTATGCCAGAAAAGTTTATACTTTCATCTCTGAAATTCTCTGTAAGGTGCAAGGCTAAGAGGAGCCTTACTACAACTCCTATAAGCTAACTAAATACGACTACTATAAGCTAACAGTGAGGTAGGCAGGCAGTGCTCACTATTTCATGTGCAATATTCAGGAACACAAACAGAATATTGTGCCCTCTCCCTTTATAGAGCCATCTCTCCTTTTTTTTAAGGCAATAATTGCCTAAAAGGCCCTACCAAAATTCATTTTCTGATTAAAAGCATTGTGGGCATCCACTCAAGGAACAAGGGTAATACCATGTGATTACGCATCCATTCAAATATGAATTATTCACAGTAAAAAGTCCATGAGGAAGCCACAGAAGTATTAGTATCTTAACAACAAAGGTGTTAATAAAAGATACCTACCTAATTTGTGGGAGGGGCCTGATTTCAAGAATTAAAAGTGGCCACATCCAGCCAGTGAGTTGCTCCTTTTCTAATTTCATATCCCACCCAGATGATAAAACTGTTCAAAATATTTGACCAGCCAAGAGGAAAATCCCAAATGAAGTCCACAGAATTTCTTGGTACAGCAAAAGAAATGCTGTAAACTTCAGACTGTACTATTAGGACTTACAAAAAACTCCCGAAAACCTGAAAAAAATTTTTAAAACAGAAAAAGGGTTCAGAAACTCTGTTTTCCTATCCGAATCAGTCTAATATATGGCAGGGAGCACAAACAGTTGCATTACTTACATTTAGGGCTTCTCCAGAACCCCCTAAAAGGGAGTCTCCCATCTTTTAACTGCTTAATGATTTCTGAAAGCTTTCAAACTGGTTTTCCATCCAGTATCACAGACCTAGCATTACTGCTCCTTAGGCATGTAAAGACCCCATAAAAATTGCTAGTGTTCAGATATGAAGGAGCATCTGCAGCAATTCCACATATGTGGTTTATTCCTGCTCCTATTTAGCTCACCTGAGAGCAGCAGGGGGTAGTTCTGTGCTGCTTTAAATTTCCACAACATGCCCTAATCCCTGCTCACTGCTGGCCCAGCACCATGATCAGTTGTTTTGGCAAAACACTGCTGTGGAAAGTGCAGTATTCACGCATGGGCAAGGACTCCGCAACATGGTGGTACAGGTGCAAAGACTTTATTGCGTATCCGAAATCCCCTTAAATACCAATAGAAAGACAGGAAATCACTTCATATAAACAGGAAAGATGCTCACCTCAGTGTCCCCCAATCACCTGGAGTATTTCCCAGACATTGCCTATTATGGTGAAGGATAAACAATACCTTACAAGGTCAGAAACTGCAGTTATCACATCTCATAGGGCTGACACTGTCCAGAAACCCACAATCCTCTCTCAGCCCATGCCCGGTGACCTGGCTGTAATCCCAGGGTCACCTCCGGGTCTGAGAACGAGGCTCTTTCTGCAGCCGACAAGGCCTAATCTCTCTTCCAGCACACAGTGTAGCCCAACAGAAAGCCTTACAAAGACACAGGAACTTGCACTGGGGTGAAGGACTGGTGGCAATGCAAACACCCGAATTTTGTAGTCTCACTGGACCCTTCCTGGACTCCACCTCACAGCAGATGGTCTGATTCTGATACACTACTTAGTGTAAAAAGGTATGAAATTTGAATCAAAATCAGTCATAAGATTCTCTCATAGTGGCAAACCCACTCAACCGTATTTGAAGTAAGAAGTATTCCTAATTGATCCACCAGGATTTTCACACTAACAACAGCTCCCAATAAAAAACCAAAACAAAACAAGACAAAACAGTACAGAGAGTATGAAGTAAGATAAGAGTGACAGCTTTTAGAGGTGATCACCAGGTTAATGTTAAAATATTCGCAGGAGCTACTCTTGCAAAGGCTGTGAAATGTGAATATTTATCTGAGCCTGAATCCATAGTACATAGCAGGTCTCTAGTATACTCATTTTTCTTCAGCATTTTGCTATGAATAACTCCTCTAGAGAGGCCTGGTAGTTGGTTCTTTCCCTACCTTTCAGCCACCTCTTAGAAGAGTTTCTACTTTTCAGTCTTTAGGGATCACTTTTATATCTTCTAATCACATCTAGCCCCTTTGCTGGAGGTTGATTTTTCTTTCACATTTTTTTCTTCAAGAAAAAATATCATTTTTCCAACTACAACCTTTTGTCCCTTTCTCTTCAAGTCACAGAATTATTATTCTGCAGCTCCCTCTAAAAAAACCCTTCTATTTATATAATTACTCATAGATCAAAATAGCAAAGAATGTCTTTCCTAGTTTTTTAGTGTTTCTGATAACTGTATAATGAGAAAAGGCTTTGTGCTTTGCCAGTATCCTAGCTGGATATTACTTGTATTTAGATCTTGACAAACCAGAGCTTCAAATTAATTTGCATGAATATTTATTGTAAAAAGAGGACAGATTTGAAACGATAATATATAGATTCTCTTATGGTGCAATCGACCAGTTTGCAGACAGAAGAAGAGAGGCTCAGAAAGAAATGACCTAAGATCCCTGTAGGACTCAAAATTCAGGCCAGATCATCCATTTGTCTTCAATGGAGCAATGCTGATGTACACCCACACACAATATGGCCTTGTTCTCTGTGGTACTGTTGCACCCAATACTTCTTTTTAACAGGTTTGCCTTTGTCTGAACCAAAGATTTTTTTTTTTTTCATTTCTGATGCATCTCCTGCGGAAGCACAATAATTTCTGTAAACTCTTCCAGAGATGAAGGTGCTGCAATTTCACTGTGTAGGGGCAAAATATTATATTACATAATATTGAATTTTGGTCTTATAGCAGAGATTTTCATCTGGAGATATTAGAGCCCTCAAAATGTAATATTCCAACTTCTGTATTCAAGCATCAAGTATTTAACTGTCAAATAAATGCACTTTCAGCTGGACAACTCAGGAACTCCAGTGACATCTGAAGCTCATCAGATAGTTCTCAGGTTTTTTTCCCGTTGATTTCTTGGGTAAGTATTTTAAGCTAGACTGCACCTGTGTATGAGCAGCAGTCCTAAAGTAAACCAGTGCATGCATCTCACATGCCCAGATAAAATATCTTCACGGGTTTATTGTCCAGCATTCTGCAGTAACAGATGTGAATGGCACACAAACTCCAGAAATTGGTAAGATCCTTTCATGCATGTGTCTGTGGGGAGCCTTCATTAGCACTGAAGTTGAACCCCTAAAGAGATGACTGGACATTTTTGCACGGCATCCTCCTGGCCCTTTGCCAAACAGTTTTTTATTAGCATTGGCACTGAGGTGTTATTTACGTAAGCAGTTTACAACAGCACAAGTGCTTGTTTGAGAGGGCTGCACTTACATTAGAACATATTTTCTGACATCGTGTATTCTTCATTAACTTCTAAACATTTAACTAATTACATTTCACTTTGTGAAATGGACGCTAAGTAGGATGGCTTTTATCCTGGCTCCTACTCAGTGAAAAATTATGGGATTGTGAGCAGCAAATGTTAATCGAATATACAGCAGCTGCTGAGTTCTGCTGCTGCCCTTCTCTTCCTGCTGCCCTTTTCAAGACTGAAGGCTGCCATTATTGTTTCATTCCTCTGACCTCTTATAAGGGCACTACAGAAAGGTCAGGCTGCTCTTTTCTTTCCTCTCCTCCACATTAGCTGCCAGTCCAGACCTCTCCAAATCTCTTCCCATAGTTTTCTGTTTCACAGTGTCTCCCTGCATACTTTGCTTCTATCCTTACCTCTGACTGATTGTTCTAGTACTAATATATAAAATACAGGCACCTCCAGTTCTCCAGGTACCAAGGCAACCTCTTAAAAAACAAATGACTGACACCTGTCATACGATCAAATAGGAACAAGAAAGACATGTAAAACAAAATGTGATAAAACCCTCCAATGGTTTCACCAAATCTCGCTTGTGGCCTCCCCTCAACCCATCTGTGTCTGTGACCAAAGAGGAAACCAGAAACCTGCCTCACAACTGGTCCTGAAAATTAGCAAAGATGTCCACTGGAATAGTGAATGCCTCCATCTTCCCACTTATTTTTGTGTAAGCCAAGCTCATGTGATCACAGACACACTGCTTGTTTGCATGCCTGTCTACCTCCATTAGGTAACTTCGGATTTCACTGGGCAATTTAAAATTAATTTCACAGGAAAACAAAGGTCTCAAATACAGGCATGAGTTTCATGCAGCTCAGCAGCCAGATAATAGAAGAGAGCTCCTGCTAGAACTTTAAATGAAGGAACGGCAGGAGCATGTTAAATTGTCTCTTTTTTGTTCAGTTTGCTCAGAGGGAGGAAGCAGCAGTGAGTGGGTACACATTTATTAACTGGACCAGAAGTCTACACATAACTTAAAACCAGCCAAAGTATGTTTTCTTTGGACCACCAGACAGGACAGAAGGTGGTAGAGAATATGTGAAGGAGCTCTGAAGCCACCTTCAGTTATCGCAGCAGAAAAATCTCTCTGGGAATAGACATGGGATAAGCAAGAGTGGCATAGGGGCAGTATGAGTGTTTTTAAGGGACATGGTAGAAATGCAGACTATTAAGGATAAATCCATTGCTAACCAGACTTTATTACTCCCAGAACCAGTAACAGGGCTATGGCTTATGTCCCTTCATTGACAATAAGTAGAGCAACCATACCAGACAGAGCTTTTTCTAAGGATTCACTCAGATTTTTTTTTAGCTTTCTAGATCAAAGAAAAAGCTTCAGATGGATCTGGGAGGCAACGGCATGAATGGCCTTATGGGGTAACAAGAAACTTCAGCTCTTATTGATATCAGTGAAATGGGATCAATAAATGCAGTCACATAACCTTCAAAAGCTCAGGCAAGCCTAGTTAATTCATTATAAATGAATGTACCAGCACTTGCTCTGTTCAGGTGTCAACATTTTTAGGTTGAGATAATATACTGGTAAAAAATTTTACTGTGTTCCAAATAGCCTGACTACAATATTCATGCTTTTCCCTGTAATTTTAGCGTTTCCAGAGAACCCCTGTCCAGGCCAAATACAGGCATTTGTAAAATAGTTCATAGAAATCTCTGCATATGGAATCAGGCTGATCCTGAAGAGCAAAGGCACTGTTTTTATTAATTCAAACATTTTCTTATTAAGAGATTTTAGTACTCTCATTAACAGTAACAGCACAAGAGCAATACCTTGTTAAGAGGAAATACAGTAGTGGAAGGAAGAATGCTCTAGAGAGGAAGGTTTTCATGAGGCTTAAAGATCTTTGGCACAGGATACAAATGAGAGAGACTTCTGTGTCTCAGAAAAGTTACCTCTTTGCCCACAGGAGAAATATGTCTGACTCTGAGTCAATTAAATATTGCCCCCAGGCTTGATTTCTATAGCCAATGAGTTGGATGTTAACTATTCATTATACATTACAAATTATGAATGTACTAATTTTTCATAACTTGGATGTGAGTAGTTCTGCTTTGGAAAACCCAAAGCAAACATCATATATGTATTTCCCAACATCTGAATACAACTGGCAAATTTGTTCAACAGAAATAAGTAAATTTTGAATAGAATTCAGGAAAAATTATAGATTCCTTACTTGTTCATCTCCCAGTTCACATGCATTATCAAGCAAAACATTATTGAGTTAAATTATGCAAGTAAATTTGAATCACCAAAGTCAGAAGACAAACCTAATCTATCCTGAATCATCATTTTGTTCCCAGAAGTTTTAAACCTTTAATATTGAGGAAAAAAAAAGTAAACCAAACAGCTGGTGTACTGGGGCCTGATGGCATCTGATCTAGTGCCTGTTGTGCCCCATCCAACATGACTCTAGGCATTCTCAAAGGTGGGGCATGGGGGGAATAAAACTGATTCTTTCATTTATTCATAGCTAATACCTTTTATCAAGCGAGCATGTAGACTGATCATGGGAAGAGAGTTTAAATACTTGGTGACTTGTCACAATGGAGCCTTCGACTGTTTGAAACAGTAGATTATTTTCAGACAGTTGCTGCTGTTCAATTATGCATTTTTGTTTTGTGATGCATATAATCAGTCACCATATTCACAAACTCAAGACTTCCCAGTGGGACAAGTTTTAAAGATAGGAGTTCTATTGCTTTCCTGCCTTATCAAAATGGTGGCAAGCAACACACACTTTCAGCAACAAATATTTTAGGAAATATCCTAAGATGGCAATCCCGTGTTCCAGACAGAAAACTGTTGTGGAGGCTATCAAATTCCAGAGCAAAAAGGTAATAGATGCGTCCAAAAAAAAAAAAAAATTATGCAAAATAATGAACCTTAGGTTCTATTGCTCATGCGTAATCAACATTATCAATCATTTTGGTGACCAAAACAGGAACAAAAACCTGTAACCAGGGCTGAAAACTCTCCTCCCAAGCAGGAAAAGAAACCTTTCCCAGTCAGGAGGAATAGGCAGTGTTTAAGTTGTCCTTTGTGGTACCTGCATATCCCAGCTTGTGACAGCCCATCAGCGCCAGGTGCAGACACAGCAGTGGTCACACATCTTCTCTGGAAACAACTGACCTTGGTGCCTGCACACACCTTCTTTTGGCCCTCACAAATCCTTTCCATTTTATATTAAACAAAAAGGAGACATGTACAGGAAGTCCACCTAGATTTGCCCCATATATGCCACCAGGAGCTTAGATTCTTTTGATATATTAAAACCAGAATTACATAAAGTCACTGAGAGACTGAAGCATAATTCTTGATCTGGAGATGCACTGTGATGGAGGCCCAGGCAATGTGGGAATGCGAATGCAAATCATGGGCTCTTAGCTTGCTGGATCCAGTCAAAACAGTATCTAAGATTTCAAACCTTACAAAATTTAAGGGAAAAGAACCCCAAAATGCAGATCCAAGATTTACGTGGTACATCCCCCTCTGGGGATGTGTGGGGATATCCACACATCCAGGAGAGGGATATCAACAGATATACCAGAGGAGAGGGATATCAACACCGTTTTTACATTTCAAATTTTTGTTTTGCTTAACATCAAAGTCATTTCTAGAGCCCCATTGTGAGAATCAAGATGTCATTACTCTGTGTGCTGAACAGAGTTGGGTAACAGCCTGATTCTGGCCTGAAGATTTTTCCCTTCCCAGAGAAGATATACATAGATATACATATACTATGTATATCTATATACATAGTACATGTATATCTATGTATATCATAGATATACATATACTATGTATATAGATAGACATAGATATACATATACTCTGACAGTACCATTTCATGCAATCCTCTTTGAATAGAAATTTTCTCAGAAAAAAGTCCATTAAAGCTGAATGAAAGGTCAAGTCTCTGTTTGTGTAATTATGTTGTTTTCAAGAGACATCACAGAGAACTGTGGCAACATATTGTGGATTAGTATCTGCCACCATATGGCACTTCAAAATGACAAATAGAAACAATGCATACACTTTGTTAAAGAAGCAAATTGTAACCCATTTTAAAAACTGTTTTACAAAATCAACCCCTGGTATTAAAGACTAGAAACCTGGGGATTTTCTCTTCTATTGCTGTTCAGATACAGAAATATATGAGACCAAGTCCTGGGAAATTCTTTTTTAACTTCTGATTATTTTAGATTCTTTTCATTTGTACTAGCTAAGAAATCTTTATAGTATCGCTATGCCTAAGGAAACATTTGAGTTGATTACATATATGCTTAAAAGGCAAAGCAAAGACACCCAAGTACAAAGGTTTTGTACTTATCCCTATTAAAATAACAAGGAAAAAACCCCATGAAATGTAAATGGGACAGAGTTATCATACAGGACTGCTGACAGAAGATGAAACCGAAGTTGTTCCTCCTCCTCACTGCTTCAGCTTCCGACAAATCATAAGATAGGCTTAAAAATCAAGAATGCAAACAGAAAAAAATAATTTATATTTTTACCTCCTTATCCTTTTAAACTGCTGTAATGTACACAAGTCTGTTCCGAGGTTTTGTTGCAAGACAAACTGCGGGGTTTTTGGGTGTTGGGGTTATTTGTTTGTTTTTTTTTTTTCTTTTTAAAGAGAGTTCTCGAAAGGACCACGTGTTGAGGGGAAAAAAAACCAAATCGACGAAACCTGGTGCAGTCTGACACGGCGGAGAGCTGCGCGCCCTGCGCACCGGGCAGTGCCCGCCGGGGAGCTCCGCGCTGCCCTGCCGAGGGCGCCGGGCCAGGCGCTGTGTGGGCAGGCCCGGCACGGGGGCCGCGCCCCGCCACCACCTGCCCGGCCCGGCCCTGCCCTGCCCTGCCCTGCCCTGCCCGGGAAAGCTCTCCCAGGGCAACGCTCACACGGAGCTTTGCGTGCAGGTGGCTGGAAGGGCTTTCCGGAGCAGCCTCCGCCGTCCCCGGGGCTGCAGACGCACCCACCGCAGCCCCCGGGCACCGCCGGGCCCAGGGCCGTGCCCGCCACCGCCACAAGGTCTGCCCCGCTGCCAGGGACTCTGTGGCCTGTCCGGGGGAGTGCCCTGCCCAAGGCCCGCTGAGCGGCCGGGGCAGCCAGCGTGGGGCAGCGGCCTCCCGACTCGGCCCTCGCTGCTTCAGCCTCCCCGCAGGGAGCGGGATGAAGCAACTGAGACAGACAAACTTCCCCCGAACAAACCAAACGGAGCCGTTTTGATCAAAAACCTGTGGGAACAAACCGTGTGAACAATCATGCAGCCTCTCTCCTCTTTTATCATTCCAATTACATTCTCCTAATCTACAAAATTGAAAGGTAATGAGCAGTTTTTCCTTAAACCACATTAAATAACACTGTCAAAATGCAAATTTATTCATTAAGTATAAATGAGTGTGTTAAATATTCATGAATTGTTGCTTGCAGTATATAATTAATCCCATGGTCTGTGTGTCCAAAAGCATTTAGGAGATAGAGTTGAGAAGACGGTGCTGTAGAATGATAACATTTAAAGTGTGTTTTTAAAAGCAAAGGTCACCAGCCCTTTGGATTCTAAACTATTACCACTGCTTATAATTCATTGTAATACCTCTTCAACATGTACACAAGCTTTCGTGATTCAAGGCTGGTATCCTCAACCCTTGCTGTCTAATAATCTATTCAAGAAAAGAAATACTTGAGAGCGGAAGGTGCTGTTAAATTATCCCATTCACTACTGATGCACTCAAATTAATACAGTACTTTCCACATTTTAAAACTCACAAGGACTGCAAGGCTGCCCTTGAAACATGATGCAGTTTGACTCCCTGGTCCTCTTTTTTCTGGGAGGAAAATTTTAAAAAGTGAATTCTGACACTTGAACCATCACTAAAGCTGGTTGCCATTTCAAGTATCATGAAAGATAAAACAAGAGCTTCACACCAGAAAAAGGCTGGCCTCTTCTTTTTCTGTGCTTTATAGTCATTTGCAGATATGAAGGAAACTCCCTGAATCCTGTACTAAGCTTTAAGTAAGTGCTCCCATTGATACTAGTGAGAAGTACAGTACATAAAGCACTGGAATTTTAGGTCTCAATGTCCTTAGTTTAAATATTCAGTCTTTTCTCTGCCCTTCTTAAATTCCCAGTGCTTCTTTTCATGTAATCGAAACCGCTTTCAGAACCTCTTTGTCAGTCTGCTTCGTACATTTTGGGGGAAGAATCTTTGAGGTGCTGATGAAAAGAACGGATCTCTTTCAAGATAGCATGAAGACATAACAAAAAATAAAATCATTATAGTGTTCACAGTAATTCCCTTCACAATCACTTGATGTTCACAAGGTGCTTACTGTATACAGCTTTCAACCAGTTGTGCAAGTACAGACTCTGCTGTCTCCCCTTCCTTCCACAACACTTGTAGAAAAAAGTACGTGTCAGTGACTTGATCTGTGATGTTTTAATGTATGACATTTTTACCATACCATTTTGTGTGTTTATGTGAGCGTGTGAATTAATCAACACAATACCAAGTGATTCACAATTCCCAGTAACTCAACCTGTTGTTCACAGCACAGGCCACAGAAACCAGGAGCTGCAAGGCTGTGCTCCAACAGATTTTTTTCATGTCTTTCCTTGCAAAAACGTAACAAACGGCTTGCCATTCGTATGCAGAGACGTTTTGTTCATTCAGAGCCAGGAGGAATATCTCTGCATGGCATGGGGATTGTACTGTATCGTGTGGGTTTATCCTGCAAAATTAGGTGCTGGAAGATTTTTAGTTTCTGTATGGTATCTTCAGGGGAAGGCAAAGTTGGTCACAGAATGCAGGATAGTTTCATCATATCTATTAAAGAGGTAAGCCATCAAACCCCAAGGCCAGACAGCTGCAATCCAAGCACTGTTGACACTCAGTTTACAAGACATTTGTGATAAGTGCTTTGGTTGTAATTAAAAAGCTGTGCAAGTCTACCCAGTTTTGTCGTAACCGGTACCTTATCTCCTGTACCAAAATGAGGACAGACCTCACCTGTCAAAGACAATTAATTTAGATAGCTCTCCTCTGGACAGGAGAAGAGTTAATCAGAAATCCTCTGGCAGAATGTTTTCCTTTTGCCAGTGAAGAGTGCTATCTGATTGTAATTTAAATCTCCCATAGAAAGATGCAGATTTTGATCAATCTTACGACAAAACGAGCCAAATCTTAAGGTTTCTTTTTTTTTGACAGTTCCTTTACTCAGAAACCAGACTCCCTAGTTCCCAAATTCTGCCAGTCCTGAGGACAGAGGGCAGCTGCTAGCCCAGGACTGAGCAGCCCACAGAGGTCTGGTTACTCTAAATAAACAGAAGGGCCGGAGCAGATGCATTAACACACTTCCATTTGAAAACAGACAGCTTCCCTCCGTCTCCAATTCACCCCCATCCAAATTTCAGAATTCTCCAGAGGCAGAAGTGTTTTTCAAACAAGGACAGTTAGGGATCATGTGTAGCCCAACCAATTCAGTGGAAAGGCTGTACTGGAAAGACTGTATGCATCAGTGACTCTGCTGCATAGGGACTGTCTCACACATCTTAGACAAGGTCAGGGAACCCTGAACATTGCTTAAAAAGAAGAACATTTGTGTGATCCTCCAGGATATTATCCTTGGCTGGTGAATGAAGGAAGACAGGAAAAAACGATTCTGAACATGGAGCATCTGTCTTTCGATGCAGGTGAAAGGATGGCACCATTTAGGTGGTCTCCTGTTCTGTAGAAAGGCAAACAGCCTGCTAGGAAAGGGGCTAAAAATAAGCACTAAAAGAGGAATGAACAAAAAAAAAAAAAGCGAAATCCAACCAAAACCACCCAGTCTTTCAGGATGAAATTAAGATGGCAAAACCAAAATTCATGAAGAACGTAAAAGTATTTTCTATAAAAAGATTTTCTATAAAACAATGCCAGATAGTCTGGGTAAAAATTGAAAGGAATTAAAATTATGTATTTATAAATTCAGTGTAGCTGGTATTACTGACATTAGATTGGAAGAACTGTGTAACTGAAACATTAAAATCAATGGTTATAACCTATTTTTGGAAAGATCAAGTAGAGAGAAGGAGAAGAAGAGTGGCACTCTACAGTAAAAGAGCCACAGTCTGTTTTCAGGACACAGGCATCTCAGAAGCAAATGATGTGAATGCAGTGGATCAATACTGTAACAGATAAAACACTAGATGGGATAGTAGCTGCTGTCTGCAAATCACCAAATCATAGAAGACAGCAGGATGACTGGATGCCTTTGCACCTTCTGTAATGTGTAGGAGCAAAAAAGCTGCACAATCATCTGAGACTGCAGCCTGCCTGACATATGCCTGAAGTTTCATGATGCCGGTACCTCTGCTGAATTTTTGAACACTCTATATGAACGTGTCTTAAACCAGAGTGGAGAACTCTCCAAGAATGAGAATTTTATGTGAGATAGCATCTCAGAAATAATGAAACATGATCAGAGGTAGTTGTTAAGAGAAGTAAATTAATATTAGTGGCTATGATGATAACTTGATTGCTCTTTATGGGCACAAAGAGAATGAAGCCCACACAGTTACATGGATAATGCAGTCTTTTTACCAACCTGAAAATCATTGAAAAGGAGAATCAGCTAGGAGAGAAAACAGGTCAGCAATTGGAAAATACAAACATTTATCGGCTGAAAAATCAGGAAAGAAAGTTGTATGGGTTCAAAAAATATCTAGATCAAAGGGTTAATGAAAGCTTCTACTTAATTGTAAATCAATGAAATGAAAAAAGAAGTTTAACAACATTGAATACAGAGTAGAACTAAGACATTAGATATATAATGCCTCCAATAAGTGTAACCACGTTGTAAGGAGAAATTTATGGCCAGAGAATTAAGGACAATATTTTTCAAAATCATTAGGAACCCTGACAATGGTACCAGTTCTTTATCAGATTGAAGTGGAAGATTTGTTAAGAGTAATGAAGACAAGAAAGAAGTGTTCAATAAGTATTTGTGTTCAGTATTTATGGAAAAGACAGACAATTGATGATACTCTATGAGGATGATAAACTACCACGCAACCAAAAAAAAAAAAAGGGGAAAAATTAAATGGAAGCTACTGAAGTAAAAAAAGTAAGAAATAATTGTGTAGGAAACTTCAGATAACTTGTATCCAAGATTTGTTCAAGGGCTGAGTGCAGAATCTCTATCATTACTGCTTTTTCCTAAGCCTTGGAACAACTGGGAAGGTTCCAGAAAGCTGGAAGAAAACGTATGTTGTGTTAATATTTAAGAAGGATAAACTTAATGACCTAGATAATTACAGTCCTGTCAGTCTGAAATTGATCTGGAGCAAAGTAATGGAATGGCTGACAGGGGACTCAATTACTAACTAATTAAAGAGGAGAAATATGCTAAATGCCAATCTAAGTGCAATATGGAAAATAGATACTGTCAAACACATTTGCTGGCTTTTTTCCAATTGTGAGTACAAGTGAAAGACAACACTGTTGATACACTTTGATTCTATATGACATTTGATGTGGTATTCATGACAGTTGAGTTGAGAAAACATGATAATACAAAATTGACATGTCTCACATTATATGAATGGAAAACTGGTTAACTGACATTTCAAAATGGAAATTTAAATGGGGAATGATCACAGAATAGGTACTATGCTGGGATAGCTTCCTGGGCATACACTAGTTCACAATTTTATCAATAATTTAGAAGAAAACACAAAGGTTTGCAGAAGACTCAGTCATTACAGAAGAGATCAGTAATAAAACAAAAATATCACTGAGACTGTTGACAAGCATTACTGGGTGATCTGGTGCAAACTAATAAAATAAGATCCAAATGTAAAGCCACAGGAGCAAAAGCTTCAGGGGTCTAGGCTGGCTATTCCATGGGGGTTTGAAAGCTCTAAGAGGGCTAATTCAACAATGAAACTACTTTTTACTTGATTATCTCGTCCTATGACAAATAGTCAAATAAACTCACATTCACATCCCATGTCACTACTACCAAGACTGGATGTACTTCAAGGGTAATATATCCAACCATCCTGCATGGAAAAAGGACTAAATGAATCCATATTACGTCATGCTACTAATATGCATTCAGAGCTCACACTGTAATAGCTCTGAAGTGAACATTACGGTTTATGCAGAGTATGCCTGAATAAGTAACGCACAAATTCTTAACAAGCCCTTTGGCAGCATATCAGACTTGAAGGACCCTCAAAGCTGAGCATGTGAAAGGCATTTCTTCCCTTTATTTAGTCTTATCCTTATTACTCAAATACTCTTTTCATTTCCCTCACTGTGGTAGCTGGCAAAACAGCCCAGTTCTAAGTGGTATACACCAAAATCCAGCCCAAAATTAGTTGGTAGCAGTTGCTGCATTACACATGCCAATGCTGACAAATACACCCAGAATCTCCAGTCCTTTCACAAACCCAGCTACTCTACATTGTTTACTTCAGCACACACAGACCAAGTTAGAACTTACAGATCAAAGCTGTTCTTAGCTGGGAACAGGAAATTAGGAAAGTTAGAGACCAGAGGCTGAATGAGTTCTAGTTCCCTTCCTCCCTTAGCACCATGGGGTCCGCTGGAGAAGAAAAGTTATGTCCTCACACTCTTGTCAACACTGTAGCTGCAAGTAGAGGTTTGCACCTTCTCCTGAGATGTGATCTCTCCCCCAGCCCTTCAAACTTACACGGCTTTCTCAAGCATGTGCTCAATGTCCATTCCTGGGGTTTCAGTGGCTTCACCCCTGAGACCACTACACTACGGGAAGGATGTGCCCTTTATGGACAGGATCCAATGGACCTTTTCCACAAAGCGCATTTGTGCCTGCAGTGTGTTTTAACACACAGAAATACAATCATGAGTCATTTTAAGTGTAGGTTTTGTGGCTGAGTTTACCCAACATTGCTGAATATTTTTAGGGCAGATGCCTTAAAATGTCTTTAAAGTCTGTGCGGCTGATTCATAACACTTTTGAGAAAAAAGATCTTTGTTTCCTTGAGTTCAGTGAACTGTCAGATATTATTATAGTGGCATATACATAAACAGGAATAAAATCATACATAAATTATGTCAGACAATTGGAAAATTGTATACATTTATTCACATTTTAAAATAATCCAGGCACAATTTTGCAAATACATAGAAGCACATTCTCCAAATGGGAGCAAAAACTAAGTAACATATAGCAAGAAAACACATGGCAAAACATGTAAAATAAGTATAAATAGTATGAAAGTTTTCTAAGTTTACAGTGGTATCTGCTATCAGTACACTTGTCAGCATTACAAAAAGGCAACAAGAGAATACATGTAATAAATTGTGTAACATGAACTGCCTAAAAAAGTTTATGTTAGCAGCATATAGTAGCAACTTTCTAAGAAGAGAAGAATGCTTGCACGCTGTATATACATGCCCATATGCACACATATACAGATACAACTGGAGGGCCACAAGAACGAAATTACCCTGGGAAAATGATGAAGGGAACTTTTATGTGTCTCGCTGTATATAAAAACAATGCATGCATTAGCAAGCACTCAGCATGTTCAGGATAAAATTACATCCACGAGCAGAATCACATTAACTCTTCATCAAACAAAGCACTTACCATGCTGCACCCATGCTGGATCACTTAGTCCTATATCACACTCCTGACTCATGGAGCCCATTTGGATGGTAAATTTAGGAAGAACCAGGAGCCCTTGGGTTCCCATGATCTGACAGGAGGAATCAGATCTCAGATTTGAAAGAAAAATACCCATGCAAAAAATTACCCATGCAAAGCCTGAGCTGTAAGATGATCTAGCAGGAATTCCACTTTCCTGTGGGACAGTCCAGTACAGTGGCCTCACTTAATGAGCTTTAGTTTGCATGATGGAGCATTCCTGAGTATGTGCACCAGATTCCTTTTGGATGGAAACAAAGGATGTGCTCCAGTCACTAGTGGAATTCAGCTCATGGGATCAAACTAGAGATAGGTGTGGAGATCAGGTCCTTAGCACCAACAGTTTCAGGCTACAGATCCTATCCAGCTAAGCTAATTCTTTGCTAACACAGACACAGGCTTTGGAAATACACAGAATAAACATTAATCAACAAGTACTATAAGCTGTATTTACCATGTAGATTAGTCTTAGTTGTTCTTACCTGCCCCTAACTGATAAAAAAGGACCTTCCATACAGACACTCATTGTGTTTGCAGACGTGAGTGTGTCTGTGTAGGAGGAGGGCACAGGTGATCAGCCAGAAGTGCAGTGGGCACACAGTTTGTTTTTCCTTTGGCCATCTTCAGAAATACTATTTTCAGTAGCAACAGTATGAAAAACTCTGCAAGCATCTTAGCCAATCTTCTACATGTTCAATTCCCATTAAAAAGATACTCCCATAATTATAAAATCTTTGGGATCATTGCCCTCCCAACCTTTTAACAACATCTGTGTCAAAAAAGTTATTCCCGAGTTACACTTGGGAGGTGAGATTTCCTTAGAACAGAACATAGAATTGTGATTGTGAGGGCCAGAGTAGGTTCACAAAAGCAAGCGGAACTATTTCTGATATTTCAGTGAAAAATGTCAAATTTAGTAATTATTTCTGCACTGGTTTCAACAGTTTATTTGCTGCCAGCTGCTAATGGCACTTACAGAGCTCCAGCAAAATGCTCTGGGCAACATTTGATATGAGAGAAAGAAAAAGTACTACTTCTGCTGCTTGAACTAAGTTTACACAAAACTTACATTATTTATTATAGTGGAGAATAAAATGTGTAACATGCTATCATGCATAATACATGGTAAAAACATGCATTAGTTCAAGTTTACAGTCTCTTTATGGCCAGTAAATTAGAACAGCAGTGGCAGAGGCTGATTGCTGCATATTTTGAGGAATTCACAGAAATAGCAAGAGCAACGTAAAAAAGACATGAAATCAGGTGTCTAAGACACCCATAAAATAGTTACTCTTTGTGAGTTAATCATACAAACAGTAACAAAATCCAGTGACATCTTTCCTATCATATTCAAAAAAACTGTGTTCAGCACCTGAGGTGAGACCGTGCCCCAAGCAAATCATGCTGCTGACTGGAAAGTGTGTCCCTGCTCTGACACTCTGCACCCCCAGGGCAGATTCAGCACTTTCCTGATCCACAGAAGCGGAGGATGGGCAGGCTTTGTGTGGATCACAGGCTGCATCAGCCAGATGGAGAATTCTTCTCCAACGGGGCTGGAAAGGGCCCAAAGCTGCAGCTCGGTGGCGACCTACAAAAGCTGGGGGAGCAGGCCCAGATGCCAAACGCATTATTATGGCTTTCACAGAAGTCCTGTCTTTCAGTGGAGAGAGACCTTCTCTTTCTCCTTCAATCCCTTTTAGAGGGTTTGCCTAGGAGACTAATCCCGAACAGACACACAAGACTTCTGTAGGTTATGCTATACAAGGTTTACTTCCCTTTCCCTGCGACTTTAGCTATACACATCACAGCAATACCCAGAAAAATATACATGAATCTGGTGGCTGGCTTCACTCCTCTATGGTTAAGTTCCATTCCTGTGCCTCCTCTCAGGAAAGAAGGAACAGAATGGGACACATCTGTTGGAAATAAAACATTTCCTCCCCAAAGGAACTAAATATAGTCAGGAAAAACAGGACTTTTTTAGTAAATACATGACTGTTGTTCACAGTACATCACAATGCCCACAGACAGCTCCTGTGTGATACTAACACAGAGGTTCACTCTTGAGGTTCATCATGAACAAACCCCAGGCTTGCTGGAGCACAACTAAAGACACACCATTTCTGACATACATGCAGAAAAAAAGACAGCAAATTATAAGCATCAATATGTAAAGTGCTTCTGATTTTCCACTTACTAAGGACATCATCCAGTTATAATTCACAAGGGATTACTTATTTAATTCTTACTTACCTGGACATGTCTTCTGGTTGAGCATCTGTGCTCTGCTGCCAGCTACCTTTGTGTGGGGTCCTACATCAGTTCAGCCCACAAGCAGGTGAATAATCAAAAACCATCATCATCAGCCTGCCAA
The DNA here is from genome assembly GCA_013400235.1 of Oriolus oriolus. Classification (NCBI taxonomy): domain Eukaryota; kingdom Metazoa; phylum Chordata; class Aves; order Passeriformes; family Corvidae; genus Oriolus; species Oriolus oriolus. The sequence goes on from VXBT01013480.1 coordinate 2,126,388, forward strand.
GAGTTGGATGGGCTTCTCTGTATTAATTCTGCAAAGGATTATGTGCAAATGGCACTTCCCAGCCAAAACACTGCTCACCTTAGCACCCAGGAATGTAAAGATTTTACTGGGGTAGGTGCTGTATTCATGAACTTGCCAAAGCCACTTCCATTAGTTTTGAAGTGAGTCCTCAGAGATTCCTAAATCAGTGAGTGTTCAGATAATTTGTGTCAGGCACTTCATCCCTGGTGCTGTTTATGTGGAAATATTTAACAACACAGAATTTGCCTCTATTTTTTCTTGTAAAGGGCATGCTTTCCCATTGCTGATAATTCCTACTAGAGAGAGTAGGACAATTATTCTACACAGGAGCTAAAGGCATTTGAAGAAACTGAATACTTTAGTAAAGTACTTCCAGGAGAGATCAACGGGTACTCCTTGCCTCAAGCACTTTAGGGGCATTTTTTAGAAGTTGGAATACCATCTGCTCCTAAGTAGAGCTCTCCATCAGTTCTTCCCATTTACTGATGTAACTGATAGGAGCAGTCTGCAGATGGAGCCTCCCAGCCCAGATGGAAAGGGAATTTGGCTGGATATATAGACTAATTTTTCTCTTTCTGAGAAGAGGCCTTGGTATAAGCAGAAGGATGTGATCTGGACATCTAATGGGGATGAAAAGGTTGGGATCATGTCTGTTGTGTCAGTTTGGAGAGAAAAAAACAACACTTTAAAATTTTATTCAGTCAATTATCCATGAATAGTAATCAGCCAGTCAAAAAGATTTTTTTAAATGAAAATTGCTGCTCCTATTTAAAACTTTCTACTTTGAAAAAAAAGTCAGAAGGTAATGCAACATAAAATATAAAGTATATTAAAATTTAAATGTTTATTAAAGCCACACCATTTATGCCTTCCCCCCCCCTTTTTTTTTCAACAAGTTCATTAAATCCCCCTAATTTTAGAAGAAACTTTTGGTGACTACTTAGCTCACTGATGGCAAAAAAAGGCCAAACTATTTTTGAGCATTCCTCTATTAGCCACAAGGTGAAAATGCATTTTGAAAACCTCAGGTAAACTCCCTGCTTGTTTTATACACATGAGTAGTTGATTAAAATAGGACTGCTTGAATGAATAAGCAATTAGGGTATGATTACATTCAGGTAAACTGTAGTAGGTTTTATCTTAAAGAATTAATAAGTGATTCTCAGCTGATGTCTTAACTGCTCTCAGAAGGTGAACCACCAAGGTCCCTTATACACATGCAAGTACTACATTCTGTCTTTAGTGCCACAGCTGATTTTTAACAGATTTCAACCAAATAATTTCTTTGTAGAATCATCTTTAACACAGTGGTCATAGTTCCTGACTCATAAAATAAAAATCATGTAAATGTGCATTTAACTCATGCTAAAGACAGGCTCATTTAAATAAGGGAACTGAGGTTCATTTTCTCTAGTATGAATGAAGCTGCTGCAATGTTTCTAAAGTGGATCTGCTCTTAGTGAAAATCCAGGCAGAGAGCAACACTTTTACTTTGCGCTGTGACAACTGAACTCTAATTGTGTTCTCAATTTTGTGTACATATAGATGTTCTTAGAACTGTATTTTCTTAGCTATCCTTTGTGATACTGTTTCATGCAGCATGCAAGCAGTCTTCAAGGAGCTTCAGAATGAAGCACATATTTTACAACACGTTTATGGTGAATTTGCAAGTATTAATTATTTTAAAAACTTTCTCAGGCTTAAAAACCACCTTGCAGGTGAACACAACTCAGGCAGAATCCTTCTGCGGAGAAACATTGGGGAGAGAAACACTCTGCTTCATGAGGACACTTCCATGTGAGTCTGTCCAGCCCAAACAATTTCCATGTGCAGCACTTTCACAGCAGTTTTCTATTAACCCAGAAGCCTTCTAAATACCAGTTCAATTGGCTGATGTTCTTCTTTTCAGTTCCTCTTCCCTCAAGGGAAGGATAGGATTTCCCAGGCTGTCCTGTACAATATGTGTGGAACATTCTCCTTAATTCTGCATGTCTTGCATTTTTCAAATCCCCCGTTACAATTTTTTATTAGCTTTCCATATATCCAGCCACCCATCTGAACCAAAAAGATGCATATGGTGATAAATCTGGTTTTGCTACTACAGCCCTTCATTCAACCATGACCCTTTTTCCCCTTTTGATTTCATCCCATGCTGTGTCAGCCTGCAACTGATTTTAAACTCCAGGGACAAGAAACAGCCACTTTTAATTACTTGTATATCACAGCATTGCCTGTAGTTTTCAGACACTTTGGGCACCTCTTCTTCAAAGCATTATACAAATAAGTTGAAAATGGGAATATTCATCTCAACAGCTTTCAAGAAAGTCAGTCAAGAAAGGGAGTAGGAAAATACTCTTGTTCTCTTTTTCCAAACAGGAAGGTGAGATAAAGTCATGCAAGAAGTCTAGGACAAACCCTGTATTTGAATATAGATGTTTATCCAAGATCATAAGCACGGCCCTAGCCTTTGTCTGACAACCAGAATGAATACTTGGAGTACTAAACTAAGCAGTGAAAGCTGAGCTATATTAAAAAATAAAATCAGAGAGCTGCATTTATGGTAGAAAATAGAAGCAGCAACAGAGATGATACCCTGGAATCACCCACCAACAGGAACAAGAAACCAATGATCAAGAGGAGGAATACTAGTGAAGAGATTTCCTCCCCATCCTAAGAGTTGGAGCTGTTGATGAGAGAATGTATATGCAATGAACATATAAAATATAGATTTATATATACAAATATACAATAGGAAATAGTCAGTATACAAATACTTACATGTAAAAATAGCTTTTTACTTTCCCCTTTTCTTGATTTACAAAAGCATACAAAGTTTCCTGTTGCTTAATGTTTAAGTAGCGTGAGTAAACCCTGTGTGACATGTTCCACACGTAATTTCTTCAAGTGTTCACAGTATTGGCTATTACAGTGTTGAATCTGACATTCCAGATGTTCAAATATTCATAGGACACATTCTAAACTTAAAGCATTAGTTTAAATACAGTTTAAATAAAACTCACATGTGTAGTTGAATTATGGTCATATTACAAATGAGTCTGCTGCAGTTGAAAACTTTCCCTGACAGTAAGCTTGGAAATACATATTTAAACTAGAGATGAGTATATTTTAAGATCCTTGAACTGCATTTTAATGTGCAGATAATACTGTGAGATGGGGAGCTCTTTCAACTTCATCTGAAGCAATGCAAGCTGATAGAACTCAGTATTACAAATGATCCTCAGTAGGAAAGCGGATGCACAGAACAATTTGCCGTCAGATCCAGACACACTGTCACTTTCTTCAAATACCCAACAGACAAGAATAAATGACAGGTACCATTGTTTTTGTGTTAAGAATAAATGATCTGTAGCATTCTTCATCAGGAAAGTGCTTTAAATTAAATTAAATTAGTCCTCACAACTCCCTTGTGAGGTAGATAGACACTATCCTTGTTTTTAAAGATGGAGAAACTGGAGATCTAAAATAAATTATGATGGCTGCATGGGAAATACTGTCAAAATACTGTTATTTGGATGTTGGAACAAGTCAAAGGCACAACCGGAGTAAATGGAGATATTCATGAGACAACTTTACACTCACCAGCTTGAGTACTGACGGCAGGCTTGGTACAACAGCCAAAGGTTCATCATGGGCTGCAAAACACAATCTTTGCCAAGTGCCATTCTTCTGGAGCTGAACTGTGGGACAACAGCTTCAAAAAGTACAAACTACATCGTCCCAGATGGTGCAGCCTGACCAGGGCAGAAGGAAGCTGCATTTCAGAAGTTCTGAATTAATCAGAAGTCTTGAGTAGGTAATATCTTCTCATTCAAGAGTTGGGTGCAGTTCAAGAACCATGCTTAGCTCATCTCTAATTTTACCACATATGCAAGTGCTCACAATACACTGTGTATCAATATACTCAGGTGTTTTTTAAAATTTACTCACTCATGGACCTTGGAGGTCTGTATTTTTCCTCACATTTCCCTTGTCGAAAATTCCTACTGATACCACAAATGGAACTAGTGCTTCAGTACAGCAAATGAGCTGCAAATAATAATTTTAAATATCTGAGATGATGGACAATTTTCAAAGGACCACCATGTTCTCTGTGTGCACCTGTATACACAGGAAATCTCACCTGTCTTTAACTGCTCCTGTCTTGAAGTAAAATCCAGTTAAAGTGCATAGTGTGGATTAAAACCCTAAGAAATAACAAACAGTGTGTCTGCCTTCCACAGATGATTAATTTTGCTTAACAGCTGAACCACCACCCTCTTTGTCTTCTGGTTTTTAGTTTAGTGTTACCTAGGCTGAGAAAGGCCAGCCAGATGTAAGCAAAACTATTGTAAACTGAGACATTTTTGTAATATGCTGTTAAGGGAGAGTTAAGTAAACCAGTATCAAGACACTGTCCAGTTGGGATGTGTAAATATTATTGTGTGTTTCTTGGCCCATTTAGCAAATACTTTCTTTTCCGTGATGAACCTATGGCCTCCATATGGAGCGTTTTCATGGAGAAAGTATTCCTCACACTCATCTCTTCCTGGCTCGTAATAGTGGTAGGGAACTTTACGAAAATCTTCTGACCTAGGAAAAAAAAAGATATACTTAAGTACAATTTTCAAGAAAAACATAAATATATAATGTACCTGAATACAGGATACAAGCATCCTGGCTCGGATCAGCAATAGTGTGGCCAGCAGGAGCAGGGCAGTTATTGTGCCCTATACTCGACACTGGTGAGGCCACACCTCAAATCCTGTGTTCAGTTTTGTGCCTCTCACTACAAGACAGACATTGAGGTGCTGGAGTGAGTCTAGAGAAGGGCAAGGGAGCCAGTGAAGGGTCTGGAGCACAAGTCCCATGAGGAACAGCTGAGGGAGCTGAGGGTGTTCAGCCTGGAGAAAAGGAGGCTCAGGAGGGACTTTACCACTCTTTACAACTGCTTGAAAGGGAGTTTTAAGGAGGAGGAGGTCGGTCTCTTCTCCCAAGTAACAAGTGACAGGACATGAGGAAATTGCCTCAAGCTGCACCACGAGAGGTTCAGATTGGATAGCTGGAAAAATTTCTTAACCAAAAGGGTTGTCAAGCACTGGAACAGGCTGCCCAAGGAAGGGGTTGACTCACCACCCCTGGATGTACTTAAAAGATGTGCAAATGTGACACTTGGGACATGGTTTAGTGCAGACTTGGCAGTGCTGGGTTAATGACTGAACTCCATGCTCTTAAAGGTCTTTTCCAACTGAAACAATTCTATGAATGATATGAAATGCTTTCCATGTGTCAGCACTTGAACTCATTTGCTAAACTGTATAAGGGCTTTCACTACATCATAATTTCTAGGAATTTTCCTAAGGAAGAAGAAGCTCAGTGTATCTCTCAGCACACACTGACCTCATCAGTCAGTAAGAAGCTGACGGGCTGGCTCTTACGGGCACTGCACATTTTGTTTAACCTGTGATAACTCAGCCCACAAGCCTCCCTCCCTAAGCAAAGTCTTCTCATTGGATGGTCCCAGCTGCTGAAACTGGTTCTTGAACTGGCTGAACAAAGCAGTTTTATAAGAGTAATATCCAATATAAGTAGGTAATCCAGTTAGAATTACAGCTTTAAGGAAACCCATCCTTCTCTGCTGCCAACAGAGCGATCATGCTGTTGACTGGTTTTACATCAGGGCTATGCAATGCCATCTTGGCTGAGCTCTCTGAGGACAACCTTAGTCCTGTCACCCCTCATCTCAGGGTGCCTACTGTGTGTTTTCATAAACAAAGAACAACATATGTTCATTCTGTTCATTCCATCTGGATGACTCAGTTAGATCTGCAAGTTCTAAAAAGTCAGCCTCTAATGTTAACATATACTAATTAAACAGCTGTGACTCAAATTCTGTTTGTGAGTTTTTTTAGGTTCTGCCAGGAATGAGTCTCACACTGAAGTGAGAGAGAACGTGGGGTGAGAATCTGCACAAAGATTTGACTTTAGGAGCTCATGACCCACTGGACTGGTTACATGCAGGACTTGAACCAGCTTAGATACAGTAGCTGTGTATGTACTTGTATCATACATTGCTCATGACATTTCCTGCTTTTCTGAATGAATGAGGAGTAGTTTCATTTTATACTTTTCTACCATACACAGTAGATTAAAGTATTTAACTTAGACTTTAAAAATGGTGTTTAGAGTTATACTTCTGACAATAGGATTAATCCACTGTCACTGTAAGGTCACCAACAGTAGTTGCTTGGAATTTATGTCAGTTTATAGTGATAAAGCTCACAGCACTTGTTTTATTATCTAATTAGAAACCTCTACTACTCAAAACAAGCCATATATAACCTAGAAAGTTCAAGTAGGTTGCTCAATGGTGGTGAAATGTAATTTCAGGCAACTATCCTGGGCTAATCAGTTTATTTCACTTCCAGGTGTATTTGGTATTCAGAAAATAATATATTAGTTTCTTCCTCTATAGCTTTGTTTTAGCATTGGAAGCAAGTACATTTTATCAAAAGAGTATGAGCATACTTTGTTTCCAGTTAATTCAGGAACTGCAAAAGATCTTTGATTAAAAATAGTTCCTTACGTCATCTCATGTTAGATTTTGTAAATGTTTTTATTTTACCAACAGCAAATGCCATGTCAGGAGTGAATATGCTGACAATAGTGTCACATCAATGCAAAACACTGGGAAATGACTGCCTGATCCATTTTTTGGATTTATGATATTAAAATCAATTGTGAAATTTTGACAAGACATCAGAATTGTAGATGCATGAAAATAATTTTCTATGATCTTACTTGCAGTAGGTGTCATTTATCATCCCATAGACGTGAATTCCATAGCAGGCATCCATAGCCAAAATTAAGGTAAACCAACCCGTGCTGAGATATGAACCTGACTGGACTCTGTAAAAACACAACACACACAAAACAAATTGCAATGAGAAATTATCAACACTTTATCAAAGAAATACAATCTATTGCCTGAGACAAAAGGCATTAAGCAGCTTGACAATCTGTCAAAACCATACAATTACTTTGAATTATTTATAGATATGCTCTCATTCTTCCCAGCTTGGGGCTTCCAGCTATTGTCCACAGAAAAAAATACCATGTTAAATATCTGAAGTCAAACAATGCATCTCCCGTAAGACAGAAAAGAATTTATTTTCACATCTGAAAGACATCAATTAGTGGAGTTTGTAAAATGAGATAAAGTTTACCAAAATACAAAGTACTGTCAGAATTTCTTGTGTGTGCACGTGAGTAGGCACCATCCTCTTCTGCAAGCAAAATTTTAATCTGCAGTAGGCTACCCTCAACCTGAAAATTCACACAGTAATGAAACTTCCAAGGATATTTTGGTACAAAACCATCTAACACAAGGTTTTGAGAACCAAAATTCTGTGCACATCCCTTTACATAATTTTGTATTGTCATTCTTTGAGATAATATAGCAGAGACAAAACCACAAGAGGATAGTGCCCAGATTGCCAGTCTTTGCTCAAATGGCAAGGTATGTTCAATCAGCCTGAAAGTATTACCTGCATGAGTGAGAAAAATTACCTGTGTAAGGATGTGGCTCACAGACGGGCTATCTGAGCAAACACGTGCATCGTTAACCACAAACCAAATCCTGTTTGCTCTGCTCACACTAAGGGTACCAATGGGGGACCGGGAGTCAACAGTTACCCAGACAACCTGGGCATGCAAGACTCGCTGCTTTCAAACCTCGTGAGTTGTGAGAACACACTCAGCCTTTGCTGCTTACAAACTGGCTGAAGTCCAGCTTTGTGCATGTATTGCTTTCAGTTTGAAATCAGTGAAAATAATTATCTTACAATTATTTTCAAAATGCCCAGTTTCCAATGAAACCACAAAACTCATAAAACCATCTTAAGAGAGCACCTTAACAGAGTGGGTGTGAGTGAGAGGAAGGGATATATGAGCTTTCTGGCACACATGTAGGCTCTTAGCTTTTGGGTATGGCTGGGAGCAGTCTGTTCTCCATCCTAAGTTAAAGCAGCCTAAGGTTTGCACACAATTAAGTTTTGCTGTAAAAGAACTCCCAAGTAAGCCTATGTGCAAATCAGTTATTGCCACCAACAAAATCTTCTGAAAACATTTTCATCCTGGGGTAGGAAGAAAATTTTCATGTGGAAAAAAAAAATCCTATAGCAACTTATCCAGCCTATAAGCCCCAACTTCCCTGTGAGACAGAAGAACCAGCCTCAGGTGTTTTTTCCTGGTTCAGAGCAAGAATGTACTACATGCTCCTGCCTCCCTCCTCCTGCATAAATATACCAATCAGTGGCTTTTGGCACAGACTGTGTTACTTCCTTGCTCAAGTTGAACTAAATACTATTTAAAACAATGGGTGAAAAAGTAGTTGTACAACCTTTATCATGACAGTTACCTGGCACCTACAGGTCTGAGATTCAAATTCCTTCTCTGACTTATACCTTTTATTATGGATAGTAGAAAAGCTCCAAGAACTTTACATTCCTAAAGACACTCCAGTATACTCCAGTTTAAATAAACATTTGTGGTTTTTAGTGAAAAGAATGACATCAACTCTCAGAGCTGAGTCCAAGGACACTGAAAGTAGTTAAATATTCTCCTCCTTGCCTAGGTCTGTCATCCTTCATGGGTGAGCTGGTGGCAACTTCTATCCCTACCTTTCCTGAAACATCCTTTCCCTTGGGGAAACAGCCAAGTATCTGTTTAGCTGCTTTTGTAAAGGACCATACTGGAAACAATCAATAAAGGGTTAACTTAAACTGAATAATGACAAGTGGGAAGCAAAGGCAGGGTGTCAATCACCCACGTTTCATTAGGTGGATACCAACTGTAACTGTGCTTCTTTTTTTTGACACCTTTATAGCCACGAAAGTGTACATCTGTTTATCTGTCCCATCAGGATCTTCATCTCTTCAACCAGAATGTTCTGCTACTGTCTAGCAGGAAGAATTCCCAATCCAAATCATGTTATTTCAGAATAACATTCTGCCATGATAAAAGGCTGCATTGCTTCTAACTTGCTTTCAGCTCTTGCACCAGGAAAACACTGGCCTTGAGCTTTCAAAGCATTTTAGAATCATAATAACCATTTATAAGAACACAATGAAGATCAGGACCCTTCCGATAATTGAGGTTTATTGGAGAGCACTGTATTGACAGTAGCATCTGAAATTTACTATACTCAGGAGGAAAAGGGAATTTAAAAAAAGAATTAGTCAATATTTCATGTCTTGTTTTAACACCATTGGACCTTAGTTCTCTCATCTATATACTGCACTGGCAGGATAAATAAAAACAGCAGAGTGAGTTCCCAGGTACCTTCCCTGGGAGATGAAGTACATGACAGAATACAGATTATATACTTTAAACCAAAGCACTTACATTCATCCCATTTTTTCCTCTGAAGATACACAGGGATACAAGGGAATATACTTAAGCAGTGGGGATTCTGGATGATTTGGTAACAACTTAGAATTCAACCTGATACCACAAAAATACTTTAAAAATTCTAATGAAAGCAATATTAGAAATGTGAAAACAATTTTAGCTGTCCCTAAAAAGCCATAAATCTCCAAATACCTTTTAAAACATCATCCCATAAAACTGTAGTGCAAAGCAATGTCTCAGCCCTTGCTATTATGTTAACACTGTGCACTCAATTTCCCTCTCCACAGGAGAGTTTTACATGTCTCTTGGTCAGGGGTTTTTGAGACTCATTAGAAAAAGAGTTGCTCTTGTTACAGTAATTGCACTCAAATTTCAAATTTTACACATTGGAAAGAAAAAAAATCCTCCATTTATGTGTAGCATAAGGCTATGTTACTGCACAAATCTGGGGGAAGAAGGATATTAATCCCAAAACAGGGTAAACAGGAGATCGTTAAACATCGTCTGTAGAACTACAGTAGGAAGATCTATTGTGATATACATGTGTGCAACAATCTCCAAATTGTTTCCTATGGCTCAGAGCGAGGTTTGTTTTTTTAATACTCTAAAATTAATGGGGTACCAGATCTAGACAGGAAATTGTCTCAACAGCTCAGGAGAAAAGAATGCACTATTTTTCAAAAAAAACCTTTTTAAAAGATGGCTTTGCTTTCAAGACATTATTTTCAGCTGAATGCATCAATGAAAAGGCAATGCTCGCAAAAAGTTACTCTGTTTATCTTAAAAAGGAAAGCGTATTTTGCATACATCCTGCTTTATTAGGGATTCTTAAAGAAATGTTAGTTATTGGTTGTAATTCACTCTGCTAAATACCATCCACCATTTCAGAAAAGTACATAGGCATATGCTTTATATTAAAGACATGAAAACACCAGTGGAATCAACTTAGTTAAAATGCTTGAAACGAAGTATACGCTTGCTTATCTTACTCTTAGTGAAGGTTTAAGCGCTTAAAATGTCATTATTTAATCTCAGAATATAAAAGTAAGCTCCAAGATTAATAGTTACTTGAAAGTTTCAAGTCTCAAAACATAGAATTTGCATTTTTAGTAATGCCTTCCATAAACTCCAGCAGAAAGAACTGACTACAGTTTCTCACAACATGTTACAAAAGAGACTTGCATTCTATATTTCAGAAGAAAATGGTAAAAGGCACTTTTCGGATTGCTAGAATTGTAATATGTAATACATAAAGCTTTAATTAAAAATTAATTTAAAATATAAGCAATTAGACAGGGCTCTTTAGCTTCAACTTTCCACTGTTTCACAAAAATAATACGAAATTGATATAAAGAAGATGGAACAGAGAATGCACCCAAAAAATGTTGGCAACTGAAATTCATCTTCTTTGACAGGTATAACCATGCTTTGATGTAGGCTAAATGAAGGAAAAGCTAGTTCTTTCTGTCACTGGGGGCAAATGGAGGAACATAAAGTATTTCCTTAGTGATCCAGGGCAGGTAAGTTCAAATCAGGGAAAAGTTTTATTGTCACTTGAGTTCTGATTTTACCACAGAATTCCAGGAAGTTCTTTTCTTCATTCAGTTGTTCCAGGATTTTTTATGTGCACAATCAATTCTAGCTCTATGGTTCAATGGATTGTAATTTCCAGTGGGGACTTCAGTGGTAAAAAATAAAAATGAAAAAAACATTTGTGAAGGCAGAGAAGATGTGTAGACAAGCAATTGTATGTCAATCTGATTGCAGAAAAGAACTTAGAATCTTATTTTTTAATTCTTTTGGGAGAAACTAGAGATCACAGAAGGTCAATTAAGAGTGTTAATTAAGATAAAAAGCGGGGAAATTTAGTACTTCAAAAAGCTATTAATTAACAGAGAGCTTGCCAAAAGCATTAGATAGACACTTTTCCTTTTTGACTTAATTTCAAAATATTACAGTAAAGTAAAATTCAACAATGACAGATTGAAATGACAAAATTCTCCAGGCCAATTAATTGACAAAAAATATATCTTTTCATAAAGGCTGTTTATAGAATCTAATCCTCAGATGACTCTCCCACCAAACTACTGAATCAGCAGCAGCTTTATTTGCAGCAGCTTGTCAGGCCTCTTGACTAATAAATAAGTATAAATAAAAGTACTGATAAGTACAAAGAGACCTATAATCCAAAGAGTAGAGGCTTTATAATGTGAGATGCCCTTCCAACAAAAAAGTTTTTTTAAAAATTATTCAAAATAAACAGAAATATTTTCAAAACTATGCCAGGATTAACTCAGACTGTGTTTAGGTAGAATTGTCTCTGGTACTTATTTGTATCTGTGGTGCATCAAGAGACCATTAATCCCCTGGGAGGGGGTCAGGGTACTCTGGTTTTGCCTGGCACTCTGCCACATGCCCTGTGTCAGCCTCATCTGTGACAGATCTCGGGAATGAGGGTAGAAGGTACATGTCCCCTCTGCACTCCCTTGTTCAAGACAACCAGCTCTTTTTCTCCCTGGGTTTCCCTGGGTTTTTGCATTGCTGAATCATGGTATATTCCCTTACAACTAAAAATATGGGGGATTTATCTGCCAGTGCATACTGGTGATCCATTACGCAATTCCATACTAACCAAATTAGCATTGTGCTTATGTTGACTGAGGCTTAGGGGTTTTTTTTCACCTGAGGAAGCATCTCTGAGTACCGCTGCTGAAAAACTCTTCTGCTTTGCCAAATTAAACACCCACGTTCCCCAAGTCACGGTTTTGGTCTATGCCTTCCTCTTCACATCAGATGTAGATTTGTAAATGACAGATTGGAATGAGTTGACAGAAAAATGCACCCACCACTGAGAGAACAGCAAGGGTCTCACCTCTCCCCTGAGGAGCACACACACTTCTCTTGCCAGAGAGCTGGTTTTTTGAGAGGAGAAAAGGAAGTATATCTGGTACAGGAGAAGGGCAAGACTCTAAATCTTGAAGAATATCAGCCCTAGCCTGGATTTATTTCTGTTTTCTGTAAGACACGGTGCTTTGTTGCTAATTATTTCATTACATACTTTCTGCAGAAAAAATAGCACAAGAAGAGCTAAGAAGACACAAGCACAGAGAATTGATTTCACCTGGTAAAAATGGTTGCTATTTCTGCATTACAAAGATACCTGTTAGGCAGCCATTTATCATAATTATTCATTCTTTTGTCTGTGTGTGTGTGTGTGTGTACACATATGTGCTTGCCTTGCACTCCATAATGGTGCAAGACATCTAACAATAAACAGCCGTGCCCCTCTAGCAGTGAGCAGGCTGCCTCACACATTGTGCTTCAGGTCATTCTGAAAAGTGAAACATTTATACGTGGACAGATGTTTTATCATCCATCATGTATAGTTTTATGCAAAGCTTAAACAAGTGGAATGCATTATGAACAGCACAGACCACATTCCAGACTCAGGCAGTGACTGTGCGCAGCAAGATGTAACTGGGAATGGAGAAGTGATGCACTCCTGCCAGCCCAAACTCTTGGTAGATCATCCTTACTGTGAATCCTGACAATAAACTGCAGTTGGGTGGCATACTGTTCAATTCATCTCCAGAAATACTGGCTTTCTGTTTATATTAATACTGCACCAATGGAACACAGGGACAAGAGCCCATTTCAGCTGAGTTTGCTACAAACCCACAGTAAAAGTCCTTGATTACAAACTAGCCCATGAGAATCTCCCCCCACAATCTGATTTAAAAAGAGATGTAACAATTAATAAATCCCATGTCAAAACGGCATTGGAAAAAAGACAGGAAGGACAATTCTGAATGGTCACAAAAGGGAGCAAAGAAATGATGGTTTTGTGTTTAACTGCATCTAATTAAAAAACCACCAAAACTATTTGACTTACTATTTAGGATTTTGGGCAAGACAGGAAAAACCAACATCAGAAATAAGGACTAATCTGTTACTACAGGTACTGAAATACCTGAGGCATCTTCTTGGGTATATAATTTATGGATATATTTCCAATCTTTGTGTTATGTACATTTTTAAAGATTTATTTCCTTTCTTTCTTTGGTCTATTCAATGCAGTCATGGAAACTTGAAACAAAGCAGGGGAAAAAAGGCAGCAGCCTAAGAAAATTGACTTCTGCTGTCCAGGCTTCTGTAGTTTCCTTATTTCTGATTCCTTGACCTGACTTTGATGCATCTCAGTTCAGTTGTGAACTCAAGCAACAGAAGGAAGTTATTTCACCCAGGCAGAGAGGGCTCCTTCAGATGCCTCTGCTGCTGAGCTTAGAGAAGGAAAGCAGAATTCCTGTTTATCAAGGGTGATCATTGAGGCCCAGCTTGCTGCAAAGCGTACAGAAGAGAAACAAGACTAGAGAATTATAATTGTAAACTCTGCCCTCCAGCCTATATACTGCACATATATATTATTTCAAGGTGATTATCATGCATTCTCAAACCTGTGCTAATCTTTTCAAACTGAATGGCATCCCCTGTAGAGAGCACGAATTGGCAGCTAAATTTCTTACAGCTACTGGGCTTCTGCAGGTTGCACTGTCTCTTCAGGCACAAATTGTGGCCTTGGTGCACTGTTTGCAGAACAGTAAATCCCAATTCCAACCTTATTTCCTTCCCCACACTCTTCCCTAATCCTTCTGTTTCCAGAAATACATATTCTCTTAATTTCTCTTGAGTCGAGATTCTTTATTTCACTTTCTTAAGTACAGACCGTGGTCTGAGCCATAGCACATGCTATTGCATGCACTCAAGTTATTAGTAGAAGATGCCTTTTATGAGTGCCTGGGTTGCACTTGTCCCCTGGGGTCTGAAGTTGAGCAGTTTATGCACAATCACAAACAACCTCGACCCACTGGAGCTGCACTGTGCAGAAAGAAGCACCCGGCTCCACTCATCTCCATTTGTACTTGGATTCTGTTGATGAGCAAATGTATGTTTAAATCAGGACAGGATGCCCAGAAATGTCGCCCATTACAAATATGCAAGTATGTTTAGAATGAAGGAAAACTAAATTCACATAAGCAGGTTTGAGGGTTAAGCTGTTACCATCTTTGCACAGCCATTTTCCTCTTCAAAAATCACCTGAGTAAAATTCGCTCCATGCTTAGGGAGACTGAGTTTATTGGGAAATGCAACTCTACTGGGCTATGCCAGCAGAGCACTTGCTCCACAGGACAATTACTTACGCTTGCAGTGGTTGAAGCAAATGGGAGGTAACACCAAAATCTCCCTGGTTGTGGCACCATGGTGTGCCCCTGTCCCAACTGTTCCCCACCTTCTATTGGACTATGCTAGGCCAAAGACTTACTGCAATCCCTGGTGGCTGTGACAGTGGGAGTGACAGCTGAAACCCTGACTCAGGGTTCAGGGCTGGTGCACACTCCTCTGTAGGGCAGCTTTATGTGCTCTTCCCTTCACCAGCAGCTGCATCCGGTTTGCTGAGTCCTGGTTCAATATTTTCACACAGCGTGAAAGGCAGTAGAGAAGGATTTAGACTTTCATCCTTTGTAACCAAAAATGATTGAAAACTAAAAACTGTGCCAAGTGGAAGAAAAGAAGACAACAGGGCCTTTTCACTGCATCTACATTTAAATCAATATTTGCTGTCTTGGGTCTGCACATTTTTCTACAGGGGGGATATAAACTAAACAGACCTGCAGTTAATCCAGGATCCCTGAGGAGATTTAATTAAGGAGGCTTTCCCACCCTTTTCTTTTGGTATTAAAGGGCACTCACTACTCATAGCTGCATATTTTAGTGAAACGTATTGTAGGTGAATACAGAAGAAATTTCTTGATTAGCTCTTACCTTCTCAATGCAAGATACTGAAAAGAGTTAATCTAACCTCGTCTGAAAGCAGCTTAAATTTTTCATAAAAACATTTTCTGTTAGGTTAGGTATTTTTAATGTTTAAATCAAAAATATGATACAACTTTGTAAAGGTGTACATTGTATGTCTGTGACATTTTGATGTGAGCAGAAGCTTTTATAAAGATATTTTGGTTTACTGCTATGGTGAAAATGAAAGAATAGTTAGCATGAGACTGTACCCTAACTGTTCATCTAAGTGGGAAGGACATTGGACCAGATACTCAGCTGACAGAACCCACACTGATCTACATCAGCTGATACCCTTTCAAATTTTCCACAGTGTGCACTCATTGTGGTAGTTGAAGCACTACCTCTTTGATACTGCCATGGAAGGGAAGGCAATGTTACATTGTTCTCCCTATATTTCACATTGATCTGAGAACTTTGCTTTTTACCAGGATGGATGCCCACACAAAAAAAAAGCTTATGGAGGGCCAGAATATTAGCTGTAAGTTTTATTTCTGAACAGATAATATTCACTGGAAAAAGAGAATTCAAACTCTACAGATCAGACCTTAATCGGTGCACATTCCTCTATCAACAACTCATCTCTCCCCAGCTGTGGTATTCAGAAGAGTGTTTCCAGGTATTCTAAAATTAATTCCTAATTTGTTGCTAAATTACTAACTGATTATTTGCATTACAGTAGCACTGTGAATCCTAACTGTGCAAGGCACTGTACACACACGACAGTTCTCAGACCAAAGAGCTGAACTGTCAAATGCCCAAGAAGAACAGATTCTTTGGAGAATGTACATGTCCTTATCCCTAACAGTGCCTCATGTCATAAAGCCATGTGCTCTGGGATTGCATCCGGAGCCACAGAGCTCTTCTCTACACTGCCTACTTGCGCTAACCAAAAGTTCATCTTAGATTACGGAACATCAATATTTTTAGCAAAAATGAAGTCTTAAATCCAGACAAATTATTCTGATATGGAAAAAGGAGGTAAAAATAGAACTTGCGTGGGTCGGAATTTTAATTCAATTGCAAGAGGCCATAATGTAACCCATCAGTCAAGCTTTGAAGATGAACTGCTAATTAACACAGATGTTGCCTTCTCTTTTACTTCTGTAACTTTCTCCAGATTAACTTTTCCTTAAAGTATAAAATGATCAAAATATTTCTCTTTCCTTTTCTTTTTTTTTCTTTTTGTGACATACATTTTAATGAAGCATACACACATATAGAGGTATCATATTACAGTTTAGTACCAATATTAGGGTCTTGCTTACTATCTGTATTCCATCCAAATGCATCAAGTCTTTCACTGCTTTCTTAATTAACTCACCTCTGTCCAACTACCAAGAAAGAAAGAAATAATCCTCACATCTGAGCTACTGAAACATCCTCTAACCTCTCCACTGCTTGGCTTACATAGTAGCTGGTTTTGTGATGGGCATCTTTTGCTTATACACATTGTAGGCAGAAGAGGTTGAAGCCTAATTAAAACCCCACTTAAAATACAGGGTCCCAAATCCTCAGGACACACAGGATTAGCTTTTGTCGTTCCCCTTCTGTTCCCCCAGAGTCACTACATTTATGCAGCACACGCCTGCAGCCACTGGCTCAAATATTTACATTGGAGGCAGCACCTTGATTGCAGGCAGACAAATTTGGCAGAGCAAGAATGGCACAAGTTCCTCTCTCAGATGGCAGCCTTTAGAAAAAGCAAGACACAGCAAACACTTCAGAAAAGCAGGAGACTGCCACAGAGAAAGGAAGAGGCACTATGGGTCACAGTAGATTTCCTTCTATCCCACTGAACAGTTTATTCAACACTGGACAATTTCAGAATATTTTCTTCCAATAGTCATTGAATAGTCTGCAGGAGGTTAATAATACAAGTGGAAGCCTTGAGAAAAATCTCCATACTTATTAGAATGGCAGTGAAATGCTCTAAACCAGAATTTTTATGGCTTCTCTGCTATCAGCTGAAGTAGCAAATTAGTTAATATTCCGAGTCTTTCACAATCCAGCTTTTTGAGAATAGTAAACACAAGAATCATCATACTAATCATCTAGCCAGCTCACTGTCAGTCTAAGCTAATGCTTCAGTATCAAGAATGGTGGGGACTTCAGTTAGCACCAGGAATATGATATTTCCAGTGGACCCAAGTTATTAGAATGCATTCATGAAGTGGGACAGTGGTCCTTTGCTTTACAAATAAATGCTCTGATTTCTCTTCCACATTATATTGCTCTTAGTAACACCATCTTTTCAGTGATTCCCAGTATCACCTAGTTAAGACCTGGTTATGCTGCCACAGAATTCTGCAGGCATGCAGCTCCTCGAAGGCCATACATGTGACAGGATCCATCAGAGGAGCCTGTGGCTGCTCCCCTAGCACCAAAGTTCAGGACATCATAGTTAATTGAATTCTTATCTACAAGATTTGCATAACAAACATTAAAACAAGCTAATTCATTACAATTAGAAACTGCAACCCACTTTCTACAATTTAGCTGACTCAAGTCTAGATTACATCCTTTTGGCACCAAACTGTAAAATCTAGAACGGACAAAAATCTGTTCTATGGTTACACTGCGGAGAACTTCAGGTAACACTAGGAGCTACACTGCTGGAAGGAATACCAGATTAAAAATTAAGAGTTCAATCGCACACAATAGCAGAGATAGTGTCACAATTAGCTTTACAAAACAACATCATTCTTTATAAAGCTTTTCCTTTGCCTCTTCATGCTATGTGCCTGATAAGCCCTTGCCAACAAAGACATTATACTAATTACAATTAGTTATACAAAGCGTGGGACAACTTAAATGATTTATTGATTTTTTGCCTCACAAAATAAATGTTATTTTGAATTCCAAATTTACAGTAAGAAAAATAAAGCAGAAGCCACAGATGGCATGTTCAGTCCAGATACGTATGAATGTGAATATACTTACAGGGACACTCAGTCTGTTCAAAACTTTAATCTTTTCCCTGGAAAAATGGGTGCAGAGTAGGTTTTATGCAATTAAATTCATTTTTTCCCTGAGCAGAGACACTTAAGGTACAAAACCAAGAGCTGAGCTGTTTAAAAAAACCCCTTAGAATAATGAGGATCTTCCAGCAATTTTTTTTTAATGTCTTCAGGCCAACAAATTAAAGTATGCACATTTGTCATGCAATATTAATGTGGCACTATGTTTGCATTTGATATACTCTACTATCTACTTGCAATCTGAAGACATAAAATAATCTGAAGTTGTGTTAAGTATCTTTCTGTGTTAACTATCAAACTGTAATAACGACCACTTCATACCTAGGCATGGAAATAACAAAGGACTCTTTTTGCTTCAGTTCTTTGGGAAATCTTTCTAAGAATTACTACAAGACCCTCCTTTGTCCTCCATCCTGCAACATCCATGAAGGTCCTGTAATCATACTGAGAACTTGTTTCTCCTGTGAATATCCTCAGTGTTCAAGTGTATTTCCAGGAAGGATGTGCAACACTGAGAGTCTGAGCAGAACACCGCTCAATCCTTCGGGGGACCCTCTCATAAGTCCATTTTGAATTCCTCTCAAGTTAAAAAAAAAATACCTAGACTCACTGAAAAATGAAGAGCTGATCCAGTCTGATGTTCTCCCAGTCCTTTTTACATGCCCTGTCTCCAGAGTGCCAATGCACTCAAGCACTTAGATGCAAACCTTCCGTAACACAGACCACGAATGTACACAAGAGAAAAGGCTTAGATGCAACAGCCACCCCAGGAACCAGCAGGTTTACTCCCTGCTCTCTGCAGTGCCTTTTGCCATTACACCAACCATTTTGTCCTCAGTCTTGTCAAGAGAAGGCATAGCACTTAGGAAAACACACTTCTCTTTTTTTCTGGTCTGCAAGTCAGCATTATCTGATTAGGTCTGCTTCCTACAGCTTGTTCAGTCTCGCTTATCAGCCACACTGGAAAATATTTCCAATCATAAGCCAGCAGAAATCTGCCTTCATATCTGGTGTCAGGCTACATATAACAGAAATCTTTTCATTTTAGTTTTAAAGTATTGCTTCATTCAACAAGCCGACTTCTGGCTGACACACAATCTAACCTAAAGGCTATGGATCAGCAGGTAAATGCAGAAATTCTATTAGTTTTCAGACCTGAGGTTTACGCCTTTCATTTCAAATGAAATCAAAATCCTACACATGAATAGGTAAAGCACAAAGTAAAGATCCTTTCTTAAAACCATCCATTACATATTACATGAGTGCAAGGAAGAAAGCAGTTTCTGCATCTTGTAGATACTATATTTCTTGTGCTCAGTGACTCTGGCAAGGATGGTAAATAGCAGACATAAAAGAGATCCATTTTGAGGAAAAATTAAAACCATGACGAACATTATATTAGGCAATATGAAATCCTGCAAAGGTACAAAGACAGGCATATTCAGATATGCCTGGTATTAACAAAACCTCTCCAAGCTTGGATAAATTGGACTTCCTTACCTAAATCCGATTTTAAAAGTCATAATCAAACTTGTCTATGCTTTAAACTTTTTGGAAATGAGCATTGTCATTTAGGACCAGAAGAAGGAAATAGTGCAAAAGTGCATATTACAAAGTATCCAGAATATTGAGGAGAATATTTCTTTTTCCAAACTGAAAGAAACACCACCTACAAAGATTTAATTCCTTTGTTCTTTCTAGAAGTGTACATACCCAGCTTTATATATAAATACAAGAGATTTAGGAGTGATTGACTCTGAACTTCATTTTGCTGTTTGCTCTAAAGAGATGTGTTCACTGGAAGTTCTCAGACCACAGGCATCAGACAGGCATCAGCATTTTGACACAGTATATGGACTGAATCCCCAAATTTATAGCAGAGAGTATAATTCACTTCTGGCGTGGTTTTCCTTCACAATGGTGGATCATGATAGTCTTAAAGCAAAAAAATCAATTGTGATTACGTGATCACAAGTATGATCACACTAATAGTGGTTTGGGTTTTTTTGCTGTAGGTCTTATTCTGTGCATTCAGTTAAGGAAATTGTTCCATGGCTTTGCTATTTATTCAGGGAAAAAAAAACAGAATAAAAGCATGAATTTTATTTCCTTGAAAACTTAGCTGTAATATTTGTCTTTGGAGGATGGCATTAAACAGTAAAGAAGCTTGTTGGGCTCCCTCTTTTTCATTATATAAGCCTACTCACATCTTTCATTTGTACTTTGTGTTTATTTGTATTTAATCTGCATTTTCTCCTGGCAATAGGTTCAATAGCCTCTTGTTTCATTTTGTGCTGATGCTATCTTATAGCTTGATGAGAACAAGTGAATTTGTATTCTTTATCATAGCTCTTAGCTATTATAATATAGAGTTCTCGTGCATAGATATGCCATACATTTTCTCCAAGAGAGGTAGAACTGTAGGTGTTACACAAATATAAAGAAATGTTACGTCAACTGTCTTAGAGTGAAAGTAAACAGAAACATCAAGATATAACGCACAGGTCCAGCTCTCCCTTAAGTCCAATAAGTCAATTAAATCACAGCTTATGAAGAAATAAAAAAACCCCACAAACACAATAATTCTTGTTTATCTCACAGATGATAACAGAAATGCTGCTTTATCTTGTCCTTTTGACAGGTATATGCCAGCACTTCTGATTCTGCAGAAGTATTTTTGACGAGGAAACAGTGGTCTGTACTCTTCCTTCAAAGGCTGACCTGAATGGTGCTTTAAAAATAACATTTTGTTGGGTTTTACTAAAGAAGGGCTGCACAAGGCTAATATAAAAGATAAAAGATAAAAATACAAAGTCTGAGCTGGCAGCATTGCTTATGTAGTACCTTTCATCACAAAAGGTTTTTGGTAGAATACTCACACACTGAAAAATGCAACCACTTGGGCATGGCAATGATAGAGGACAATTTAGGATGAGGATGAAGAACCATATATCAAATGAACTCCCCAAAAATATGGGAGATGCTTGTTCAATGCTGGCAAGAGAGGAATACTGCTATGGAGCAGTTTCCCAATGCATTCTTGAATTGCCTTGGAAATTGCTTACCTAAGTATTGACCAGATCTGACTACATTTAACTGGTTTGAACTGATGAGATCAGGTTGTATGGCTTAAAGTTTGTGATAAGAAGCCAGTGCTAGAAACTGTGTATCTCACAAAAGCAAAGCAAGAAAACCCACAACCCTAAACCATTAATATGGAAATTACTCAATATAAACAGGTAGTTTCTTCTTGAACTGCTCATATAATAGCCTGTATCCATGGATCATTATGAAAACCACGTGCGTACAGAGATTATTACCATATGAAACGTCTTACGTCCCCTCATAGGTTTGCCAGCATTGCTCAGAGGTTTGTTGTTTGAGAACATTATCATTATCCTTTATCTTTATGCTGTGTAGTATTGTCCTCCATTGTGCAGTATTCATTATTACACACTTTGTCATGCACCACCTCTGCAGATGTATGTAACACACACAGATTACGCCAACTGATTTACAGATACCACAGACATACACTGCACTCACATCCATCAGAGTATTCCTCACCCTTACAAGGCAAAGCAGCAGAGTCACACTAGTTTATACACTGGAAGATCACACTTTGTAAATGTTGAATGATTTCAGAGGTGACATTATGACTTTGTTTTCCTTCTGTTTGTTCCTAAGAGGATGTAAGAAATAAAATGTACTTGTGGGGGAAGGAATATAAATTAAACTATTTTACAGATTTCAGCAATTGTTCAAAAGGTTGAGAACAACAATACAGGCAGAGGAAGAAGAGAGAACATATATAAGAGACTATAGATATAGTCTCTTCGACTGAGATCATTCAAGTTTGCCATTTACTTGTAAAAGTATAACCAGAGAACTGCTCTTCAACCAGGGAGCTGTCACTTCTCCTCTGAAACTGAGTGAAGCTTTGTTCTTTTATACCTTTGTATTTTTATTTGCTTTCTCTGAGTGCAGGCAAAGGATTAGTTTGAAAACATGTTTTTTTCCCCCACTGTGGAATGAATTGCCCACCTCTAACTTGCAAAATAAAACGTATGGCAGACTCCATAACATTTAAACAAGAGTTTACAGAGGCAGGCAACTGGAGTGGAAGTATTTTGTACAGAGCAGTGTTTGAAAAGATGCTAGATGTTATCTCCCTCAGTCCTCAGTCCTCAGTAAATGAGCACATAAGTCAAACCTCATTTCTCCCTGGAACATTTTTTAAAGCTGTCTTTCCTGCAGATTTCTGGAGTTTCCCCTTAAGAAGAGAGTCTGGGATGAAGGCATTACAAATACAAGTTTATCTCTTCTTGGTAACTTATTTTTCTAGTGCATAAATCATATGAAATGTGATTCTGAATTGCATGGATGCATGAAAATTAACCATGGGAAAACACACTGCAACCCAGAAGTGAAATCTACATTGGCAACATGCTCCTTTTAAAGCAGTTTGATGCTGCACATAAACAAGCCCTCACAGTTTTATGCAAGGTGTGTAAGGACAAATATCAACAAGCAGGAAAGCTGAACCTGGGGTGGGCAAAGCCAGGTCTGCGCAGCTCAGTTCCATCTACGCCGAGCTGACGTACCAGCCCCACTCAGCAGCCTGTCAGACCCTGCCTGAGTCGAGCTGTGTGGTACAGGATGTTATTCCTCCAGTTTGTCAACACCAAACAGCTGGAGCCCCCACAGTTCTGGAGCACACGGTGCAGGTCTCTAACCTGCTGCGAGCAAAATAACCAGACTAGACCAGCTCATGGACATTGGAAGCACAACAGCAGGCACAGCAGTTAGGAAGCGGCCGTGTCTTAAAGCAGTGCGGCCATGAATGTGTATCTTGGCCCTCCAAGAATGTGCATTCATGAGCCCTGGTAAAGCAGCCTCTGAAAATTCTATTAATGGGAAATTGGAAAAATTAATCCACTAGAGGAGAGAAAAATATCCCATCTTTTGATTATGGACAAGTAAATAGCTCCAAAACGGCCCTGTGCCTATAAAGACAATTATTGGAACCATGTCTTTTCCAGCCTAGATTGAAGCATGCCTGGTATTCACATACAAAGATCGTTGTTGTAATGGTAATTTCTTTGCCACTCCAGGAGCCTGAGCAGCAGACTCAGCTATGATTAAATCATTCAATTCACCTCTTTGTATCTTTTACCTGGCATGACATTGTTATTTACCTGAACAGTGGCTACAAACCCCCATAATTCAAATATTATACAACGCAACAGACTAGTGCCAACCTGAGACAAAACCACTAGTAAAGCACTCCTCCCTAAGCAAATAATGCTGTGAGCTTTTCAGTACTTTGCCTTAGGTGCTTAGCTTTCTTCAAAAATAATCATGAGGAGAGGCAGAAAAGATATTTGACAAAGTGGTTAGGTGGAGGCTTACATTAAGATGGATTTTCATTCAGTAGCAGCAGGTGGAAGGGGCATGTTCTAGAAAATAATATATTTTTTCTTTTCTCCTCTTTGTAAGAGAAGAAAAAAGTTTTGATCCAAATTAATTTTTAGCAAAATTCCATTAAAATGAAGTAAAATTTTTTATGTTCTTTGTGATCTCTTTTGGGTTTTGATCTGACATTAAACTGTAGTATGCTTCTATCCAAATGACTTCATGGATAGAGGGCTTCAACGGCTCAAGAAATAAGAATTAGAATTTGCACAAAGTTGTATTGAATTATTATTAAATTCCTTCACATTTTGGAGTGCTCCAAAATAAACAACAACCTTTTGGGCTTTGTTCCAAATACTTCTGCAAACAGAATTATTAAACTATTCACACATCTGTGAATCCAGCAGGCATTGGCTGGTTAGAGCGCGGTGCTGGTAATGCCAAGGTTGTGGGTTTGATCCCTGTATGGGACATTCATGTAAGAGTCCCTTCCACCTCAGAATATTCCGTGATTCTGAGATTCTGACTTACTAACTGAAGCACATGGAAGCTGTGTGAGATATCCAAATGGCCTACTCATGGATAACACAGTTGTACTCTAACTGTCTCCAGAATCATAGTATCAAGCCCAGAGCAAGCTGCAAATCAACAAAAGATAAATTTAATTCTCAATCAGCTCCACTGACAATGCACCACAGACCCCAGGACAACAGGAAAACAACGTGTTTGCCAAATACAAGTTACACAGACAAGCTGTGGGATATCCCACAAGGCATACACAGGCATTGGCAACGTGACTACCTGTATGGAATTTGTCCTAGCAGTTCTGGAATGACTCCCTTACGGGTGGGCAATGTGCCAGCACTATGCAACTGTGATGGCAAAGCAAAGGGAGGTCCATCTAAAAAGTGAAAATCACTGTCTGCTTCTGCCCCCGAATCTCATAACTAAGTGGGATGTATGCTTAGTTTTTGTATGCAAAGAAAAAACTTCATCCTTGCCTGAATGCATGGAGAACTTTTCAAAGTACAGAATTTCAAACAAGATTAAACCCCAGTAAATCCTCTTTTGCTGTGCAGTCTGTCCTTTCACTGAACACAGGTTTGAAATTCGGGGAAGCTGATTTCCCAGAGTGCCATCCTTCACTGGCTCAAATTCTCACAGAAGTTTGTTTTCTCATCCAGCCCTGCATATTCCTTCCTCTAATGAGAGCAACTGTACTACAAAACAGCCAACAAAATGACTGCCTTGTCACAGGATCCAGGCTCCTACAAACAGGAAATAGAAAAGAGACAGATATTGTCCAACCCCATCTCCCCAAATGGTGCAAAATTCCTGTCAATAAATTGACCTAATGCTCCTGAGGGTTTTGCAATTCTTGTTCTCCACATTTTACAAAATGTTCTTTTCAATGAAGTTTGAGTAGATCTTCAAAAATTTAAATGAAGTGGTCTGGAAAGGGCAAGCAAACATCTTTGAAGGCAAAAGAAAATAGCCAGCTTTCATTACAAAATTTATATATCATATAGAAACAGTATCCTAAATTTAACCTATATGGCACCCACTAATGAGCATGAGCCTCACCTGAAGTAACAGTATCTTGCTGAAAGAAAAATAGTACTGATGGCCTTTTTCTAAATTCCAGCAAGAGACAGAAATTATTTAGAAGAAAAACAGTGCAAGTCTTGTAAATATTGCAAACATTTCTTTAGTATGAAGCAGAAATTATTTTATAGCTTTCCTGTTAGAAAGTCTGACATGCATCTTCTTTCCCTGCAAAGAGAAGTAAAAGTATTCTGGAAGTGTTTAACTATTATGCTCTAAATTATGTATTAGGTACAGAGATAAACTCTCCTAAGAAAACAGTAAGAAAAAAAATCTATTCATGAAACTGTACATCATTACCCTTCTGGCTTCTTCTGGAATAAAAATTAGTATTACAGCAATTAAAAGGATGAAAACCAGCAATTAATTAATTGATTTGTAAGGGCAAAGGAATAAAATCCTAGATATAGTCCCATGGGATTTGCTGAGTCATCTGCCAAGAAGAGGTCACTTGAACTAATCCATGCTTACACCATGGCATCTCCATTGAAACATGTCATCTCTCCACTGTAGAGGTATTACTTGCTGCCTATGACACTAAGTCTCAGAAGCAGGCCAGACTTGATCTGAATGGAGGTGTGACTGATGTGCATTTCACAAGGCAACAAAATCCATACACTGGGTGTCTCAGGAGACAGTCCAACTTCCTTGGGAGTATTTTCCTCTTCTGTCTACCTTTCAAAGCATTCCTCCTCCTGATACAGAAACTGCAGTGTGGAAAAGGAATCATCAATAAAATTTCAACATCAAACAATTAACTTTGTGGGACAAAACTCAAATGAAAGTTAAATGTATTTTCTTATGTTCATTTTCCTGAAAATCAGGACTTAAACATTCACTACTAGTTGAGAATTCATCTTCTCTAACTGTGAAACCACAGCTTTCCTGGTCTCCCAGGCTTTCCCCACACAAAGCCTTCTCTTCAGAAACTGGGAATCCTGAAATCTCACAGTGCCTGGCAGCAAACAAACAAATGAAACAACACATCACAGAATAAAAGCAGCCATAAAAAAACCCTCATGTATAAAAATTAGTTGTCAGATAGCTGACAACTCCATTCTGTCTTCCTGTAACTTGTAATATGCTGGAAACAACTCCTTCACATTTATCACTATTTACCAATACTGCTCTCTCAGGTCTCAAAGCCTGGACCAGCTACAATTGCCACCCACTCCATATTCATGGAATCCATCTCCTTCCCATGCCATCTGTTCTTTGTCCTGGGTTAATCATGATATATAGGGCAATACAGTTGCTACATGCTCTGAGCACTGCTCCCAGTATCTTAGCAGAGGTTTCAGCAGAATCCCAGCTCTGAGGCTGAGTGAATCATCTCCAAATGCTTGGTGTGAAAACACTGGAGCACAGAGGCAAGTTTTACGACTAGTACTACTTCTGATGCTGTTATCACCCCTTATTCAATAGTGGAGGACAGTTTCTCTCATATTTCTTATCACTACCATGCTCCAAAGCTACATTTGTTGCAAACAAATCTAGCTGGAAGTGGCCTCTGATGGATAACACATGATTATGTTTTAAATTTGGACTTTGAAAGGATTCTAAGATTTACCTCTGAAAATCAGGCTTTGATTGGTCTGTTTGGGAGTAAGTAAGCGTTATCAGTGATAATACATGCATTTTAAACTCTTGAAGAAACCTGACAGGTGCTAGATATAGAAATTGTAATTTTCCTCTGTGAGTCTGTCTCCATTACACACCTGTTCAGATCCCATTTTTTAAGCAAAAGCCCTGTTTAAAAAATAATTTTACAGGTTTTAAGATGCCTGTAGTCATTTATTCAAAATTTTTCCTTTTTATTTCAGTCAGATAGTAATGGAACAGCAAAGAAAAATCTTCCTGTGGTTCAAAGAAATCATTTTTCTCTACATCTGTCTTTGCTTACATGTGAGGGGGGAAAGGCTCTGATAATCTACAGCACAAGCAAGAAATGTGACAAAGGAAAACTTATCTTTTAAAATGCTCTCCCATTTTACTTCAGGTGAAATAGGCAGTTAATATGCTAGAGGCTGCTTTCTGTGTAGCCTGAAGAGCAAAGAGACACAGTATGCTAAATATCACGTATAGAGCCTGAATCATAACACAGCAGCTTAGTTACTATTGGAAAATCTGTGACAGCTTGAGACAGATGGACAGGAATAGAAGTTTAACCAGGTTTGAAGTTAAAAATTAAATACCAGTGAGACTATTTCTTACTATTCCCAATATTAAGAATGCCAAATAATTTTACAGAATCACAGAATTTGAAAAACTGCTGTGAGGGTAACATATGCAGCAAATCACACAAGACTTTACCCTTGCAAACAAAGTTGGTGAGCATTTTTGCTCACAGGAAAAGCATCTTAGTTGGCATTTGTATGATAAGTAAATATTCCCACTTCTCTGCTGGTTTGGAAGAGAGGTTAATAGAGGTGAAACATTCAACCAACATCGCTAACATACACATTTTTCTGTGCAGGAAATCATTATTATTCCTGCTTCATGATTTTATCAGCCTGGATGTAAGATCTGCAAAATGGAGAAAGGTTTAGGAATGTTAAAATTCCTTTTAGAGCAAAATAGAATTATATATTTGTGTTTCTGGTCAGAAAGTAAGCTAGGGCAGTAATTTCATTGAATAAACAGAGACCAAGTCATCACCTGTCTCTTTGCTGAGACCATAGCTGGGATTTGCAGATCTCATCCACTGAGGCTTGCATCTTCAGACCTATCAAGGCTGGTGAGATTCAATCCAAGCAGTAGTAACATTTAAGTGGATTCTATTTTTGTTCAGCTCGAATTAACTGTCTGAAAGATTCATTACTTACATTGTTCAAGGCTCTGAACAAATCTGAATTAACTTTAGTGGTTCATTTTCATAGGACAGAGCTAGTTTGTACACATGTACAAGCTAAATTTTACCAGTGACCTAGGTGGGTTTGATATGTGCAAGACAAAGGAAACTCAAGGTACTTGAGCATGTTAGAACCTGATTTCCTTAATTCACACTAATACCAAGTGTATGGAGTATTGGAGTTTAAAAAATCTTTGATGTTAATAGCGTGAGTGATAAAATATGGGTCTAATCAAAATGACTCAGTATTGCACATTAAACCCTGCAGTACCCAATTACTCATTGCTGTTTCTGGTGAGAAATGTGATATTCAAGGGTATAACCTAACCTGCAGCCATAAATAACACATATATTAAAAAGAACAGGTTGATGGCAGGGCTACTAAATGCTGTTCTTTAACTTTGTGATCCTAGCTTTGAATCCAGTGGTAGCAGCAGCAGTACAGTAGTTACATGGTACGATCAGGTCCATGGACTGAACAAAATCATAAAGTGGTTGTGCTTGTCAGAATGCAACATTAATAAGCTTGGGCTTGTTACGGAGATGATCTTTCTTTAAAAAAGGACTCACATGTTTTGAACTTGTCATCTTGATTTATCTAGGAGTCTCTTCTTGATTTGCCTTAAAAAACCTTACAGGGGACAGCGAGAGACTTTTTTGGGATGTCTTGTCACAGAAATAGGCTTAATCTTACTGTCCACCCAGTTTGCCAAATAAGCTACGTGTCATGCTTGTATTAATTCAATCAGGCCAAAGCTGAAATTCATTTTGAAGCTCATATATCAGCATTTTTGTCTTGAACCAATTGAGCTTGTTGTATACAAACACAAAGCTGTCTGTCATAGACAGGAAAAAACATTTTTTAAAAAAGAAGAAAAAAAACCCCTGTCAAATACTTTGGGTTAGGATTTTTTTCTGCTTTCAGTTCAAACAAGTGTCTGTTTTGTGCTGCAGAGATTGGTACAACACTTCATCCATTTCAAACGAGAGGCTGCTTTATGAACTCATGGAAAACGGTTATTTTATACAGCAACTTGCAGATATGATCCTCTGACAAGCAGCGCTCATTAAAAGAGCATCAGCTGGCTCAAGCAGTAGTCTTGGTCATTATTGAAGTAAGTCAGAGCCTTGGGGATTTTAACACCATTTGTTCAACAAATAGTCTCATTCCACCCAGCTGAAAAAAAAATTCCAATTTAAAAATAAATCTTTTGTAATGGGCTCAAGGAAATGTATGGTATGGGAGGATTGAGAAGTTATCTATTATACAGGCATTCTGTTCACATCCAGGATGATTCTGCCTTGATAAACGAACAGTGACACTATTGGCAAACCTGGGATTTGAAGTAATGGTTCATTAATGCAACTGCACACTAAGTAATGTACTCGGGTGTCTGCATTCTGCTGGGTTTTCTTCCTCATTGTAATGCTCTTTTTCCTTCTGGATATGCTTAAAAAATATCCTGGCACTCCTGTCAATATATTAGTTTGAAAAATGTCACCATGGTCCTGTAACCGTGGTGTGTATATGTAACTGTGCATTGACACATGCATTGGCTTGATGCATTCTGGTGATGCGAGTTCAGTCTCCTGTAGAGATCCAAATTATGATACGATTGCACTGAGCTTACAGACTTCTCTCATGCTGGGATGGAGATGGTGTGAGAAGCTAAATTCACAAAACAGAGCAATGTGCTCCTACTGCATGGTTTGAATAGCTCTTTCAACTGCACACAGTGAGTATCTTGCTTTTCCTTAGAGGAGTTCGCAGATTAGATATGGCAGAGCTGGGGGATGTGAGGTATTCAGTTCTTCCCCCCCATTAACACAATCCTTCTTCTGAATGGAGCTTCTATCCTTCCTTCCTTCCTTCCCTCTTAGTTTTTTCAAATCGTATTCAACAGCTCCCACACCTACCTGTCAGGGACCAAATGTTTAATGCAATGGTTTGTACAGTCCATGACTCTGCTCCAACACGGTGAGTGCTCAAAGGTCCTGGCAAGAATATTTTGATGTCTCATTTAGAATTTAGGATCTATTTGAAAAAAAACCAATTGGAATTGGTACTGTTGGTATGGCAAGGTGTTAGAGTGCAAATAGAGTAAGGTAGGCTTCAATATCAATGGAAATGACATACAAAAGGGACAGACTTAATAATTCCTTCCATCTGCCACCTATAGATGACAGAAGGTTGATCAAGCCATCTTTATGTGATCAGAGGGGAAAAGCACATTTTCAGCACAATTATGTAGCACCAATTTTAACTATTATCATATTTGTCAGCAAGAATTGCTTGCTAGTCGTTGGATGGCTTACATAAATTTACTGTGTGAAGAACTCAGAAAAGGTGTGTGTAATTGTTTTGAACATGTTTCATTAGTTTTTAATTTGTAGACTGATGCGACTCGTGTGGAATAAAGCAGCCTCATGCTTTCTGCCCCAGGAAATTCTTGGAAATTAGATATTTCACCTCAGTGGGATTCACATTGCAATGTATTTTAAATTACAAGAACCGAGTCTTTTGCTTGCTTCTGTCCATCTGTGTTATAGTCTTGGATTTACTCCTATACACAGGATGTATAGATTGCTTCTTATCTACATAGCTTAGTGCAGCTTACACAGAAAAATCAGGAAGGAAATCTCAAAGGCAATTATGTTGGAATTAAACAGCTGCAAGGAATCGTCAAATGCATTCCAGCCAGACCCAGCGGGAGTGTTTGAAACAGTCTGAGTTTATGCGAAAACTCACCTCACATGGACTTTCTGAAGGCCGACTTAAGTCTCTGGTCAGGACTCTGTGAAATTTTACCGAATTGCTCAGTTTTCCCCAGTCCTATAAAGACATTACTGACAGTCAGCAGAGCTCTCCTCTGCTAGTGGCTACCAATTGCAATCCCATTTCCCCCTGCCCCCACAGGTAGGGAATGTGAACAAATATACACTGCAGTTAATGGGATCATCCTAATCCTTCAGAGGAAGCTATCCTACTCCATTAACCCACTGGGGACTGGCTGTAACAGAGGCCACAGTGTGGTTTAGTTCCAAACCTATCTCAATTGTCACAGTTTCCTCGGACGCCCCGTACCAGTGTATCTGTGTACACAGACAGGGCCAACTGCACTGAGCCAACAACCATGACCTACTGTTCAAGCTGGAAAGCACATCAAGGAGCAGTCCTGACTAATTCCACCACCAGGCTAAGATCATGCTGTATGTTTGACATATCCTTCCAGCTTGCCCAGGCGAATCTCCATTCTTATAATTTTGGCTTTTGATGTGCAGCACCTAGGGAACAAAAGTACTTAGCAAGTTGCAAACACTAAGGGTGCACTTGAAAACTTCTTCCAAGCCCACATATCTGACATTGAAGGTGCCCGTTGGCACATTCCAAGCAAGAGCAATTTTAAAAGCTGAACTAAACATACTATTATTGATCTGATTTTGTCTGCTGTGCAAGGTGCAGCCCTTCCCCCTGAGGTACCTACGCAGTTCCACAGCTGACGGCCACTCAGAGCACAAGTTGATTGATTTCCTATTTGTATCCAACAGCACTTTAGTGGCATTAAATATTATTTAATGGCACTGATTAAATTTTAATGAAATTACAAAAAATCCTGCAACCAAAAACAACAGCAACCACGAGTCCCTTAACTGTAGCACTGTTCCAGCTCTGAAACAAGCACACTGTCTGGTTGCATTGGAGGGTCACATCTTGATTAAGCAGAGTGTCAAGAGTATTGATAGCATCTTTTCAGTATTCTGGGGAGCAGCCATCAACAAAATCCTAACAGAGTACAATGGCTTCTACTCTCTCTTTATTAATCATGAAAATATATTTACCATTGGAGCAGAAGTGCATTGTATGGACGCATGAGCCCTCTTTGCCCACATCCACACTGCAATCCCCTTCCATTTCATAGGAACTGATGTTTAAAATGGAAGTCAGTTCACATGAATCTTGCTGTTGCAAACAATTATTGTTACTAGAAATCTTCAAGAAAAATCAAAACAAAGCTCACAGGCAAATAAAAACGACAAGTTCAAAACAAAAGCACAGTAAAGCTTACAGAAAGAAAAAAATCTTTTTGCCTTACCAACTCCAACTTAATAAAAAAGAAGATTCTGACAAGCACAGTCCTGTTACATATAGGAATGCCAGAATCCACATTCCTGATTGTTTTATATGAGTGGTGTCAGGAAACTGCCCTTTCAATAGTACTAAATGGGAAACATATCAAATGTATTTACTGTAAAAATCAAATGCAGGTGAGCAGGACACTAATTTAATTTCTTCTTTTACAGTAAAATTTCTCCCTCCTTTCTGGGCTGCAGCTGTCTGTTTGCAGGTTGTTTGACTTGTCCAGAGAATGCAGAACATGGACAGAATCTCAAATTGTCAGGGCAGAGCAGAGGGGAGAAATTTTCTCCTATAGATCGGCAGTATGTGGTGTGGGTCAGATAGGCAAGTTTGCCTCTTCACAAAAACCACGCAAATAAAAATATTTCCCTTCACAATATGGAGAAAATCTTCCTGGAAAGAATTCACTGCAGCTGCTCACTGCCTGATCTCTGAGTTACCTGTTTTACCAATCCCAAGAGGTGCAAATTGTCTCCTGGGATATGTCAAACTGCCCACGTCCTGCTAGGGAGATAGTCATAGGAGACAGTCAGCATCTCCTGTGATTTGGCCTTTTTACAGACAGAGGCAAAAGAAGAGAAAGGAGAGAACTAAAATGCCTGCATGGTTCATGTCCATGAAATTGAGAATGCTTCTGAATACACACAGCAGAGGGGAGCAGTGAGGTGGGGCTCCTGCCCAGACAGGGAAAAATGTTCTATTTCCTATGTCAATCCTACGGCAAATATTTGCAAGGACTAAGCAAGCACACTTAATTGGCTACTCTTTTTGCAAGCAGAAGCCACAGAAGATGTTTATCTTCAAATCTGATTTCATACCTTAGCTGTCACTGTGGAAATTAAACATTCTGCAAGTCACTTTCACTGTCAAATATGAAGACAGTTGGCAAATGAGGCCATAAAGCTCGAGATTAATTACTGGTTGCATGAATTGTTGCTGTTTTCCTCTGTCAATTACGTCACGGTTAATCACGGAGTGAACTCCTGAGAGTTTTGTATCACTCCTCTCTGCATTTTTCACAAATAAAAAGTAAACAAATGTAACCAGAGGTCAGGCTGAACTGTCTCTATTCATGGGCAGGAAACAGTTCTGAGAATTGCACCCTCTCCCTCAAGACTAATTTAAAAGTTTGAATTTCACAAGATAATTTAAAACTAGCAGATCAAGATGTCACAATTTATTTTATGAATTTAAACAATATTTAGGCACATATTTACTCCTGGTAAAGCATTTTCTGGTTACTATATTTAGTCATTTCTTGCTCTTTTGGGCTCAGAGTTGCTTACATTAGGCTACATAAGATTTGGCATAAATGGTAGGGAGAAAAGAGTGAAATAAAAGAGAAGAATGGAAGGAATGTACATAGTGTAGGTCAGTCTCCTTAGTCATGATTACTGAGCTAACTATTTCTCCCTGTGAGGCCACTGTGGATTGGGTTTTCCCTAGAAGGGCTAGCTACAACAGACAAAAGCTAAATTTCATAGAAAGGTAGAAATATGATTTACTATTGAAGAAGGCAATATACCCGCCTATGTTGGGCAGCCAGCAGCCTACCAGTACACCTCTACTACTTTAGAAAAGACAAGCCTCCCAGTTGCCTCCACAGGTTGTTTTTTTAGAAAATGTGTTATTAAAGTTGAACTCATTAAATAAGCCTAGATGTCAGCATTAGCCCATATTCACATGGAATTTCCCACAGAAGACAAGGTGAAAAGAAGATTGTAAAGATGTCATTAAGGTATGTGGATAGGTGAGGGAATGAAAACTTCCTAAATACTAATGTAGAACACCACAGAAGCAGGGTTTGAGTTGTTTTCTTTGGATAGCAGGGACAGTCAAATCCAATTCCCATATGAGTTAAGGAGTCTTCTTCCATCAACTTTGACACGTAGGACTAAAACCACCATAAGCAGGTACAGGACATTATTCACATCTGCATCAGTTCATTCCTCCCTGTAATTAGCACAATGTCTGTGAATACTCTTTAATGGACTCTGCAAGAACAAGAATAATTCTCACTTCTACCTTACAGGACCATAAATACCTTCACCGATTTTTTTCCTTTCATTTGACACTAAGAAATAGAAAGTTAAAAACCCTGCTCTGGATCAAATTGCAACTCTTGCTGACAGAAACTAAAAAAGACCTCAATGGTTTTTATTTAAAATACAGGAAAGAAGCCCTATGGAGTACACTTCACAAAAATTATTAAGACTGAGCATTAGGTAAGGAAAAAAACATATGAACAATTGCATCTAATTACTTGACCAAAATTATCTTTGAATGAGGAAGTTGGTTGTAATTTGCACTTGGCACTGCTCAGTGATACAGCATGGGTAGAAGAGAAAAGTCTTCACACAGTTCTGTGTCAGAAGAAGCCATTTGTATAATTTGAATCATTTGAATTGACTAAGATAACAGCATCTGAGTCTTACACTGGAAGATTGGCAATGTGTGAGATAAACAAAATACGCTGCTCAGATAAAGGAATAAAAATTAGCAATTATTGAGGGGTTATCACTTGAGTTTGCTAGACATAAAACTGATTAAGGGCATCACATCTATCTTTTCCGCATCGTAGAGGCTGACTGGTGTGAGATGTTTGTTGTTTCTTGCCAACTGATCCAGGAATATTATATTTCCATACAGTTGTGGGAATGGAGGCCAGCAAATATATCTGCCTTCACCTGAAAGGTGAGTGTACTCGAATATGTAAAATAAGTCAGGATATTACAGTGATTACACCAGTTCTGCAGGGCAAAGAAAGAGCTTAAAGAGGAGACTTTGTGTAAATATACAGAAGAAAGAGGCTCAAAAAGTA
This sequence comes from Oriolus oriolus, assembly GCA_013400235.1. Lineage (NCBI taxonomy): Eukaryota > Metazoa > Chordata > Aves > Passeriformes > Corvidae > Oriolus > Oriolus oriolus. The sequence goes on from VXBT01013480.1 coordinate 2,161,478, forward strand.
ACACAGTATCAGTGATGTTTAGACACAGATTCACCATAATACATAAGCCTTAAGTGCTTTGCTACCTAAGTGTCATTTCAGCTCCTTATCACAAGCTCCACTGCCCTGTGTGGGACTGGCACCTGTTTTCACTGAAGGGAACTGTGGCCTGACATGAACCTTCTTTTCACACCTACTTTCTTTATGTGATTACAATTAGATCTAAACCGTCCTACAGCTGTTGCAGAAATTCAAACCTTAGCACAGATATTCAAAATTTTATACACAATCTTTTGTTAAAGTCTGTAATTCCTGCCTCCACAGAGATGGATAACATCAATTTATAGGTACATACATCTTAAAGAACATAATTAATTTAATTCTTTACTAGAGTTACTAATAACTAAACAAATTATGGATAATAACGTGATTGTCAGAATAAAGAGGCTGTGAGGGATATAATGACATCCAGCCACTCCTGTGAACTGCATTTCTCCAATCTGGTGTGCCAGAAACTACATGTCATTCAGGCTACAGCCAAATGAAGATCGGAGTATTGCCATGCATGCTGTTATGGCTGTAAAAATAATTAGTTGCTTATTAACCTACAAAGGATTATCTTGAACCAATAAGATTCTGCAAGTTGGACTGGAGCCATTTGATTACCTACTACTTCTGTTTACAGGGAATTGGGGACTACTGCTACTCACTCTATCAGTCATTATGAGAAAATTACTATTTCCAATCAAGCTATTATGGTTACGTGGTTTTACCTTTCCTGTTTACTGATAGTATGAATTACTACAATATAGACCTCTTTTTTTGGTCTTATTTTAATAATTGGTCAGCTTTCAGGTTTGGCCATAGGGCTGTTAAAATTAATTGCAATATGACAATTATTGTCAAGAAACATCCTGACAAGACCAAAAGAAAAACACAATAATATCAGGTAAGAATGCTGAATTATTGTAGTGGTAAATTAATATCATATACAATCTGAAAGCAATACTTAGCTGGTTACATTCCTGACAGGCTTATGCTTGACAAATCTTCAGTCCGTGGTGGAGAGCAGTACTCTGATTATTTCCAATTCATGTCAAATTCTGGACTAGATCCATGCAAATATTTGAAAACTGTGTCTGCAATAAGCTGATTGGTTCAGCATCTAATTTTCATATAACAAAAAAAACAGTGAAAAAAAGAAAAAGCCAAACAACACAGAAGTGAGAATTTTATGGGATTGCAATCTTACTCAGCCATCACAGGATGCCTGAAAGGCCAAGCACTTAGATTGCCTTGGTACAGATTAATTAGCTAGCTGTGACTCCCAGATCTCTAGTTTTAAATAACGACTTGCATAAATCTCTGAAGACAAGAATTTAACACTGCTACATTACACACAACCATGGCTGCAAGATATTACTATCACTGGAAATTCAAGTTTGCAGGAAACTGATGTAATGGTTTTTCCATGAAGAGTAAGAAAATTAACCCTGACACCTACATAATTCCAGTTGGGCTCACCTCGATTTCCGATAAAACACTACAACAAATTGCATCCTCGTACTTCTCATACAACCACAGAGATGGTAATATTAAAAAATCTGGCAGGGTGCCTGTGTTTTAGCTAGAATTAATACTTGTGAAAAGGGAAACGTTTGGGAAACACCACAGTAAGCAATGGCTGGTGCATTTGTTCCAAGGCTACATTACACACATTCATATGTGGATACTTATACCTTCAATGAAGGTAAGCAGAACTATTTTGCCATTTCTCGGATTGTTTTTGTATGTTTGTGCTTATTACCATAGGGCTCACAACTCTCTCTCATTCTGAGCAGATGCACTGAAGTAGGTTTAACTACCTGCAGGTTTCAGATAAGAGTTGTTCCTTTTTCCAACTCAGGTTCTGAATTCCCGCAATTCATGTAAAATTTCTGTTTGCAGTCATGGTAAAGACAAAGAGCAGGATGAAAGGAATAGGTGCCTGCAGGAGTGATCCTCGATAACTGCATACCCCAGGATACTGTCATCAGCTGGCAGGATGCAAGTGTCATTCTTAAATGTGATTTTTAACAGAATGATAGTCAACAGAATTGCCATAACATTACTGTGAGAAGAGGGAGGAGGCATGAAACAGTCCCAAGTTGATCTATGCTGCAATATTAGGTGAATTACCAACATTTTGCAGTAGGTTTATCTCAAGGAATACAAAAATAACTCAGCTTTGAAACATCCCAGTAGTTAGTTAATAGGCGCAAAAGATCAACAGATAATTATGGGGTATTTTGTTAATTACAGTGGATATGATTTATGATATATTTTAATTACCACAGAGAACCTAGCATGAAGGATGAACACTTAAAAGTCAAGATAAATATATTAACACATCGCCTATAAAAATAAACCTATTAGGTAACATGTACTTCACTGATCTTTGCAAGAAACTGGCAAGCTACGTAAGAACAGCCCTTTTCTGTTTGTTATGTAAAGGGCCAGTGTGTTACAGAACCACTCTCACTATCTGCCAGATTCAGTAGGACAAGTTTTGCTCCCCAGCATAAGCATATACCTTTAAGAAGTCCAAAGGAAAGAAAACATCCAGTGCTTCAGTTTAAACAGGTGACATCAAATGCTATTTTCTTAGCATTATTTCAGCCTTATGCTAATGAATTCCAGCACTGTTGTAGGTTAGTCTCTCCTCAATTATGCAAACTTTGGTCTTCAGTATAGAGGTCATTATGTGACACACAAAATTTGTATAGTAATGAGGTTATTCACATTCTGTTACAGTGCATAAGAATTGAAAACCAAAAGTGAAATTAGCTTTCTTCCTCATCTATTTTGTCTTCACAGATTCAGGCTAATAACACAGTGGTATGGTATGACTGGGATAAGAATATTTTAGAACACAGCATCGAACCAATATCACAGAGCAAACACCATAGTGGGGAGCATTGCATTAACGCCCCGCTCCTGAGCTCTGGGAAATGAATTTCATATGTAATACAGTGTGATGTTTACCAATTCATTACAATGACCTGGCTTGCTGCTTCCCCCGAAAACTGCAAAAATGGAAATGTCACACATATTTGCATTCAGGAGGTTACTGTGTATCACTGCACACTTCTCATGCTGTCTAAACACAAGTCTGTTTTCTGCTGTCAGTCCAATGGCTTGGCTGTGTCCCCATGGAACTGCCTTTGGGGGCACCAGGGGACCCTGGGCACTGCTAGCTCGTGGCATGAAAGAGATGAGGCGCTTTGTTTCCTAAAGAGAGAAACTACAGTCAGGACAACCCATATCCCACAGGATCTTCCGGAAATTTCTGGAACAGGCTGCAAGTGTGACTACAAGCAAGGAGATGTGGCAGAGGATGGCTGGTGTAAGAAGCTGGAACTAGCTTGTGCATTGGAAAGGGATTTGAATTGATGAGAACAGGATTTCAGACTGGGAAGCTGCCTTAGTTCAAGGTGGTGCAGAATGCATCTTCAAGGATGTATTAGGTACATACAGGGATAAGGACATCCACACACCTATCCCAGCTTAAACTTCCTCTGTTTCAGCTCTCTATGTTGTTGGATCTTTTCAAACTAAAAAATAACTTTATAAAATCTGTGTATAACGTATGGTCCCAGTGTCTTTAAAACAGATCGGTTGATAGCTATAAGAGTGGCTAGATCAAGACAGAAAAAAGGGTTTGGGGTTTTTTCTCCCCTTAAATGTTCACTAGGAATCTGATGAAATCTACAAAGCCAAGCAAAGCAATTTACTTCTGAGTGACATTCCAGTCTTGACAAGGCAAACTGCCCAGCACCCTAACTTTGTGGAATATCAAGAGTGATGTAGAACACTTAGTTCCCAGCAGAAAGAGAAGAGCTATGGCCAGGCCAGCTCATATCCCACAAGGTGTCTTTCTGGTAGTGATGAGGATGAGCTGGAACAAAAAAAAGAGGGCCAGAATGTGTTTTCCCTTTCATGGCAATTATTGATGGTCCAAAATTCAATCTCATTTCAAATTAATAAATATAATTTCCAAAGTAGAACTCTACAAGCTGTGTCATTCGCCATTTTTTAATCCTTAAGTTTCAGTTTAAAATGAGGTTTGAATTTTGATTTATTATTTTTTCAGTAAAACAGCAGTAATCTCTGTTATGCACTATTTTGAATTTAATGCAAATACGACCTGTAAGAATCACGCTATATTCAGAAAACTGACATGGCTGATTAATACTCAGTGTTCTTCTGCTTTTCTGAATTAAGGATACACCTGTGTAGAACAAAGCAGTGCAATACAAAATATATTTAACTTTAGCTAGAGAAGTGAAGCGCAAACAAGGTCCATGTCTCCTGTCTACAAAGTAATAAAACAATTCAAGAAATGTCTATCCAAATGGCCTGACCTTCTAAAGTAATAACTACCCAGCAGCTACCAGTGAAGTTGCTGTACCTCAGAATTAATTTAAACTAAAGCTATTTATTAAGTGGAAGATTTTCACAAGGAAAACATGCAGTCATGGGAACAGAAATGCCAGGTGCACCTTCACCAATCTCATCACTGTCAGACTCTGGAGTGAACATCTAACTTTTGGTACCTAAGTGTATAAATCTTAGTTTTATTTTTGCTGTGTTTTACACGCAATGGCTGACAAATGAAAAGTAATTATGAATTTGCAGTGACACTTACTAACTCTTCTGGGGTATGCTAAAGTCAGAACTTCTAACCCAGCATTTATTCTTTTCCCCGTCTTTTCCTCTTGCAGCAGATCTGTGGCCTTACCGGTATGTGCAAAAACCAGCATGACATAATCCTACCATGAAAAGTGTTCTTTAAAAATTAGTTCTTCCAAAACAGTATCTTTTGTGACTTTCTGGAAGGCACAAGTGGAAGGATCCCATCATGTCTTAATGCACCTTCCAGAATGTCTCAGCTTTTGGGAGATAATAGCTGTGCTCTGATTCCTTTGTGTGAAACGCCAACATATTTATATTGAGATCCAGGGTCTGAAGTTGAAGCATTATTACAAAAGCAGCAAAGTAGGCAACAAGTTCTAAATGCAATTTTCTGTGAGACAGAAGTACATTCTGTTCCACGTTTATATTCAATGATCTTTACATGCTGAATGCAATACCATTATCACATCTATTTGAAATCTTTTTCTGCTATGGCACAAAAGAAATCATTCTTAATCACACAGTCTGGCAAGTCATTAGGGGACCAAAGTTTCCCTGTGAGCTGAAAAGGCTGCATCAGGAGAGATGGGGAGGTGAAAGACAGCTATTGTTCAGCTGCAGGACAAATCCTGTATTCTACACCCTGCAGACTGGCAGTGTCCAGCACTGGGCTGCTCTGCTCACCAGGTCAGCTCAATACAGCTTCAGCCTGGAAGAATTACTCTGGATCCAGAAAAAGGAACTTCTTGTTAAGACTGTGGCAATTGTTTAGCATCTTGCTAATGGTGCTGAATGTACCAGTAGTGAGCATTTGAGATGTGGAGCAACGGCGTGCAGATGAGGTTACAAAATTAGTTGGCTCACTTAAACGTATTCTTTACATTTACGTGGCCCAGGCAGGTAATAGGAGGACTCTACCTGTTGTATTTGCGATAAAGCCTCAGCTTCCACTAAGAAATAATGTCTGAGATAGGCAAGCTTGTTTACCCAAATGCAGACGCAGCTGAAATCTGGAAATGAGAGAATTGCTGTAATTGCGTTCAACACTGAGGGTGGGTCGTCCAGGGAAGCCTCCGCCTGTGCTCTTTCCTCCAGGGAAACATCAGTGAGATTCTCACTGCTCTTATCCCTGAGGGTTTTTGTGCAGGGCTCTGAGAAGGGCGAAGGCCTCTTCAGCACAGGGAAGCAAACATAGCTTCACTGGGACAAGATCCTGGTATAATCATGCTGTGCTGTAAAAAGTAACTTGGATCAATGTGGCTTTCTGTACCAGCAGTACTGCAATGCACCATTTTCTCTGGGTGATCCAGCACACGCCTGATGCTATTTCAAGACTACCAGTGGTAGAACTCAAGCTGATGAGCCATACTGGTATTGTGGAGGGAAGTGAAACAGTGGCGACAGAGAGGTCCCATGAGCAACTTTAGAGCTTCTGGATGTAAATGATCCTTTCCCTGAATCCACAAGACTGGGAGGTGCAAAACTCATCTATTCAGAAATTAAGGTACCTTCCTCATCACAGAACTGAGTTATATATTATCTGTTCAGTGACTTCTTGGCTGCCCTCCATCTAAGACACTTCACATACTCCTCCTGTACCTAGAGCTACAGTTTCAGCCTTAGGTTGTCCTTAATATCTTTAATTACAGGTTTGGGGTTTAGTAGCTCATGAACCTAAAAATTTCTTAGCTCAAACTATGTTCCAAATTTTCCTAACCATTCACTTTGCCATTCAAATACACATAAACATGTATTTGTGTATGTAATCTGAAGCACTTCTTCTGTGAATTGCTCCGCTGGTATTTCCAGTATCTTCATTACAATTAAAGAAACTTTAAAGTTATTCCATCATATGAGAAGTGAAACACATGAGACTCAAACATGAACCTTCTTTTTTCAAGATCATGCTTGTGGGGCAGTTTCACTATGTGATTATAAGACGGCAAACCTGAAACCTCTGAGGTTAACTCTTTCCCATCAGCTCTGAATTCCACCCCACTGGTGGCATTAACACGCAAAAAATCTGCTGGAACATGCAGTTTTTATCACAACTATTAATGAAATGCAACATCATAAACAATAAAACTTAATTAGTAACTAGAGTGTCTATGGCAATTAAATAAGAAGGAAGTGTTCTGGAACACAGCAGGATACTTGGAGTCATTTACATTGCAAATGGATTTCAAAGTTGCTATTGATGGAAGTTTGGAGGAAGTTAAGATTTTTAGAAAATGAGACAGTGACTCTATGACACTCAAATATGTACCTTGGCTTAACATGAACTTGGGAATTGGAACTGCAGGTGGAATTCATAGGAGCAGCCAATAATATGAAGTGCAGTGAAGAAGTATTAAAAAAAAGGTGAAGAATATCTAGTGCAACCTAATGCAATGACACAACTCATTAGTTTCAGGTCAAAATAGAACTTAAAATGAAAGAATACACGTTCAGTTATACAGTAAGGAAAAATTGTTAATGTATTTCATGCCTGATTATTTAAAACTGAACACAGCTGCTTACTATACTACACAGTCATAACTCGACCTGGAACACTGTAACCATTTAAGATACAGAGCAAAGGTCCTATTTCAGGACAGTTTGCGAATAACTTAAGTGGACAAGTGGTGGAACACTGTCCATTTGTTTCAACTCACAGTTCCTTCCCCCTGAATTATTCAACCTACAACAGCAAAGCTGGACAATCGTCGGGAGAAGGCTGGGCAAGAAGAAAAACAACGAGGAAAAGAGCCAGGTGGCTGAGATTTGAGGCCAAGACTTCTCTGCGACAGGCGGGTAAAGCATGAGTGTTTTCTCTTTCTCAGAAAAAGTCAGTGAAAGCTACATGGGGAAAGAATTATGGCTGATTCACTAGGCAAGTGAGGTTTCAGTTTTGCACAGGCAGCTCTGAAAGCAAGCAAATCCTCCTGGGTTTGCAAAAGGACAGGTCACCTCCAGACTTGTCCCCAAGCACTTCACTACTGTCTGCACCAAGACTTGCTGTGCTCCCCCTGAGAATGTGCACTCAAGCGTGCTGAAACATTTCTGGTCTTGGTACAGCGGCGGTGACTCTGCAAACTGCACCTGAGAGCCTCACAAAGGCCACACAGCTCTTCAGCTGTCCGTGAGAATATATTTAGGAAGAGGCAATTTGGGGTTCTTTATCTGCAGGGTACAGGAATTTGAATTGTTCCCACTGACAGTAGCTATAATATGCCCAGTCGAAGATACATTTTTATGATAGAAAGAATAGAAAAATAATGGCTTTAGATTCCTTCATTTCACAGGTTTCCATGAACTTGAAGTGCTCTAATTTTCAGACCAATCTAAATCTGAAAACACTGTCTACCATCTCTAATTGGCCTTCAGGATCCCTTTAAGGTTTTTTTCTATCTCTTGTCTTTTCATGTCTCCTCCACTATCCCATGCCCAGCATATCAATCTTAGTGAAATTTAAAAAACAAAATGCTGGGCTTTGGCGCTATAATAGAATTTCAGCTGGTTTCATAAAAATCCTTGGCATTATCTACTTTCTCCTTAAGGGAAGAGGTGAGTAAACAGAGCAAAAGGTATTTGTCAAGAGCTTCATAAATAAAATCCCTTGACACTTCTGGTCCTCTCTCATCCCTCTTTGTTTGCATATTTACAAACATCCTAGCATCAAAAGAAAGGATTTTCAAAAGCATTCAGGAGATTGTTTACTTTGCTGTTAGTGCAACAGGAGGTAAAAGCGTCCCTTACCTAATGGGAGCCCTGTCAGCCTTTGCTGATAGTAAAACCCATCTCCAAGGCTTTTCTTCCCAGAATGTGTGTGGAATAAGTGCCATAAGAAGCTAATATCTTAGCCACGGGGATGTCTGCTCTACAGGACAGCTTCTCCCTGGAGTATCTGCTGCTCCCCAGTGAACCACAGAGAGGGTCATTACCACTACACAGCCTTGACAGGTGACAAACTTCTCTTTCTTTTGCTCTTCTGTATTATAGGGAGACACTGACAGTACTTTTCTTCTGTTCTGAGGTACAGTGGCACAGTGAATAGCCACACGTACTTCTGAGAATGCTTTGCACTCCAACGCTCACATCTATGCAACATGAAAGCAATGCAAAGGCATAAAAACAGTGAAAGCAAAAAATAAAAATGTGTTATTGAAGGGTTTGAAGCTTTTGCTTTATGCTCTTCTAATAGCTCTGCAATGAAATGCCACTGGATCTTTTTAAATGTGTGCAGAAAATCTGACCTTGCAAGTGCTGGCTGCTCCTGTCCTGCTGCTGAGCGCTTCCCCTGTTGCTTTAGAACTCTGGTGCTCAATACACGTTCTTTATACCTGTGGGACCAATCTCATCATTTATATTTTTACTATTGCAAGGTGAAAGAAAAAATGGAACTGTCAGAGTTTGTATTGTTAAAGTGTGGAGTAGCCATGGAGCTGACTTTTGGAGCAAAACTTGGAAACTGGAGGGCACATGCAAATGTCTGAATACTAAGTGGCTGACTGTTTTTCTTGAACTCAAACTTCAGTCAAATGACATGACATATGGAAATAGCTCTTTCAGGACTGGCTCATTAGTGCTCTTAAGACCTCTGATTCACCTTCCATTTTAAATGCAAAAACTTCCACAAGTTTTGTAAATATTAAACAAAATAATGGTGTGCACACAAATGTATGGGCAGGTTTTCAGACAGCTTGGGGAAAAAAAGTACTGTGTCTGTTGCCACAAAAAAAGAGGTTTTTTACCCCTGTAAATGTAAACTGTCAAGGGTGGTAGTGAACTCTGTCACCCAGGGCCAGTAAGCCCCGCAGGAATGAGGAAAGATAGTAACTTATGAGATCTGAACCAGGTAATATTCACATTTTGAAAAGGGTCTTGGATCTTTAAAATGAGCCAAATCTAAATCCTGACTGAAATATATTTACCTTTGAGCTATTTGTTAGATGATAAGCTTAAGACATGGATCTAGTTTGAATTTTTTTGTTTCCTGATACCCGTGTTTCTTCCCTTGCCTATCAGTGCAACAAATAGGGAATAAAAGCTGCCTCATAATTATAGCACAAAGCACAGCATGGGGAGTGAGGATATTCACACAACTTAATTGAGACCCTTTTCCCCAGGTTTTCTACAGCCACTGAAGAGAATCAGCTCCACAAGGCAACTCAGAGACCCTAAGCAACCCTTTATGTCTAATCATCTCTCCAGGATACGACTCTGAAAAGGACCCCAACAGCTGTGAAAAGAGGCTTTCTCTCCAATAAATACAGAAAAAGCAAGAAAGCCAAGTTGTCCTAATATAAGTTTCTGAGTAGTATTTTGAATCTCCTCAGTTCTGTTTATGCTTATTTCACAAGACTGTGACTGACAAAAAAAGCAGGTGCCTCAGCTGGGTCTCCTTTCAGCAGCTCCAGGGCCGGAGGTTAATGCTGCAGCCTGTGAAGCACCACAGCTGTGCAATGGGAGCATGAGAGGCAGAACAGGCAGGATGTGATGCTTCACATCGCAGCACACCAGATTCTGCCTCTAACAGGAGATCTCCACAGAAAACATAACCAGAAGTAAGGCGGCACTTCCAGTCTGTAACTGCTACGTAAGGAAATTGGAATATGAAGAGAGGTGCTGATATAAATGCTGTGCGTTGTATTGAGAGGCAGTTTGCCCAACAGAAGTGCTATCCTGTACCTGTTTTGAAGTGTTTTATGATTTTAAAGCATCATAAAGGTCAAAGTTTAATAACTGTGGTGTATAATTCTCTCTACCTTTAGCTCTGCTTCTAGTGTTATTAACTTATCTGCAGTCTAGACATAATATGCAGTGCAGCAGTTCGAGCAATGCTCTGCCAAGCTGACAGGATCAGCTTCTCAAGGGATGTAAGGGTAATTCACCCTCCAACTTTACTGAATCCTCTTTGGACCAAAACCTGCTAGTTGAACAAAAGTTGCCACAATGTGTCATCTGCTACAGCATATAAGAGATGTGAGATGTGGCAAGCATTTGTAATTGAAAACACACAGCTGAGTTCAAGAGGAAGCTGTATTTCAGAAAAGGAATGGGATGGTTCCACATGTATAAATAGCAATTTTATCTAATGTTATGCAGCTCCTAAGAATAAAACACTTGCTTTTGCTTCCACAGGAAGCAGATTCGGGGTCTAAATTGATTAGAGTGGCCACTTTACTTGCATTACTCTAAGAGCAAAACACAGCCCGAGACAACATCTCACTGTGGAGGAATCCACCTCCTCACAGCCTCAACACAATCAGTCCCCCAAACTCAATTAGAACAACAATTTATACAATTAACTTAGCCTTTTTGCCTAGCTCTGGTTTTTCTCAACTGCATCCATGAGGAGCCTGATCCAAAACACATTCAAGCCAACGAATTGGTGGCTTCAATGGTTTTAGATCAGCAACTGTTTAAATGAACTTGGACAGATTCTTGCTCTAAGAATTGATCACAAATATTTACTAAAAAAGCGCCCAGCATTTCTAAGTCATTATGCAACAAAAGTGATTTTTCACAGAGGACAGAGAAACTTTTGTCCAGCCCACAACAGCCAGGGTGAAGAGTAACACATTCTTGCACATCCAAAATCAAAACCCTTCTCCTACAAAAACCTTTATATGAAATAGTGAAATTTACTTTCTGCAAACGTTTATACCAGATGTGATTGCTTGACTGTTTGCAGAGTTAATGTGAGGGTGTGAAGTAAATTAATCTAAAAATTAAAATGAATATTCATAGACATTTTTAGTTCACGTTATTCATCCAGCTTTATTTAATACAGAAGCCAGGGAACAAATGTGCAGAACAAAGGGAGAAATGAACATAATACCCATTTCCTTTCTTTTGCCCCAATCTTTCTACTTTCTGGGCATAGCCTGTTACTCCTCAGTTCTGGCAGTCAGAACATCTATATTGAAAAAGAAAGAAAATATCCTCATTTTGCTCATCCCATAACACAAATGTGGAAAAAAATGTGGCATTTTTTAGCTGTAGAAAATTGCACCAGGGATAACCTCCCTTCCTGTGCTTGAGTCTGTCTCCAGAATTAGTATTAATGCCGTGACACCACGCAACAGGCATATGGAAGTATTATTTGTTTCTCATTTACCAAACAGATAAGAATATGGAAATAGTTTCAGTCCATTTGTTTGATGAGCTTCCTAAGCCAGTAATAAACAAATCAATACAATTAGTTTTGGCTCATCATCATTAGAAACCTTCACTACTGGGATACAATTTAATTATACCTCTTGTTCCACAGCAAAGAAAAGCCTTTGAAAATGGACTACTTTGCCAACGATCGAACCAGGAGGGAGGAGCAAGAGGATACATCAGTGATGGAGGAGTTATTATCTAAGCAGGGTGTACAACATATAAAGCATATTGTGCAATACAATTTCCCTGATTGCAAGTCTAAAATATTCCTGCCATTAAGTGCTTATGAGGAACCCAATGTGAAATCCAGCTGTAAAATGACTGTGTATATGACATGCTTCATGTGAATGTTGCAATTAATATGGCATGCATCAATCACCCTTGGACTTGATTACAAATGCACTAATCCTAATTGATTAATTAAGCTCCAAAGTTACATACAGTAATGTAGGTTAAAAATCCTCACCATATGTGTGCTAATGTCCCAAAATATACTTTCATTGTGGCAATCAATGCCAATACTTTGCTCTCAGCTATGCATCAAGGGTCTAACAAGTAGGGCTGCACTAAACACAGATATCCCCCAAACTGGAGACTCTGCAGTGTAAGAATGCTGAGAGCTGTAACAGCAGTAAGGGAAATAAACATTCATAGTCAAATCCTCCAGAAGACTTTTGGGAGGAAAGGGCTGAAATCTAAACCTGACTTTCCTGACGAGCTCAAGAACCACACTTCTGCTGCGGCAACACCAGCTGCGGAACAGTCCTCACCTTGGAAGGAGTAATAGAAAATCTCAAGTTTTAGGTGCACTGAATGCACAGAGTGGCAGCTCTCCAGCAGCGCCAGTCAAAGCCTCAAGACTTTAATTGGTATTTGCACACCATCTCTTTGTGCCACAGTTGCAGTCACCCTGGTCTAAACCAGGTCTGACAGGCTTGAAAGAGAAGATTACCCCAGAGAGGAGGCAGCTGAGGTAGGGCGGTGCCAGCCTGTGTGGGGAGAGGGGCCCAGATAACCTGTAGCTGGAGATGACAGAACTACATAGGAAAAAACCTCCAGCGACCTCCCCATTGTGTCCCCTCAGCAAAGGCCAGGTTTGCTGGGCTTTTGTTTGCCATGGTTTCAATCCTCCAGGGAAAATATCTTTGGGAAATCTAAGGTGACTTGATGCATAAATAATGCAATTGGGATCACTCAAAACCCATTACATTCATTGCACATCCAGTGCAAAGCTCACTATTGTATTTATAACAATACATCTTTGGATGACACATTTTAGATTGACTTGTAGGAACTTTTTACACAATCAATAAACGCTATCTCCAAATTAATTGCTTGGATATTTAAAAGTGTACTTCTGCTAGTACCCGGCATCAGGCACTGGCAATCAATGCACTCTGCTGTATAATTATTATCCTAATTTTCATTTTATTTTTGAGTGACACTAAAAGGAAAAAATATCATGTTTTTAAAATACAAGAACTGCTGTATGTGTATTTTGAAAAACTGGGGTATACTTTACATTTCTATATGAAGACTTAAGATGCTATCTTCAGGCAGCCTTTTTGAGATATTTTGCTATAAACAAACACATAAAAATTACAGTAGGTTGCCTTAGCTGAAATTCAAGTGTCATAATGACAATATGAGCCATTGAGATGCAGTCTTTCAAAGCATGTGAGGTTGGTTTTCACTTTCAGCTGGTCTCCAGTGTCATCAGAAAGGACCAATTCATCCTGGAAGGCAGGTATGAAAGGAAAATTATCCCAAGGTTCCCTAGTAACGGCAGAGTAACACCACCACTGGAATATCTCAGCAGTACAGAACTAGAGTAAGCATCTGAAGATTTCCACAAAATAATAGGATTTTTTAAAAGCCTCTTATACAGGCTTTTATGTTTTGCTTGGCGAAGTCTGTGAAAAATAATATGGTTTCTATTTCATGTTTATTTATGGTTATTTTTGTCTTCAGGATGCGACGCAGTAATGTATTTTTGACTGCATACGTGTATGCATATGCCCTTCCTAAGGTTTAACACTTTAGCTTCTCTTTCATCAGGTCCCTGGACCGTAATCCAAAAGTAATGGTCCAGTATCACTTAAACTGTCATCTGAGTACACAGCTATTAAACAGAGCCGAGCTGATAAAAGGAAATGGTGAAATGTATCGATGGCTGAGCGCTGGAACAAATGTATCAGCCTCTTCTATGATGCATTATCACCAGCAACTGGTGTGGCAGAGTGGAGAGGGCACGATCTTGAGGAGCTACTAAAAGTCCATATTTCTCTGAGGAAGTTTGCACTGTTTGGATTGAAGCGTTCCCCTTTGCTGAATTGTCTTTGTAACACCTTCCTCAGCCTCACAGCACACGACACTGGCTGCAAGCCAATAAAGCAAATCCTACAAGAGGCTGCAGTTCAAATGAAAAGGACGTGAGCTTGGGGGAGGAAATGCACATTTATTTGCATAGTCATGCCTGAAGAGCATGGGGAGCTGAACCTTCGGCAAAGTTCAAGGATCTCTCAACAAGACTGTGCCTGCCTCACTCATTGCCTCTGCTGAGAGTCCAGGGGAAAAGCCAGCAGTAGCCTTAACTCAAATGACTCTACAGTGAAAAAAAGGAAAGTTAATCAAATCTGGGCTGTTGCGTTAAAAATGTAGCAAAACCATTTCCCAGGATGTCTTATGCTCTATAGCACTTCATATAAATACAGGAAAACTTCATCCAAACACATCTTTTGTTTTAATGGCAAGACCCTAGGGCTGTGAGATTTTACAACTTTATTGTAAATTTTACATTATCTACAATTCTTTGAGCCCCACCTTTTGGAATCAACTGACTTGATGGCATGTGTCACTTTTGCTGCAATCAAAGAAATTTCCTAGCCATCATGATTTCAAAGAGCAGTTGGAAAACAAACTCTGGAAGCTCAGGAAAAAGAACAAAAATTAATAGAATTCCGTTTTTATCCTTTAATCTCATCACCTCAGCTCCAGCCTTGAACACCTGTGAATGATGGCATTAAGACCCTTACTGGCACCTCAAACAAGCCCCTGTTCGTGGCCCAGAATCTACACACGGACTCAGAGAAGAAGCTCCCAGCACGTGTCAGTGCAGATGTGAGGAGGAGCACAGGCACCATCTGCAAAGAGACACTTTCTTACAGCACCCGTTGTTTTTTCCCAACAGTACTGACTGCACCAAAGAGACAAAGTTCAAAAGGCAAGAAAACCAACACACTTTGGGACTTGAAGGCAAGGCAGCTGACTGAAGCTGTGACCTCGCATGCCAGTGAAAAAATGTAAGGCTTGTTACTGCATGTCTAGAAACCCTTTCTGAAAAAAACCCACAAGTGCATTTATTTCAGTGGACATCTGTTCAAAGGACTGCACTCATTCTGTGCTTTTAACTCAACATCCCATTATAAACATGCAAAAAATATATTTGATTCTGTCATCAAGTGAGCCATTTTGTTGTTTTATTGTTTCCTTTAAAACAGATGATAGCTGCAAACAGGGCAAAACCAGGCTAAAAGCCTTAAGTGCACAAAAGTTTACCTTTGGTTTTTTCTATGGTGCATCACTATCTGACAGCTCTCCACTGGTGAGTCATTCGGATCCATGGTTACAAGGTCCATTAGGATCTTGCAGTGAATTCTATTATTTGATTGTTCTAACATTTCTAAGAGGATAAAGTGGCATGGCCACATTCTCTATTTCTAGAATGCAGTGATAGTAATAGGCCCAGCACTCAAGCAAGCACTTTGCAATATTCAAGTGCTGTAAAACACCGTGAAATCTAACAGTCAAAACTTTGAGACCCCTCAAAATTGTTCTGCTTTTCAAGATTTAGTTAAGCTTATCTGGGAAATTTATGCCAATGGGAATCATACACATTCATCTGCAGATTCTTGTTCAAAGGACAAGTCTTATAATTTCAGAATATATTCTTCCATTTTAATTGAATCCAGGATGTTGAAAGCAGACTGTAAAACTCAGTGCTTTTCCAGTATCATTATTTCCTTCGAAACTGAGTGGTTTGAGTGGTTGATTGTTATGGAAATGAATGAAAAATGTCAAGAGATTCTGAATTTCGAGTGTTCTGTTCCTGATATCAGATCAGACTGTATTGCAGCATGTAATTAATGGTGTATCTGCCCAATCTACTCAATTACACTGTTTTTAGAAACTAAAACAAATATTTCTTGTATATATACACCCAGATGGTTAACTTGCATTCGCTGTATGACCTATAACTTTTAATATCTTTGCATGCAGTTAGATACTGAAGCATACTGTTCCATCACCATAGTTTCTTGAATTTAATATGATATTAATTCAGCATGTCACTAAAAAAGCATTTGAGATGAGATAAAACAAACAGTAAGAATTTCACCTAATCTAAAAAGTCCAGTAACAAGGGAAACCTGTGGTTTTATAATCTTGCCTCAGAAGAGTCTTTCACATAATCACTCAAAATTTTAATTTCTCTGCACAGAATGAAATTCTAAATGGTTTTTGACAGTCATAACTCTTATGCAAACTGATTTCATTTTAGTAGCTGAATATCAATTCATACCATAATGAAAAGCAAATCTTCAAAGTTGTCTCTGTCTTCCCTAGCATTTAATACAAATCGATGACACAACGTGACCACTATCACAACATCTCTCCTTGCAGATTATTTTCTTAGTTAGCTTCACACATTTAATCAACAATACTAAGATACTAAAATCACATTGCTGCTTTTTTTCAATTTATCAAGACTGAGTCTCCCTCTGACTTTCAGTCAGCATCCAAGTTAGATATTACTGGCTGAATGTGGATTGATTTGAGGGCAATAGCTATATGTAAAATAGCATATATTGTATTTAACTTTAGTGATCTAAGATGAGCAGTAGAATTTTTGAGTACGTGTTATCACAGATAGTGCAGTAGATTATATTCAATAGATCTCCTGTTAAAAACCATAAATTTCACTCAAGCTCAGTTAACATTTTGCATATATAAACTGACTCCTAATTGTGTGCTGACACTTGTAATAGTGCAGCAATCCCATGGATCTTTCAATTTTGTTTGGCAATGTGCTCTTTACTGTATCATTTGCTCTCTTTCTCTCTTGAGGTATATAAGGGTTTAACTGGAGCTCCAGGATACACTGTACACCGTCAGGAATTCATCAGCAGCCAGGCAGCCTCTTTGTTACTCCTGCATTCTCTGGGCTTATGAAAAGAGCTGTTAATTCAGTGAGCAGCACTCTTACCTCTGTTCCAGTGCTGCTGGAGTGATCATCCTGATTCCTCTGCACTTCCACTGTTCTAAGTCTGCAATAACTCCATCAGTAAACCATCATGTGATGTCACATGATGTCCATCAGTGACATCATCAGTAAAACTGGTGTTTGTGATAGGGAAATGAAGCCCTTTATCTTTTTGAGAGTAAGTGTTCTTTTTTACTGTAAAGTAAGTGCTTTTTCTGTACTGAAGCTATTAAAATTGTCAGAGTGCATTTTGCAAGGCCAGAAACATTTTACTTTTATGACCAAGTTCCAGTTTGAATAATTACAAGAAACAGTTAAAAATATGTCTTCAACTAAAAGGGACAACATTTTCATGCAAATGTTTTCCTTCCATGCTACATTTTCCCCACTGTGTCAAACACACATTTGCTCTTTTCTTTCTCTCTTGAATGTCTATATTCTCTTTAGCAGACATTGCATTTCATCCTGGAGGTGACTGCATTACACAGTGGATAAAAGAGACTCTTTTATAAATAGTAAAGTTAATTATTTCTTATTTCTTCATTTCCACCAAGATTAGCTGTTATAAATAAATACATTTACAGTCATCAAATACTACTGCCTAATTTCCCACTAGATTCATTCTCTACATTTCTTTTTCATAAAATCAGACTCAGCTTTTTTATACAAAGAGGTCACATGATTTTTAATTCCACTAGGATTATGTCTTTGGGTCAAAGCATAATTGCCTACAATAAATAGAAGCATAAAAGAGTGACTTGGAAATGGAGAGACAATATGCTGGACCTGTTTAAAAGACATCTGGTGCCCCAATTCACTGATAGCAATGCTGAAGGGTATTTGTTTTCCCCTGCTATGTGAAAATGCAATTTCCTCTGAACTAGAGGGAAATCGTATTTTTATCGATTAAAGGGAACAAAAAAAAGCAGACAGGTACCCAATTTTGTGGGTATCACACAGAGCATCTCTGGCCTTGCATATGGTGGTATACTACTGCTTTAACTAAAATACTGTTGGTCTTAATTTCTTAAGACAGCAGCCAGATCTAGGGAGCCAAGTGTGTATCTGTGGGAAGACCAGCGGAGAAACAGTTCCAAATCTTTACATTTAGTTAGCCTCAGGCTCTAACTATTACTCAGTAGAGCAGCTTGGCAGGAAAGGTATATAATGTTTTGTAAGGTAAAAAAGGGTCTCTATTCCCCACCCTAGCACCAGATGGAACTAATGAACTACAATTAAAGTAACATTTGCTTCATTCACAGATGAACTAACAGACTGAAAACTACGGGGGATGTATGCTCAGTATTGCTCTGAAAAGGAGGTGCAAAGAGAGCTTTTAAATACCAATAGTTGTGTGCTAAGTAACCTCTGCACCCCTCTCACCAGCAATAAATTCTCCTGAGTTGCTGTAGCCATCTGCTAGTCCCTAAACCACCCCCAAAAAGCTCTTCTAAATGTCAGTCGCCTTTGCAGTGGCTCCCAGACACACATCTGGCACTGACTGTAGGTGCTTTGCACATCTGACTGTCTGATCCCTCAAGGTTATTCACATGAGGGGAGTAAATGCCTTTTCAATCAGCCATAGAGCAGCTGTGAACAGCTGGAACAATGAAGAACAGCCTGCCAGAGCTGGATCCTCTCCATTCAACTATCCTACCACTGTGGCAACACCTGACACTCCGCAAAGCATGGGAAGGTGATGGAGATTCAAGTATTCCCCGCCAGTGTGGGGCAGCTGCCGTCCCCTCGGCTGCTACACCCCAGCACTGGCTCTGCATGCTGACGGGATGGGGGATGCGGGGCTCCAGGCAGCAACATCACAAGGATTTACTGCCTTTCCTGAGGCCCCAGCCTGGCCAGTGGGAGCACTCTTGTTAACAGCAGCAGGAAACATTTGGAATAGGAGCATCCAGAACTAAAATCTGCTCCTGGCCGATGGGAAAGTTAATTTACTCCTGGATGGCAGACGCCACAAAAGGTTAGTCGCAGAGACATAGGTCTGAACAGGCACTGTAAATACAATCCAGCATCAGCTTAAGGAATCTTACTCCTTTGCAAAAAGAGTTTCTTTTCTATCATTCCCTCCAGCAGGTTCAGTGCTCTGCCCTCTATCCCTCATCCCATAGGGAAACACGTAACAGCTTTAAGTGTTCGTCAGAGTCACAACAGTCCATGGGCAAGTCTGAGCCAGCTATGGCTCTGCATGTCCAGAGGCTAAGATTGCAATGCCAGGAGAGAAGGTGCCACAGAGAAAGCAAGCTCTGTCCTCACCAACGTTGCCAAATTACCAACCTACTGGTCTACTAAAGGCTTACAGTGTGATTCTAAACAAACACCTCTCAGTGCAGACGCTTCAGTCTGGCTGTAATAAAGAAAAGGCATTCCCACAACCAACTAGCTCTTTCCCCTTCTCTTAAAAAAGAAAATGAAAATTTAGTGAAAAATTGTCTGTGTCCAAACAATGTTCTAAGAACTCAGAAGACCAAGTGTTAATGTGTCAATGGGAGGAACGAATTTCTTAAGAAAAGGCGGTCAACTAAAACTGCCAACCATACTGACACCCTTAAGTCCACAGTACTGTTGTCTTGACTGTCCCATCTGAGTTTAGTCATACAGAACTAGAACAAAGCAATTTCAGCCTTTTCTAAACTCAATTTTTGCACTGGAAGGATTCCAGATAACTTTGGACAGTAATCTCACTGCAGTGAGAAATGTCAAGACTTTTCTATATCCAAGTGAACTCTAATACAACCTTGGATGGTTGTAGGACTTCTGTGTAACAATTAAAAGCTGCCCAATACTGTTCAGTATAACTGGATCTATGGAAAAATACTTCATAGCTATTCCAACACTTGTTATCTGGACAAACTCCTCTTTTTGGTACCTCTCTCACGAATTTTTCCCTGTCACTTTTTACCTCTGACCTAGGGTGGAATTAAATTTCTGACCATTTTATATTGCCAGAAACAAGTAATTCTTAAGAACCAGGATGGCAACCAGACTGAAAAGAGTATGATAAAGCAGTTGAACTTTCTGCTGTGATAAGAACAAATCACCTCTGTCATGTCTTTACCAAAACCCTGAACCAAGTACAACAGCACATACCTGTTAGATGATATAACACCTAACAAGACATTTAACCACTATTTACCTCACCTTCCTTTGCTAACCAAGAATTAAATGTCTATGTCACTCATCTAGACCATCTGTAGTCAACTGAGAAGGGGTGGAAATTTTGCTTCACTCATCATTACATGATTCTTTCAGAAAAATACTTCTCAGAGATGGTTACTGAAAACTGCCTGAAGGGAGGCGAGTGAACTCTCCAAACCAAACGTGTATCCTCCACACTGCCAAAGTGACCCCCTGAAAGTCTACCTGCATTAGGGATTTTTCATCTCAGCCTTATGTAATTCGAATAAACTTCTCCAGATTTCATATTTAATATGTTAAGAATTCAAATTCAGTTAGTTAGCCATGTTGAATGCAAGCCCTTCGTTTTCACTGGCTCTTGCCTGCAGTATCTACTGCCTTTTACATTAACATTCTGTGCCAAGAAGCTGCACCCTATGACATTAAGGGTCTAAAAGTTTTATGACTGTATTCTGTAGCATTAAAATCAAAGAACCCAAATCAATGCTTCAGATCACAGAATGCTTCACTGGGAGTTTCTCACCATTAAAAAAACATGTCTTATGATCTATGTTGTAAATACACACTCAATCAATTTTTAAAACATGTATTACTCTGAGTGCGTAGTGATGGTAATGGGAATGGCAAGAATGTCATGAGATATTCCTGCCCAAATGTCTCCCCTGAGTAGAAGATGTTTTATTGAAATGATATGTGAAACTATCAAGACAGTCATTACAAATACAGATACACACAGTTTGTTAGTTACAGCCAGACTTTTGTAGAACTGATGACTAAATTTATTGCCACTAAGAATATTAAAAACTGATTCTGGAAACCCAGCACTTCTATAATCCATAATGGTGCAGATCACATGATGAGATACAACTTATCTTCATATAATCTTCCACACAGTGGCTTATAAATACATTTTCCTTTGACAGATAAGGTAAAAATAAGAATTCTGACTTTTTCCTGAAAATTTATTCAAACAGTAATGAAGATCAGGCTGTTATATTAGCCTTGATATTACGTGTGATTACAGGTGATTTTTTTTTAGAATCAGATGAGAAAGCAGAAAAGAAAACCCAGCCCATAAGCCAGTCTGAATGAAAACACACCATACCATTTTGAATTCTCCTCTTCTGCTGCCATGCACAGATATGTAAAAAATGAAAGCATGTGTGAAATACAGGGTGGGAACGGCTGCTGGTCCAAGTGTTTAGGGCATGAAACAAAGTGAAAAGGGTCTAAATGTTCCTGCTTGCACCTGCAGCCCACTCCACACCGGGCAGTGCTAGGCTGATACAACTTCTTAAACTGTAACAGTTTAAGGTTATGTGGAGTTCAATCGTACTTTAAGTGGAGAGGGCTCCTCTAGGAATTAGAAGAATCAATTACTGCAGGTTAGGCACAGCAGACATAACTTCTGTGTGAACCTTTAATTTGAAACCAATAGGTTCGGTCCTCAGTAGAAAAGTATGCACTTTGTAATTTTGACTTTAAATAGTATTTTCTCAGAAACTTTTTCACTGAGATTCTCTACCACAGTGCCTTCCTACCCACTCCTTTCTTTTAGTTACTACTACTACCATTTTATAATGCTAAGATACCTGCAACACCAGCAATCATGCAGAACTTCATAATCATGTTTAGGAAAAACAGCACAAGAAATTTAGACAAATGTTACCAGAAAATCTCTCCTTCTTCAACTAATGTAAACATCCTTCAGTAGTGTTTCCAGTTCTGCTTTCAGAAGAAAATGGGAATTTCAGATAATTCAGTTGAGAAAAAAAAAAATCAAGATGCCTAAATTACTCAGGGAACTGTTTCATTTTCAGATGTAATACAGGTTATTTAGTCAGGGAGGTGCTTTGGAAAGTGTTTTTCCCTATATTTGTGCCATGTCCATTGATAATAAATAGTAGCTACAGATGATCAAGAAATGTAAACAGGAATAAGACACTGGCAAAACTCAGCTGCCAGCTCTCAGATTTCCTAGAATGAATTGAAACATCTTCCTTGCTTAGAAGAGAGTTCCTGATGCAGCAGCCCATGTATCAATCCTGTCTGTGAACAAAAGTGCAACACAACATCTGACCTCCTGACTTTGGTGGGGGATGTGCATGTTGAAAAACAGATTAGAGATCTGCTGTTCAGGCCAGGCTTGGATTTACAGGGATTTGGTGGCAGTGGGAAGAGGGGAAGAAGGTGGTAATGGCTGGCTGAGAAAGCTGTAACACCACTCAATTCACACTGCAGGTGAAGAGAAATCGGCAGCACACAGCATGTAAGGCTTTTCTGCCTTTTCTAAAACAAAAAGCTTGCATCAGGTTCTATTAATGCCGTCTGGACACCACCACAAAGGCTCCTGAGCTTACAGTTCACCATGCTGCATAAGAAGAATAGCAGCGTGTTGTGGACTATTTGCACGGGGATTTACTCAGCTAATTTCTTTCCTCTCATGCTATAAGATCACTCATAACAGCTCAGAAATGTCTAATGAAAAGAGAAGTAGTGTACCTGATTCCAGTCATGCTGTTCTAAAGGATTAATCGGAGTCGTCATTACCTTAAACACTTCCATTCAGAGTGGGTTTTATGACGAGCTCAAGAAAAGTAAATGCTGTTTCAAATAGGTACCTCTATATATTAAATCAAATAAATGAATGATAAAGTGCTGGCACTTTTTGGCTGTAATCCTGTTATTGCTTAGAGCCATTTCTAATGCAAATGAAGAATGATGTAGCAGAGCTATTTAGCAATTTTCTTTGATGGGCAATGTTAACTGCTGGGAAGTGGCAGGAAAGCAACTGCTTGAATATGGAGTGCTCCAACATGTCCTGTAATATTCCTTCCCAAACCTAAAGATCACCCCTCTCTCCTGCAAAGTGTTAGCTTTAAACAAGGCTCTGCTGAGCAATACAAGCCTATCTCTGCACAGAGGCCAAGACACAAGAGCTGGGTCTAGCCATACAAAATTTCAGGAAACACAGATTTTCTAGTGAATTCTTTTGAGAAATCCCAGTTATTTCTGCCCATAAAAATGCACTTGATATGGATATGATCATCACTTGGTCACCCAGGACTCCCTCCCAGGTGAGCATGAACTTGCACAGGTACGAATAAACACTCGTGCCTTCTGAATGTCAGGGTAGTGCATATCAGCGACAACTGGGAACCCTAACTGAGGGGCACCTTCACAGCCCTGCCACAGACTTGCAGGATGATACTTCTGTGCAACTTGACAAATGACTCCCTGCATGAGTTTTACAATTGGGAAAATGGGGAAATTAAAGCTGATTTAACGTCTTGCAGTGCTTTAAGGTCTGTGGATGATACGCATTAAGAAATGCTAAACTATATTAATGAAATCTAACTAGTGAAAGAACAGTGGCTTCAGTCTTGGGAAGAAAGATGGGCTTGGGAACTGTCCCTCTATTTAATAAAACATTACATAGGGCCAGTAGGAGGTTGTCATCAAGTAAGAGCATACACACCAAATCTGGTAGATTATGTGTCTATTGTAAATTCAAGCAGAGAAAACTTCTTCAGAGACTGCAAACTACCTGGACAATGTGAAACGGTGCATAAACATCAGCTTTAAAATGGAATAGTGTGCTCTCTCTTCAGGATATATATGGAGAAACAATAAGCCACATCTAACCTCAATTTCTTGGGCTTCTTTGAGGTCTGTGTCATAAATGTGAGATGTGGCACTGACTGGAAACCCCAAGCTACCAGGATGTAACACTGCTGGCTGCAGCCCAGGTTCCAGGCGTTCAGACCCAAAACCACAACATCAGGAGTGAAGTGCCACAGAGAGGTGAAGAAAGACAGAGCAGCCCCCCAATCTGCACAGTCACCCCCAGCACGCTGAACAGTGACCCTGACAGCACTGACACACTGCAGGTGGGGTCCTTTGGAGAGAGTGTTCCTGGGGGCACTCAGAGACACCCAAACGTGCCTTCCCCAGCCCTCAGCACACACTGCTACACACTTGGCAGGGGGGAGAGTATTTATACTGCAGTATCCTAGGGAAATATGAGACACTCTGAAGTGAATGAAAAGATCAATAAAACCATTTCCACTAGGATAACAGGTCTGGAAAACTGGGCAGACCTTGCTGAAGAAAATGGCCAAGAAAAAAAAAACAACTCAGAAAGATGTTTTCCAGACAGACTGACCAAGCTTGAAGGATGCTAACCAGCATTTTTGCACCACTACATTTTTGCTCAGACTTTTCCATCTGAAGAATGACTTCGGAAATGGAGAAGCAGAGCTTGCTGAGATCCATATGTTGCAGTGAGAAGAGTTGTAACTCTGAGCATTTTCCACAAGATTGGGCAGGGCAATCTGTCCTCAAAGGGCATATTTACAGGAAATCATCAAAGATAAATTTGTGGTTTCCATGTTCCTGATTGGAGCAGATGATTGCTATTGCAGGTCCTCAGGTTTCCTGCTGTTTTCAATACTTTGCACTTTAAACTGTCTTACAACTGACTTTGGTCTTTTTTTTTTTATTTATTAAAATGCACTTCCATCCATTTAACTAGTTGATGCTTTCATAGCCCTTTGAAGTTGTAAAGCACTGCAAATTTAGAAACTGTTCTTAATAATCACTTGGACAAATGGATCCAGAAAATTGCATATTGATGGAAGGAGTTTATGTTCTTTGCAGTCAAATATTTCCTCACTCGTTTCATGCAAAATTGCTTGGCCAAACAGATTTTCCCCAGGCTCTCTCAATAATGAATGTAACTTTCTTTTGTTTCTGGCTCTTCTCCGAACCCATCAGGAAAGGGTAAAGCATAATGACATAGGTCTGTTGCCTCCTGTAACCCTCTGGGACTCTTTTCTCTAATGTGATTGTTTGAAAATCAGCAGTTTTCTGCCAGGAAATAAAATAAGCCACTTTCCTTCCAAGTAACACTGAAAAAATCTGAATGCCACGGAGCCTGCTCACTCATGCAACATTAATTTTTAAAAGAATCAATTTTGTAATCTTTCAATTATGGTTTATTATAATGATAATAATCATCGTGAAATCAAGTTTTTTTTCTACTGCTAGTGCTGGTGGCTGTCACCAAACCACTTTCAGCAATGCTGAAAACACCTGGACTAATAAAGCAGGCATTATTTATTTATACTTTAGTTTTACTTATTTAGAAATGTATTAAGCATCAATTCCCTTAGCAGCTGGTGATGTTACAAAAACTAAAAGCAAATAAATTATAACTGTAGACCTAAAAGTCACTGCCAGGCTGGCTGTCTTGTACTGTTATAATAAAAAAGTGCTTACAAAAAGCAGAGCACATGCACTCTGCTCAGTGCTAGCACATGAAGTGTGTCTGTGTGAACACTCCTGTGCTAGGAGCCCACAGAAAGGCTGCCCAGCTCCAGGCAGGCACTCCCCAGATCCCTTTGCTTTTCACTTGGAGATCACACTGTGCTGGGTGGTTGGCACACCTGAGAGCTGATGTGAAGCAACTGTGAAAGCTCCTACATTCACATATATATAAATTGCCTTGTAACAGCTTCAAGCCTTAATCAATGCTCACGTACACAGAGCTACGTACCTGTGTGACAGGGAACATGCACTGTTCATAGAGCAGGTCAGGCCAGGGCTTAGCACTTAACAGCAGGAGCACAATGGGTTTATATTATGTTCACATTTTACAATAAAAAGTGTACAGAAAAATCACTTGGCTTCTGATCAAAATCTGAGCTCCCTGCTGTTTTAATTCCTGTAACCAACAATCATCAATAAATAATCATGCACAGCTTCTACGCCCCACTGTGATATTTTGGTTTTGTTTTAAGAACTGGATGTTGAGATCTGCAGTTCCGGACCTGCAGACTTTCAGGTGTTCTGCACCAGGAGTCAAGCGAATGAGGAAGCACAAGGGCAAGGCCAAGGCCAAGGGCACACAGGGAAAAGCTGCTCTTCATCAGATACCTTGCAGGTCTGTGAGCTATTTTAAAAGAGATTGTGACAAAAACAGGAGGTGTGTTCGAGGCAATACATTTCACAATAAAAGGACAAAAGGCTGAAAGAAGAAAGCTATATAGATGACATAGTTACAAACAATGAGGCAGGAAATAAAAGAGGAAAAAATACCAAAAATATCCATAAAAAATGTCAGAGAAGGAAAAATTATTTCAAGAAAAACAAGGAACATGTAATATAGAAACAAGTATCCCATCAGGAAGAGTGTGGCCAGCAGGTTGAGGGAGGTGATCTTGCCCTTCTTCTTAGCCCTAGTGAGGCCACATCTGGAGTGCTGTGTCCAGTTCCAGGCTCCTCAGGATAAGAAAGACAAGGAGCTACTGGGGAGGGTCCAGCAGAGGCCACAAAGATGATGAGGGGTCCGGAGCATCTCTGTTATGAGGAGAGACTGTGGGAATTGGGCCTGTTTAGTCTAGAGAAGAGCACCCTGAGAGGGGATCTCATTAATATAAATATCTCAAAGGCGGGTGCCAAGAGGATGGTGTCGGACTCTTTTCACTGGTGCCCTGCAACAGGACAGAGGAAGGAGCATTGGCCATAAACTAAAACACAAGAAGTTCCACCTCAACATGAAGAGGAACACTTTACGCTGAGGGTGGCAGAGCGCTGGAACAGCTGCTCAGGGAGGTCGTGGAGTCTCTGTCACTGGAGACATCCCAAACGCATCTGGACGCGTTGCTGTGTAACCTGCTCTGGTGACACTGCCTTGGCAAGGGGGTTGGACTGGATGATCTCCAGAGGTTTCCAACCCTAACAATCCTGTGATTCTGTGATCAGAAAGAGAAAGTGAAGGAGAAGCATGGAGAAGAAAGAGTTTTTGACCAAAACACAGTGACAACATTACAGCTCGTGATTTGAGTTAGCTAATCCAAATGGAATAGTCTGAGATAGGTGTAAGAGAAGGCTTGAAAGCTGAAATGCTTCAGGAATTACTTGGGGCCAGGCCTCAAGACTCACAGACGATTCCTGTCTTACAATGTCCTGAGCTGTCCTGGTATCCAAACAGAGCCTCAGACAGTAACCGGGCTCTGAACACGCTGAAGCCATGTACACTGTGGCTCACAAACTCAACCCACCATTTAGCTCACTGGAACATAAATTAATTAAATATCACACTATTAGACCAAAGACATTTTCTATTGACGTGGTGTAATTTGGTGTGATACCTAGTAAAATCAATGCAATTATACTTTTAGTGCCTAGTTCATTCGTAACTGCTTAATTCATATATCTTAATTCTGTTTTGGAGTGAAATGAATTAGATTATGTAATTCCCACCTCCATGAGTATGGCATTTAAAAGTAACATTCAAATAAATCATTACATTTAAAAAATATGCAAAATATGGAAAAGTGGAGGAGAATCTTACTGCAAATTTAAAAATCAGTGTAGTATGATCTGTATATAAAACCAACAAAATGTCTTAATTCTAAATAGTTTTCTTGCCAGTAAGATAATTTGGGAGCTCTGTCTATGCATTCCTGAACTAAACACTCTTCACTTAGAGCTCAGTATCCCAATATACAAAATGAGAGGTTTCTCTATCCGTGACAAAGCCCTGTTTTGCTGTTTGTTCTTGCATGGCTCACCTGCCTGACAATGCCTTGTAGACAATACTGAATCGAAATTGCCACAGATGGTAGGTAATGTACCTGTTTGACATTTCCCATTCACACAAAGAGAGACAGTATTCTACTGACTGACTCAGTGTCAAGCTGCCTTCATTTTTCTAACACTTCAAACTTGAAGAAACTAAATTTATTTTAAAATTTATGTTCAGCGCAGTCCTGTTGCAAATTTGACTCCCTGTGATAACTTAGTTTCAAAAATGTTCTTTGTGAAGACTATGTGTACCATTTGATAAAAAAGAACACACAACCATTGGTCTTAAAACAGTTGTAATTTGAAGCGCATAGACAGGGGACACAAGCTTTACTGAAGCATGCCAATCTACAATTCTGTGCAAAACGTTCTCTTTATGGGAAGAGCAAAAGTATTGTAAAATGTAATTAGATATAATCTTTCCTGTTTTCATTAGCTATTAACTTTATGCAAAGATAAACTAAAGCATAATGAGTCCTTTCATTATCACATAATTGTTATTTTAATGGTTACCTTACAAGCAATAGAATACTATACATCCACCTCTCACATTAGTGAGCAATTATTTTGAAACTTCCTATTATAATCTACCCACAAAGACTAATGTATTAATGCCACCATTTTAGCATAATGATGACCGTGGTTTTGAAATCAGTGTGATAGCCTCAAGGAAAAATGTAAAGTACTAATGAAGAAAGTGTTTATATTATATGCCGGTCTCCGGCCTGAAACACAGACCAAAGAAGTTTAAGGAAAACATGTGGAGCTGCCCTTGCTTCTGCTATCCTGAAACTGGTCAAACTTATATGACACCAATGATTCTTACTTCAAAACCAAAGGAAAACTATAAAATGATCCAAAATTAGGAGCTTGAAAGGGAAACTGGAATAAGCCTTCCCTTGATGTATCATTTCCAAGTACCATCCTAAACCATGTCCAGAAATAGTGCCTGAAATCCTACATTTCCCACTGATAAACACTGAACTGGCTTAAGTTACTTATCCTTTCATTGCCTTCCTTCTAACCCAGCAAAGCAGTGTAGCTCGGCAGGAAGTGATTAGACAGATCTAAGCAGTACATAAAGCTTGAGGATACCCTGGGGATGTCCTCTATAAAGTTAAATGAAGTTTCATATCCAAGAGGCACTCTATGAGCAAGAATCAAAATACCTCTAGGAGTACAAAGGCTGTGGGATGTCACTGCAGCTGAGAGTCCCTGGCACATTCTGTACAGCGAAGCTGAAATCCAGCTCTCTCGAACACTGTGCATTCTTGGAAGGGGAGGTAAAGGCAATTTAAGACCATGAAATTAGCCCCAAGGAGTTAAGGACCACTGCTTGCTTCTACTCCAAACACGAAACATATTTCAACAGTGTCATCACTTATATAAAGTCAGAGCAGCACAAACAGAGTAAGCAAAAATCCACAACCACTGAGCTCCGGCAAAGACACAATTCTCCCTCGATAAAAGAAAAAGCTACACATGACAAACACTAGTCACGTTTCTTAATGGACTAGAGAAAGGTGTGTAAAGAATGCTAAAATGCATGGTCACAGAATATTGATAATATACGAAATAATAGTAAAAAAAAATTGAAACAAAAGATCTTCTTTTAGAGGAATGCTGCTTTGCACATACTCTTCAGCTTGTTTTCTTCTCCTAATATTTTGATTGATTGTAAAATGTCAAGAGACTACTGCTAATTTCATATAGAAGGAAATGCTGTAACATTACCATGTTTGGCTGAAAACAGGTTATAGAGCACCAGAAATTTGTTCCATACTGCACTCCCAGACCATTCCAACCCAAAATTAGGACTGTATGAGATTGAAATGCCTTCATGGTAAGCATATATATTCAAAAAGCCCTATGGGCATGAATTTCTGCACAGCAATAGCTTCTGCTTTCCCCCAGTGCTATTTTCTTTTAGGGAAGTCAAGTTGCAAAAAGGATACAAATATCCTCTGCCTCACAAAGGCATTTTGAGGCTTAAGTGATACCTGCAACATTTTTCAGAAATGCTGTCATGGAAAATGTTTGGGACACTTTTTGGAGACAGGAGTACTAGCAAATCTAATGAATTTATTCAATAAAAATTCTGAAACAACATATGGAGAGCAAACTGAACACAGAGCACATATTCCTGACATTTATCTTTGTTTTATTGTTAAGATAAAAGTGTGATGTTTGTTTCTCAGAATTTCATCTGCTAACTCTTTCTTCCCTTTCTCTGACTTTTTCGACACTAGTGACATCATCTGCAGCAATTCTTAAAGCTTTGCAGAAAATCCTGCGCTTTGAAATTTTTAAGGAATCATGTAGAGAATGTTATTAGACAGGGAGTTTATGCCTCCTTTCTGTAACCAGTAGAGCCGAGAGGATATGCATGCTGGGACGACTTAAATTTAAAAATAAAAACAAAGAAAAAGAAGCCTCCAAATATAAGGATGGGATACCAACAAGAAACTTGTAAAGAGCAAATACAAGCAGCTAGAAACCTTTTCTTCTACTGCAATTGCATGTTTACTGAATTCTAAATGTGCACCAGATAGGGCTGCTCAGGTTCCAAAATGAGTGGTGTCTCTGGTAAGTGGTCCCAGCTGTACTGAATGCTCCCACAACCAGGAATTGCTTACAAAGTCTTGAAAATAGAACAGCGGAATCTTTGAACATCTGTATTAAAAAGTATTTCCCTTCACACCCAAACTAAGCCCCATGCTGGTCAATATCTGAGACATCACACAAACTGTTTGAAGACATAAGACTCAAGACTCATAATAAATCCCCACTGTTACAGTTATGTTTTTCCAGACTGTTGTAAGTTCCAAAACCTGCTGAAGATGTGAAGCTCTGAGAAAAATTGTACATGCTGCTCTTGTGCCTGTTGCTCTTTAAATGCAGAGCTGCCTCACGGTTAAAAGCTCAGAGAAGCTGAGTATCACAGGAACTGTGTAGGAGCGATTGTTTTCTAAACACAGGTTATAGCATACCCCAATAGCACATCAGGTTCCCTGAGAAGCATTGCTATGAATCCTGAGTTACCTTCAAAGGCATGTGCTATAAATCTATATATCTGTACAGTTTCACTGTTCTGAAATTGCAGCCTAAATTCTTTATGTGGGATAACAGACACAGGAATAAAAAAATGTATAACATCTGCTTTGTTTTCATCTGGGTAAAAATACATATTGAAGATGTCCACAAGCAAGCACCTAGTTAACAATGAGTTCTAATTAACATAATGAGTCACAAAAATTCACCATTTCCCCTTAGTTTTCCTCCCACTTATGTCTATGAGGTCTCATACAGGCTTGATTTCTTACTAATTACATTTGCCATGCAGAATTTGTTTACTAATCTTTCTAAATTTTAAGATAAAAGACTCAAACTTAAGTTCAGGCTAAACTTCTTCTACTCTGAAACAGTTTTTCTTTTGTGTCTACTCGTACAAAGCTTTGAGAAGACAATCTTTTCTAACTATCATTCAGAGTGATACTCAAAACTAGTTCTCATACAGCTTTTCTTATAAGAGTCTTTTCTAATAAATTTGACTAGCTAGTGGGTGGACAGATGTACAGAAACTCTTCTCTATCCAAAGCAAGAAATTACTGTAGAGTCTTATTTCCTGTCTCCTAAAGTTGCTATCCTCACTTTAGCAGCAGCTCCGGAGCACCAACCTCCCAGTGCACCTCATGCAGTTTGATTGCAGTATTGTTTTTTACTTAGCACTGTAAATACAGCTCAGTGCTCTTTAGGGAGCTTCCATCAGAAACCCCACAGTTACCAGTAACCAACAGGTATCACACTTAAGCAATAGAAACATTACATTTACCTTCTAATCTATTTAATGTATCTTAGAAAACAACTGCCATGTGACACCTGGTAATAAGTATAGATTTCAATGGTAATCACTCTGTGTTACTCAAGACAGTCACTTCAGCTGGCAGCAAGGCTGAATTCTAAAAAATAGATTAATTTATCTTTTTTTTTAATATTTAATTTTTAAAAAAATATATCTATTCCTTCAAATTTTTAAGCTCCTTTAGGAACATCAAGGTCTGTTTTACACACTGTGATCTGAAAAGTCAAAAACATTGAACTACGGAAGATGAACACCAAAGGCTTCATTCAAAATCTATGCTTCAGCTAATTTTTCTCTTCAAGACTTTTTTCCTTTGCAACCATAAAATACCCTCACCAGCAGCAGCAAAAGTGGAAGCCCTGCAATCCAGGATGCTACCAGGACTGCCAGCTTGAGTCAGTGACTTACATCATCCTTTCCAAAGGTTCATGGGATGTGAGAATCACAGAATCACAGGGTATGCTGAGTTGGAAGGGACCCTTAAGGATCGAGTCCAGAATCCCATCCATATGTACAGTTCCTTCTGAGAGGTATCAGCAATTCTCTCATAACAATAAAAGCTGCAGAGTATTTCAAGCACAGGATGAAAAAGGTGTGGATGTAATCAGGACTATACCAAACACTGTATAAAGATTTAACGTACAGTTCATCAGGAGCAGAAAACAGATCCAGTGGCACTTACAGGAGATGTGATAAATTAAAAGAAATAGATGGATAAATTCAAAGAACATGTGAAAATGCACAATGATAGAGTAGATCCTGATTATATATTCCATGTCTTTAATCATTAATTAAAAAGAAATAACTCCAAGGCAATAGTCAGCAACCACTACAGAATCAATAGGTCTCTAAGCTCACACCAATCTATATGCAGCCACAGCTTTATCACAAAATAATAGCTAATATTGATATTTTTTAATAAAGTTTCACTTTACTGTGTAATTAGTGTAATGTAGTAGGAGCTGTGTTTCTTAACAGAAGTGCTGGTGCTTTGAGCAGCATTTACTGGCATGTTAATAAAGAACGGACTTCTTCTATTGAGTTCCATCTGCCTAATAGAGAAAAATGTTCATCTTAATTAGGAAAATCTTCATAAAGAATATAAATGCAGTTACTAATGGGCTGCAGGGAATAAATGTAGGACACTCAGGAACAACTGGTGTTTTACCAGGAAATGGAAGAGTGGATATAAACCCCCAAACAGTTGTTAACCATCTGGTGATTGACCACTAAGAGCAATAGATGCTGAGGTTTTAAGTGCTTTATAATGAAAAATCTATTTATTTCATTAAGGTTTCGTGCTTTAGACCCTTGTTTTTTCAGGTAATAAAGCAGTCTTGACTGACAATGAAACTATTTATGAATTAAGATGGACAAATCCGTTAGCATTTTTTGAAGGAATTACTTTATCAAAAGAAAGAATGGAAGTGCCAACCAATGGTTCAAGAAAGATCCACTGCCAAGTACTTGAAAAATGGTCACTATATCAGACACATATTTTTGGGGTTACTGAGATGATCACAGGCAGTTGAGAACTTTTTGCTGACTTTATCAGTGCAGCAGCAGATATTACATCATCATGATAAAAACTGTAGCAAAATGTAAACTACAATTAATCTTTGTCCTTTAAAATGTTCCAACAGGCATTATACATTTCCCCTGTCAGTCTGAATCAGTTTTTTCATCCTTTTCTTCCTAAAGTTCTGTAATTTAAAGACATTGATATTCCCTAACTCTGCTCATTTTATATTCAAAATAAAATTAACTTTTACTAATCTTCCAGAAATTATATGTTTTTTTAGAAAAAGCATGTTAATACAAAGCACTGATGGGACATACTTCCCAAGTGCCCAACTCTAACTCTCTCAGCCAGGCTCAGTGTCAAGGTTCACAGCTTCCCAATGAAAAACTGCTTTCTGCAAATTTTAACCAACACTAGCTAAGATTTCATATTTCCTCTGAATAACTTTGATAGAGAAACCAATACATATATGGAAGCATGTGCAAAAATGAAAATATCATTACTATAATATTTCATTCAAGCCAACAACCAGAAAGGCGGCATAAAAGTCTGATGTTCTGGACACTGACAGCTTTACTACCTCGATTCACAGAGAATATCACCAAACAATAGAACTTGCAGCTACTTGAACCTCAGAGAATGTAATTTCATTTATTCATTTCAATGACATTTTTACTAGACTATAGCTTCATTTAGATTAGTCAGACACATGAAAAACCACATATTAGCTGAGGTGAAGCTGTGATGACTGCAGTTGTCTTAACAGTGTCAATCCAAACTTTAGATGAATGTAATTTGCTAGCTGTAAATGACAGAGATATAATATAGATCTCATATATCACCAAAGTAATAAATAATTAGTGAGCAGAACTGAATAAAATGGCAGGTTGAACACAACCCCAAATTTTGAATCTTGGTGCAGAAGTCACTGATCACAATGATACATCTTTCTGCCTTGAATGATAAAACAGCTTTCTCACAACCTAACACACAGCACCATCTGGCACGAACAGAGGAAACTAAGAACGTCTGGAAGAGAAGCACAAAAGCAATTTAGTTTCTCCAGAACTGGCCAAGATATTGACAGAAGTCTTTCAGAAACAGTCATTTGACTGCAAATGTGGCTCAGTGAACCTGCCTCCTGAAGACACGTGCATGCAGTTAATCTCAAAAAAATGTTGTTGAATTGGACTGATTGGGATGGGCACTGTCAGAGTTAAGACAGTGTATGTGGAAAGTCAGATGTCTACCAAACTGGCTGGGTTTCAGAACATCATCTCACATCTCTTACTGGGAATTTTAGGAGCTCAGGACACATTTCTTCAGCAGAGCTCAGCTCTTTTCAGTAGTTACTCACAAAGAGAGTGACTACAAACACCCAGTTAAGCTGTGCTTTGAGCAGTACCAGCACATCAGCACCGGCTGTTTGCTGGGGCTCAGTGACTCGCACATGCACTGGGACAGGAGTGGTCTGAGCCCACTACCAGCCCTGAGAGGGGATGTGGAGCTGGGCCATCACAGGCACTGCTCAGGGGTTAGCCTGAGATGCTTGTAGTATAAACACAAATGGAGCCTGCAGCCCAGAAAACATTAGACTGCTCCAGTGATATTAGCACAGATTTATTTTAGCACTGCTTGTTGAAAGTGACTTTTAACACAGACTGTTTTCTAAATGATCCTTAAAAGACACTTCTTTCTCTCATCACCTTCACCTAAGGCAAGAACATCCAGTAGCATTGATCTATTTGCTGCTAGTTTTCATTAATTTCACCCTCCCTAAGGGTGGTGCAGCTTTGGTGCCAGCTAATTAAAACCTATTTAGGGATGCTCAGTGCACTTTATCAGACCAGAATTAGCTTTGCTGCTTTAATGAAGACTAGAGTTTTCTCTGTTATTACCAATTAAATGTCATTATATCATATTGCATTATATTTGTATTGCATGGCAAAGATATAGATGGCTTTAGAACCACTTATCTGGATTGAGGTGCATACAAGGATGCCACATTTAGTAATTATCTAATATTTCTTTAAATCCTTTCACTTGAGTCAATATATATAATACACCAGCACATTAGTGAAGTACTGGAAGAAGCTGCCAGCTTTATGCTCCCTTTAGGGAAGTACCAAGTAAAATGCATTAATGAAAAATTGTGAATGTCTGGTAATGAATATTATTTATGTACAACAATTATTCAAAGTGGATGAGCATTCACCACCTTGAACTCGACTGCTTCACTAACGAAGACTCTCAGAAGGAACATATGTTCCCCAGATTCCTAACACTCATGCAAGGTTAATTACCCAATGTGAATAGCCCATATCACAAGGTATTTTGTACTGCTGCAGAATTAAAAAATGCATTACAAAATAAACACTGTTTGTTGGAAGTTGCTTAGAGGCAATTCTTGTTTCTTCCATGCATCAGTAATAAATCATTTGTCAATACCAAAGCTGTGGGTTTTGAACCTGCACCCAGTGAAGTCAAGGATAAAGCTCCCACATCAGCACTGCAGGGCCAGAGCTTTTCTGCAGTAGAGAAGTGACTACAGCACATACCTGTTAGCTGCTTCTCACAACATCCTTTAAAAACTTGAGCATCACAAAGATGAAACTGCTGAAAAGTCCCGCTAATTACCTAAAAAGATTGTACATCAAAGAGTAGAAACAGAAAACTCATTAAAGGCTCGACAGACTAGAAATCTGTTGCAATCCTACTATGCATTAGTGGCATACACTGTACAGAAAGACAGCATTTTAGGATTAAACTAAAATAGATGTAGCTGCAATCCACTCAGTACATTTTAAAATATGAGTTGAAACTGGTTTCCTTCCAGAATTTTTGCTGGAAACATGTCGAACCAGACCTCGTTTCAATCTAATATTCCAAGCAAGGGTTGATGTTTCTCTGAGGAACTGAAGGAATATTCGGCTGAGGAACCCGGGTCTGTCTCAGCATCATAATAGCCTGGCACAACGTGAGAAAGTATTTTCATCACCCACAAATCTCTTTACTGCTTCCACAAATGCCACATACCTGTAACAGCCTCATGACCCTCCCTAGAAACAGAAGACAGGTCCTGCAAATTGAAGATGTTATAGAAAATGAAACAGTTTCCAAACTGAAGTCTCTGATTAGCAGGGAACAGCAGGATGTTTTCTTGAGATACAGAAGGTGTTGGCTGGTGACACATCAATCATTTCCCCTGTTTCTGGCTGACAAAAGCACTAAATGATGTTACAAACATCACTAAGTATTTGATGTGGAAAAGTAGGACTAAAAATGAAAGTTGCAGTAGATACAAGGATGTTACCTGGCTGCCACTGTGAGAAGCAGTGTGTTTTTTCCTCGGTGTCTAAGGGACACACATGCACAAACAACGTGATGGGTCGTGAGACAGGCTCGTAAAAATTTATTGCTGTTTGCAATGTGAAACTTAAGGAGAAAGAACACGGGCCACTTTGACATTAGGCTGCTTAAGAATTTTGTTATAAGCGCTGAGAGAAGTTCAATCTGCTTTTGACATGAAAAGAAGCATTTGTATTGTGTTAACTGCGTAACTATGAAAACTTGAGACGTGTTAATTTGTTAAAGACTAATGGATTAGGCTGAAGAGAAGGATACTTTGACATTGAATGGAAAGATTTTTTTTTAATAGGAAAACCAGGAGATTTTATCAAGGTCTGATCTCACAATAAGGATTTTGATGAAGTATTATAAAGTCGCTGTGACCTGACTGACTCATAAATATAAACAAATTTATGTATAGCAATGCAATAATGTACCCATGATCATATTTAGCTTGATTAATATGTAAACGGGATGACTTGGATTATTAAAGGTCATTTTTGAAGAATGGATCTTGTGTATTTATTAGCCTCTGTTCATCAGTTTGTTCAGTTAAACCAAAGAAGCCACGATAACCTTGACACCTTTATGAGATATATGAGCTCCCTCTAACTCCAGAACCACAGCAGCAACACGTGCACTTGGTGAACAAGCTGAGGGGCAGGCTCTTCCTTATGTTTCAATAGTTTGAAAACCAGGAAAAATGAACTGTCACCAAATTCCAACAGTTTAATAACACAGTAAAACAAGCACGTTTGAGACAACAAGCTTTTCTACTTCAAAAGCTAAGTCAAAATTTCAGACTACGTTAAGCTGGTTGTGTATATCTGTATTTTAATTTGGTCAGAATAGCAACAGTCCTTCCCAACCTCAAATTCATGACGTGCAAATTTAAAAATTAATATTAAGGCACAGCAGTGATCTGGAAACTCCTTCCTAGTTAGCTCGAGTGAGTATGTGTGACAGGTGCTCTTCCATGCCAAAACACAGATGACCTGAATTTTTGCAGCTTGGTTACAAATTCCTGAAATTTGTGGTCTTAATTCCACAAATCCAGTTTCTGCTTTGAACATGCTAGGCAAAACAGTGGCCCTCACACTTTCACCTCTTACAGCCTCCACTTGAGCAGAATAAACACACATTCTCAGGTATGGAAAATAGAATTTCAGCATAATACTGGTAAAAACCCAAATCTATTCCAGTATCTCTGATAACCCATTTTCACCAAGAAACAGAAATAATGCATAAGCCTGAGGTCTGTGTTTGAGGAAAAGCTACAGTGAATCTCAACAGAGAAAAAAAATACAATATCCAGAATTATCTTGAGGTTGTGCATTTGGAAATGTTGTTTGTGTAGGATTATCCTCTTCAAATAAAATGTCAATTTAATCAATAGTAAATTGAGCTGAAAACAACACACAGCTTTGAAAACATTTCAGGAAGACATCCAATATTTTTGGGATTCAAGCCAACAGAAATGGAATGAACAGAAGGTAGCGTAGGTGGGGTAAATGGGGCCTAGCTGCTGCCTCATCAAGTGCTTATAACAGTCAAACCCATATAACAATCCATTAAAAACATATCTGGGGACTCATTTAGTAGCTGGAATCCCACGTGGACTTTTCTCGTGTATCTCTTGTCAAACATTATAATGGTTTTTCACATATAAGACTTACCGGTCTTTTCCTGTCTCCTTCTTAAACACTGCATCACAGTAACTCATGCGCTTCTCCGTTGTCACGTAGATTTTGGCAGTTGGGTAGCTGTCAACAGTTTTCTTCAGCATGTTGTACACAATGCCATTTCCATCCCTCCTCATGTTCCGAAAAGGACCCCAGATCACGTAAATGGTGTTGTTGGTTTCTTTGAAAAAGTACTCAGGATTCTTGAGCAGGAGAGGCACACTTGTGTGAGAGACCACTCTCACGGTTGTCCTCTTCCCAACATCTTCCTCATAGCCCTTTGTGGGAGCATTGTTCATCCTCCATATGCAGGAGGACTTGTCTATCTCGGTGCCCACCTTCTGGCCAGCCATCTGTCCCGAGTTTGAAACAATGGCACAGAGGTCACAGTCAAGTTGCAGAGGCTGGAAGACAGGAAATAACATATATTGCAAGTTTTTTTCTGTAAAACATGAAGACTGAAAATTCAGTTAAAAGAAAGACAGGTACAGTACAAGAAATTGATAGCAATGCTTCTCTTTAAAAAAACAAAACCACAGTTCCCATGCGGCAGAGCTGCTTGAAAACTCTACCACTACAAAGCTCTGAATGCAAACCTTTTCAGTGAAATAGGCAGTTCCAATCTTTGCCTTTGTTCCCACCTTGCAAAGTAAACTATACAAATAATAATTCCTTTTTTTCCCCTCTAAATCTTACCCTTTCCACTAAAAAACCAAGGAAATAAAGAAGCAGCGGAAAACAGTATTTAGATCAATGGCTTCTCTTTTAACAGGGTGTTGTCAACAATAGGAAAAAACCTACTGAAAAAGCAGTGCTGGAAATTTAACTGTACACCAACTGTGTGTCTGAATGAATAGTTCCCAAATTTGTGACAGAAGTCAAACAGGAGATGAAACTCTAAGAAGCAATGTAATAGTATGAAAATTGTGCAGTTGGAAAGGAGATGTAGACAGAGGAAGATGTTGTTCTCTCCAGAGAGCAGTTATGACCCATGGAAATGAGAGACAGATGGACTGGTGGCACCTGAACTAGGAGCTTAATCCTGAGAAAACTGAAGTCACAGACAGTATTTCCTGACCACGTTCTAGGGTGCTATTACTCCAGTATGAATTGAAAATAGAAAAAATTATCTAACAGAGATGTAAGGACTTATCTGATATTCCATTTGTCAGAGTATAAAGAGTAAATGTCTTTTGATTCTTTTGTACCTACAGACTAAAAGGAAATGCCCTCTGTTTAAACTGGATTGTATAAAGAGTTCAGTTAGAAACTGAAATCAAATGAAAACTAGATCCACCAAAGAAACCCCTACAGAAGAACATCCAGGTCAGAGATAACCTACAATTTTTTGTATGGTCACACACTTGATCCTCTGTTGTGCTCACAACTGGGAGCCAGTGACCTCAGTTTAATATTTTTTAGGAATAATTCCCTTCACGTTCTTTGGACATTTATTCTGACAGGATGCTAGGTGCTTTTCTGATCAGACTTGTGGTTATTTCTCTTCAAAATCACACCTCATTTAGCTGATGTGGATGAATAGCCTGCCTACATGTGACCACTATAACCCTAGGATGTGGTTGCTGACAAAACATCAAATTCTTTGGTAAGAGGGAATAAGGCAAGGACAAGAGACAAATATTTGAAGAGAGCCAAACTGTAAGAGCTAAAAATATCTCATCTTTGGGTGATAAATATTGTACTGAATTAAGGTGCATCCTGCAAGACTTCTGCATTAAATCTCACCATTTCAAAGCTTTGATTTCTCTGTTGTGATTGATTTGATTTCGCTATGTGGTTGGTTCAGGAAAACATTCTTTCCTCATTTCATCAGTAGCTAAAGATTCTTGATTGAATGCAAAAGCATTGTCAATGTTTCCTTTACACAACACCATGCAATTTTTATAGCTGCTGTAGTTTTAGAGAGCTGTCCTGCATGGCTCTGTGACAGCAGGGATGAAATCCCAGGAGATGCAGCTGAACACAGCAGTCTTTCTTGTTTACCGCTTACTTACAGAAATTCTCTCTAAGATACATTATGAAGACATGGCTGGGTGACCTAAACAAATCCACGGGCATAACTCACATCCTAGCATGAAGTGAATTGTTACAGTCCCAGTAGATTAATTTATAGCTTTCAGGGTGAACTTTCAAACTAACAAATGCTGAATATGAAACTGCTAGATAGGAAAAGCCAATTTGGTCAAGAATCTGGTCCCATTTAAATTTGTCTCATCCTCAGTGTCGCTTTTTTTCACTACATTCTTCCTTCTCCATTAAAATGGAGCTGCTCTCTTAAATTTGGAATTGTTTGATTTTCTGACCTTAGTTAGAAATGCATTGCACATTTTCTATTCACTGAGTGCAACTGTTCTGCTTGAATAAACTGAGTACACTCACTCCTGCAACTGTGTCCCCTGGTTTTCCAGCTCTTTTGTTGTGATTCATTTATCTTGTTCCAATTTATAAAGTGCTTTCATAATACTGAATGCCTGCACTAGGTCAACATATAATCTGCTCTTCTTTAACAGAGTCAGAGGCTAACCCCCTCCCAGCTCTATCTCACAATAAATCTTTTCTACAATGTAGTGAGATTTTACATGTCCCAATATGCATATTTCCCAACAGAGATCCCAGACAGAGTTAGCAGACTGACTGACACCCATGACAGATATTCCACTGACTCCAGAATCATCCACTGACTTCATAATCTTTTTGCATCATATCTCCCTCAACATATGAGAAAACACACATGAATATTCATTCACTGAACCTCATATGGAGACAGGCCACCAGTTTGCAGTGTTGGTTTATAAGTGTCAGAGACAAGAGGGGTGGCACGAATCCACACACAATACAAATGGGTCTGCCAGGCAGTCCAGGCTGTCCTCTCATCTGCAGAGATGGTCCAGCAGCAGTGAGATCGATACAGATTGGCAGGACCACACAGAAACCCGTGCTGTTACTGCTTATCCTCTCTGGACCCAGAACATCAGGTTAAGGTTTACCTCTCACAAGATCTTCATTCACTTGCATCATAGATACATGAGTTAAAGGCAAAAACATCAAGAACTATTCACCTTTTCTTCTCTTTTCATGCACTTAGGTACTTATTTCACTTCTAAACACCATGGGGGCTGAGCTATTATTGCTGCTAGAAAATTGTTCATTTTGTTGCTGATGAGAAGGATGTAGAAGTCCTCAGCAGAGCAGCTGGGCATGGTTCTGACAAATTGTCCCATCTTTTTCCTGAATGATACATTGTAACTGCTGAGAAACACTTATATTTTAATCAGTAAAGAAAATGAAATGTCTGACCTTTCCATTTCCTGTGCAAGCTTACAGACAATAGAAAAGATAATTAAAAATGTGAATTAGAACTTGCAAAACAGTGCCATTTCTCTAGCAAAGAGAAATAGCTGTGTAATAAAGGTCACTTATCAAACAGTTCTAGTTATTAAATCTTTGCATTTAGCACTGAAGCGGCTTCACAGAATCAAAGGTCAAATCATTAAATAACAAAATCAGCCAGAATTAGAAAAGGTCACAAGCAAACCTAACTAAGGTAGCTCACAAAACATGATTCTCTTCCACACAGGGTTTCATTATTTGGAAAACTGCGTACCTTCCAAATTTGACAACTCCCCCACCATTTCCAGCGTCTCCACCTAGAGACTGAAATTCCAGCTACAGAACCATTTGTATGGGTGGGCTTCCCAATGGCACAGATCCTGCATCACCAAGTTTCCCAGGCACAGCCCTGCAGATCTGCTGAGGTCCATGTGGGGATGATCTCAGACCAGGTCTCTGAACCACAAAACAATGTCTGGACAGACCAGACACACGCCAAGCTCTGGTCTCAGCAGAGACTGCCAGATTCACTCCTCGGCTGGACCAAATCCAGCTCAGGACCTCTGCAGATGGAATTTCCACTAATGAAAAGCTGAATTTCTCTTGTGGCTTCTTAGCACTACAGACCGGCAGTGTGCTGGAGAGCTCTCTCCAACCACCATCTCTGTTCCACTCTGAATCCCACAACTAATCATGCAGATAGTCAGGAAACTCAGACTAAACTTTCTCAATTGTTACTATAACAATATGATTGTAATTTTGTAAATTGGACGCAATGCCCATTCACTACATAATGAGGCAATTATTAGCAGCTTGCCACATATTAATTTGCTCCTTTAATGTTGAAACAAATGAGATCTTTTCTTATAATCATCCTATTTGAGTGAATTCTAACAAAGCCGATTGAACAAAGCTCCAGAGAGACTTTCTTTATTTCATTGCCATTTATTCTTCTACTCTTCTTGGATGTCTTTAGAGTTTTAGAGGATACAACATTTATAATGATGCCAATAGGGAATAGATTTTGCCTTTATTCTTCTTGATGTTCTTTTGAGGTCTTTGAAATGAAAGGTACAAGAGCGGCATTAATCGTCTGGCATTGTTTTTATTGCTTTTCTCTACTTTACAAGCAAAAAATGTATTTTAATTTTTCCTGTGTTTCAGTGATTAAACAAGCTGGTTTTATCTACACTTACTCAATTTCTTCAGACCTCTGGCTGGGAGAAAAGACTTGCCAGGCTTCTCTAGGAAAAAATTCAGCATATTAAAAGAAAAGAAAGATAGCACTTGTGTTCACCCAGCAAGAACTACCAATTTAGTATAGTACTGTATATAACTTACATTATATTACTAACATCAAGAAATAAAAATAAAAGTGATAAAAAAGACAGGTCTGATTACCCTGAGCTTGTGTTTGTTCCCTCTTCTCCCCTATGGCAGTATTGTGGTTTTTTTACCTTCAGCAGTTGATTTTGGTCCTAGCCCTCAGCATCACATCCCAGCAAACATCACTGTCTTCATAAAATTTAATGTTAAGATTTCATAAAGATTTTAACATTTTGACATTATTTTGAAATAAGCCCGATGTCAACATGCATCCCATTTC
Source organism: Oriolus oriolus (assembly GCA_013400235.1). Lineage (NCBI taxonomy): Eukaryota > Metazoa > Chordata > Aves > Passeriformes > Corvidae > Oriolus > Oriolus oriolus. The sequence continues at coordinate 2,204,654 of VXBT01013480.1, forward strand.
CAAATAAATAGAATATGATCTGCTTTTTCATAAGACTGTTCCTGAGACTCAAGTGCCTGGGATATTTTATTTAGATGAATATCACTGATATGTACATGAGTTCTAGCAGAAAGTTTTTATTTAAATTGAATGAGTTGGAAGGGAATGCATAGGAGGCACATAATGGGACTAATCTTACAGCAAGAGACCGAATAAATAACGATCATTGGAAGTCTTTCTATATACACTGACCCAGTTGTTACAGAACAGTTTGATTTGCAGGTCTCGTTACAGCTCCTTAAAGGGGCTGTACCAGCCTTTTTCCTGAACAAGTATCTTGTGGATTCCTGATGTCAGTGGTAACGAGACAGAAAAACAAAGGAAGCTCGGACTTCGGGCAGAGGTTGAAACTTGTGTGCCGAAGTCACCAGCCCCATCTAAACTTTCAACTAGTAAGTGTATTTTTGAAACATTTTACTTTTCTTTCTCATGGAAAGGAAAAAAAAACCAAACCAGAAACTCAAACCTTCCAAACACGAACCACAGTGCAAAGTGATGCAGTGTCATCTTTCTCACTTTTGAGACAGCTCCAGACAACTCCATGCCAGCTCCTACCTCTTTCAAGATATAGCAGAGCAAACGCTCACCAGAATGTTGTTGATTTTGCTTCTGCTATTGGGAGCACTATAGGCAGCTTTGAAACAAAGCAAGAAGCAAGCACATCTCATGATACCAAGTGCTGAAAACCAAATGCTTCAAATACACGTGAGAAACCTTTGAGTTGAAAGAATCAAGTTTATGATCTATAAAGAATAAAACCAGGTCTTTTTATGTATTTTAGGTATTTTCCACTACTTTATTATATGGCAGAAATTGAAAAGTCAAAGATAATACCCCTCATGATAATCTCATAAAACAAAATCTAGTAAAATTGAAAATAAGCCAGGTCCAGCTTGATCAAAATATTTTAACTTTCTATTTTTCAAATATTGTATTTAAATAATTTTCTAAAATGGAGTTAAAATGCTCCTCCAGTTGAACATTTTGCTTTATTATGAAAAGTTGAAAGAATGGTAGTTCACATTAACCAAACAATCCTTTCATTTTTTTCATTTTTCCTGATTTCCAGCTGAAAATTTATGGAAACTGACACCTTTTAAATAAGCCTACACTAGTACTTACTTCTGGAACAATAAACTGTTGGAAGACTCTTGATAGCTCTATTGGTAAATAAGACTTAAAAATAGAAAGGTGGTGGGGAGTAAATAAGAAGGGGAGAAATCGTTGCGTCTCTGCATGGAGGGTTAATGAATGATGGATGCTGCCAGATTCAGTGCTTCAAGTACAACAGAAAGACCTGGGAGAGGCAGAGCTCTGGAGGACTGATGGGCAACAGCCCTGAAGGACTTTGGGCACTGAGAGAGCGGCAGGTGGAGAAAGTTTTGCCCGAAGGTGTTTTCTGGAGGATCTGAAGACCCATCCTGCATGTGCACGCTCAGTCAGTCTCTAGAAGATCCATTTTCGTTCGTGTCTCAGGTGCCTGGCAAACTGTCCTGTCCCGAGGCAGGATGGCAGAAGGGATATGCTCTTATTAACATGAATGGATATGCTACAAAAGGGGGAGGAAATAAATGGAAAGAACACACAGAAGAGAAGAGAGAACAGAAAAAAATTCAGACAACCTGTGAAAGGGTAGATTGCAGTTTAGTGTTTAAAAGGGAAACGTGTATGGGGAAGGAGGACTCAAGAAAAAGCAAAATACTGATATAGAGACAAGAAGATGAACTATGATGTTTGGGAATGCAATCTAGCAAAGAAGAACCAAAACTCCTAAAGACATTAGTTAAGTTATAAACTAACTGTTACGAAGAAAACTTCATCAGATATATCAACCAAACAGCTCAGGGTTAGGCAGAGAGAAAAGCTTTGGTCCTTTAGCCTGCAACTACCAAAGTAGAAAACAGATGAAAATAGGTATGTCCACTCCAGCATATAGTAGTATAGTTTGTAGGTAAACAGAAAGCCTGACATCCCTAGGCATGCAGATCCACATAATTAACACCTCTGAATTGGAGGAAAAGCAGAATACTCTTTGGCATATATATAAAAATAAAATCAGCATAAAAATACAAGTACACCGAAGAACATAAGTGGAAATGCTCCTGTCAAACATGGCTGAGGATTGAATTGTTATGGAAGGGAGGCAAACTCCATCATGCACACCCCACGCAGCAAGCGTAAATAGCATTCACTCTGAAAAACAGCCTGTGAAAAAATTAACTTCACAGCTGTACAAAATGGAAAACCAAACAAACTACATTAGTTCTAGAGCATTCCTAACTTCATCCCAGAGGTTTAGCTGATGACCATAAATAACCAGAATGTTTGTGACACTTCATCTATCACCCATTTACAAATACACAGGCTTTAAAATATCATGACTTTGTAATAGTTCAAAAGCTGGGAATTCTTCCAACCAAATACTGCTTGCTGAATGCTGAATCCAGTAAGCCATTTATCTTAACATCCACCACACTGCTCACCTGCCCTCAGTCCTACGTGATGACTCTTGAATTTTGTGCACAAAAGTTACTGGAAAAACACAATGTAAAGCAGACACTGTCCATCAAACAGCATAAACAACTCAGAGCACAACACAACCAGCTGATCCTAACAATGGCACCCCTTTTGTCACTCTGCTGCAGGACTGTATTTGCTACCAGCAAAACATGTCACTTGACTCAGCAGGTTATTAGTATCATAATATTTAGCTCTAATTCATCTTCGGTAATTCTCTGTCTCTATTACGTTTCTTTTCTGCTTTTTACATTTGGTAATAAGGAAGATAACAGTTGTTTCTTCTCTATACAGACGTATTTGCTCAGCAAACAATACAAACCACAAGGAGGTAAAATGTCACAACTCAAGGAGACATAGAAGGGATGAACGTCCTGTGCAGCACATGGGCTGAATAGTGAATGAATCTCAGTATGAAAGGACAAAAACAATTTTTCACACTCAATAACGTGTGTGGCAGCAGAGCAGAGGTAACATGTAACACATAATCCTTCCTTACAGAGTAGACTTTAGAATGACATCCTTGAAAGCAACCAAGGCCAAAAGAACTCTCTCCACAAAAACCATTTTTTCTTTGCAAGTAATAGTAAGTACCTCTGCAAAAAAATTAATGAAAATTCCTACTATGAAGATGTCAACTGGAAGACTATGTCTAAGGAATTCTCTGTCACATATGGAAAAGATGGGTTTCTCTAAGCGCTGACTTTAATTTGTATTTATTATAAATACCCACAGATGGCGGTAAAGTATATAATGTATACAGCAGATTTGTTCCAAGTTTGCTTTCTCTAATAACCTCCTATTATCAGCACTCACCATTAATCATGGACCATTATCTAGGAACCTAGCTGGCTGAATCACAGATGCAGTAGTGCCTGTTAGGCCTCTAATCTAAATACATTTGAAAAAATTAGACTCACAAATAAACTAGGGGACTTCTAATATGAAGTTAACATCTTATTTCAGGTCAATTTATTTGGGATTTGATATGGGGAAACAATACCAAGGTAAGAAGCAAAAACTGTCAGAAAAACTACTTTGTATTAACCCCCCCCCTCTTCTTTTCCATGAAAACCCACCCAACAGGCTGGAAGCCTAACCTCTAATTTATTTTGGTTCCATGCTGTCTAGACCTATTATTTAATTTTGTCTCTCTTGGTGGTCTATCTGTCAAATTATTTGTATGCATGGAAGGAAAGCGATAAGCTAAAATGCTAATTATCCATTTTTCTGAAACTAAAAAAAAAACATCATCCATGCCAGGAATAAGAATAAGGTTTATTACAATAGCATTAAAACCAGTGGCATTTTTCATTTGACAAAATAAGCCTTAAGAAGCTTTCTAAGTCCAGTGTTTTTAATTGGAGGACGCCTTATCTAGAAGAGAATACAGAGTTGCTTCTGGCCACATTCATTCAATTTCCCTTCACTGGTACATTGGGAATATTTGCAGTACCACTCTATGACTGTCATCTGTAAAGATGTTTAAAATTTTCTCTAAAAGTGTAATTTCAGGTTAAAATTTCACTTTGAAAGTGCTAGTCCAAAAATTTAATTTTTTAAAATATCTTTTATTTTAAGATCATAAAATCATTTCAGTTGCAGAAAGATACAAGGTTAAATCATCATTTTGTCAAACACCTGAAATTTCAAACAGTATGACAACGGGCACTAGGATAAAAATTTAACCTGGATTGGAAGGTTCTGCTTAAATAATTAGGTAGATATGTTTTACATTTTTTTAAGTCATTAATGAAAGCTATTGAAGCATAGCTGTATATTTTAAAACTTTGAAGTTAAAGGTCTGCTTCAAAAGAAAAAATCACTGTACATATACTCTCTTCTGATGGCTTTTACATCATCGCCTTGGTGCACATGTCCACTAACCACCCTTTAATCAGTGCAGATTTTGTGCAGACAGCAGTTTGCATCATGGACTAATACCTGCAAAACTCAGTAAGCAGAAACTCAAGTGGAAACTATCAGGGTTAAATGACTTTTAAATAATTCAAAGATCCTTCTGTGTTGGTTCTCCTTACTCATGGAGCTCGACAGCTCAGCTTCTGCTCCTGCCACATCCCAGACCAGCTCCATTTATCCCTTACTTAAAAGCCTTTACTGAACAAAAAAACCCCTGAGCTCAGTGGCCTCTTCCAAATCTTACTGAAGTCAAGAGGGCCTTGAGCAGGTCTGTGCATCCTCAGCACAGAGCTCAGAACAAGGCCAAGGCCCAAGGTGCTGAATAACACACACACACACAAATGAGGTGGTAAATTATGAGGTGAAACACGCTAGAAGCAATTGCAAAACAAAATCTTATTAAAAGATGAAAATAATAAACCCTATCAATCTTTTCTCCACTATATAGTCTGGCCTGACAGTGACATAGTTGCAAGATATAAACAACACTACTTCCAAAATAGGTATTTATAATCATATAGCTCTTCTACCTATAATTTAAATTTTTAAGAGAGAAATTAATTTTTAGTGCTTCATGCATCTTCAAAAGGCACACTGCAATGTACCTATACGCTGACTTTCTGGGTAAATCTACGGCACATTCACTGCCTCCATTACAGTTAAAAGCAAAACTCCAACTGACGTGACCGAAGACTTCATGGAGACTTCAGCTAACACAGGAATTTTGGGAAGAGAAATTTGGATTTGCAGTTCATAGATGGACAAGATTACAAGATCATGGTGCTGCTCCTTTGCCTGGGCAGCAGCAGGGGCCTTTCAGCTGTGATTCTGCTTCAACCCACGAAAAGGACGCAAAGTATTTTCTTGATAGAAGTTATCTACTCACAAAGCCAGAATACAGTGTTCCCTCTTGGAGTGAGAGCACACATACCATGATGTTCTCGGCTGGATGGACTTCCCTGGTTATTACTGAAATTATTTCCTGCCCCAAGCCTGTCTCTGAGATGGAAGCCTTGTAGGCCACGTTAGCTTCCACGCTGGCATCAGATTCTGTATTTCCACTCTGCTTGTGAGTGCACAGAGTTTGTGCAGGGTTTTTTTGTTTTGCTCCTTTAGACTGTTGACTTTAATGTAGCTTGTGATTCCTAACGTTTCCAAGGACTGTCATGACAGCAGGATCTTTGAAACTTGAAAAGCAGTCTAAAGGTCAACACCTAAGCTCATCAGTGGGTCTGTAACTCACACTGATACAGCAGTGACTACCACAGTTCTGACAAAACAGGTTCTTGGGGACAGCAATATGAGAAAGAAAATCAGTGCCCTCTGAGAGCATCTGCCTGCTGTGGCTTGCTGGCACTATGAATATGGCAAAATACATCTCAGCTGAGGGCCTAGAAAGGGAAAAGATAATGGAATACTGATGACTGCCTTCTAAGCAAACAAATTGTACTGCTCCTTCCCTCCTACTTCTGGAGCAATGCTGTTCCATGCTACAGGCTCTGTTGCACCTCAAGCTATCAACAGCTACAACTGCACACTGGGAACTGGGAGGGTAAGTCCCACCTCACTGCCACAAAGCCGGTATGAGGGATTACAGGATGCAGCTGAGTTTAAAAAAAAAAAAAAATCCACTGGAATCAAACAATTATAAAATAATCATCCAAAAGAAATGTCCAGGTGTCCAGGTTGTAGCTGAGGAAAAACATAGAAATAACATTTCTTCATTTCTGGACAGTATACAATGGAAAACTTTTCCATACTCACGTTAATTCTATGTTCTCGTCTGCTTAGCGACTTTAAAAAAAGCGCATACATGTACATATGTATTAACAACGCCAAAAGGAGCAAGAGAGAGAGATGGTGGGTTTAGATTACGTATTAATTTAATTCTAAGAAAATATTTATAAAGCAAATGTGCAAGTTTTGGCATCCCCTCTCTCTGAGTCATACAACTGAAGAATTATAGATGCAGCATGAAGAAGTTTGTGTGTGTCTGTGTTCAGCTACCCCATCATACATGGTATCAGACATTCACAGTGTTCTCATGGCTAAAAAAGACCAAGGCAGGTGAGCTGAGGAAAAAACCTGATGGACTATATATATCTCATTAAAAAAGAATTCTTTTTTCAAGGAATGCACTTTTGCGACAGAGGGCAATTAAGCTTTGGAACAGGTGCCCAAAGGATTCTGAAGTCTCTGTTCCTAGAGATTTCCAAAGCTTGAAGAGGCACAGACCTGACCTAACCTTGATGTGAGTCCTATTTATAGGTGATATTGGACAAGATGGTCTCCAGAGGTTACTTCCAACATATTTTTTTCAGTAATTCTATAGTTCTATCACTTTGGGAACCAAGGAGAAGTCCAATGAATTTTAATGAAAACAGACAGCACACAGTTTTAATAACAAGGACTATTCAATGTGCTGGGGAACCCCAAAGATATAGAAGAACTCAAAATAACAACAAAATATTGAAAATGGAATAATTAGTGAAAAATTATTTTCTTTTTTTCTTGTCTGTTCTTGGTTCTTTTTACTGCCTGTCACACCCATAATCATACAAAATACAGCAGGAGAGATAAACATTCCTAAAATGAAAATGGGCTAAGATTTGATCTGCATGTCCTATGACAATCCTGTACAGAACCTACACCTAATAAATCTTATTCCAGATAAAATATTATTAGGCACAGTTACAAGACTGGAATCCAGAATGGCCTGAGATCATAAGCACAGGTTCCTTCCAGCTGGTTGTGGCACAGGGCATGGACAGGCAACACGGTGCAATTTCCCTCCTGGCATGTGTGAACCAGCATCAGGACTGCTAACCGGCTGTATCCAACAGTTTAAGCTCATTACTTTGTAGGATATTTGTAGAGAAAGCAAAGTTTATTGAGTCCTCCTCACAGGTCTTCTTTCTAAGACTGTCAGCAGTGAATACAAGGTGATAAATACCAAGCCATACCTGGAGACCAGTGCTGGGAGCTTTTGTGATTCCTTTTAGCTCTGCTAACTAACAGCAGTGCCTTCTTCACTACTACTGGGGCATGGCTGAGATGCAGAAATGGTGGCTCAAATGGACTCCGGGGAGAAGAGGGGTAAAAAGAAAGAAAAAAGCCCCACTGATATAGAATTAATAGGTCTTTTTCAGAACAGAAATCAAGACTGCTGCTATTTGCTGGTGTCCACTGAGCAGTAAACTATGGTTTCACAGGCTGAGACAGAGGGCAGGGACGAGGAGGAGAGGTATGTTCTAAGAAATGCAATGCACATAACATTCCAGAAAAATGGGGAAAACTCCCACACAATCAGACCTTCAAAATTCCAACTACAAACCAGCAGAATTATAGAGGCTATGAAATGTAGGATACTGAAAATCAATTCTGAAAAAGTGTATCATAGGTAAATACTGTATTTATCCCCTCCTCTTGGAATAACCTCACTGCAGCAGCAAAACAATTGCTGACTCTGTCACAAGACCCTTGCAAAAATCCTGCAGACCGTGTTTTTCAAAAGAGCAATAATTAAAAAATAAAGTCCTGTGGTGCTTTTCCTCTATAAGCCCTGTTTATGAATTCATAGCACAGCATGAAGGTTATTAAAATCCCATATGTGAGAACCACACACGGCACAAGGAGATATGAATTGGCATTCCACAGAGATAATGCTATCTAATGGGAAAAACAAGGAGCATGGCTTCATTCCTCTTCAGAGTACACTGGGAAAGGGCAAAGCATCTGGATGCTGCTCATGAATAGCTGACCAGACACAAGACATTTCTTCTTCTTACCTGTTGATTAGCAAGTTAAATGGGAAGAGCATGGCTATTACCTTGCCTTGATATTCCCAGGACATCCTTCTACCCACAAACCATTTGATGTAGGGGGATTTAATGCTATTTGGGGTGACCCAGATTCAGTGACTATTAAACACATTGCTGTTTACTTCCTCATCCACACATTTCAAATCAAAATGTAATTAACTGTGGAGATAACTAATACACCTCACAAATTAATTCCAGAGTACTGCCTCTCTGATAATATAATTATTTTTCTAAAATTATTCATTTATTTCCCATTTTATTGTTGAAACAAAACAGTAAATGCTGTGCTTTATTTTAATGCCAAAACTGTTTTGATCCCACATAGCACAGAGCTATTTTGAACACTAACAGCAGCTGGAAAAACTTCAAGAAAAAGCCAGAACAACTGTTTTTGAAACAACGTTTATGAAAAAAACCCCAAACTGACAAAGTATAGACACGGACAAAAAATTTCCTCAGTTTTCAAATACTCTGAAACTTTCGTTAAAGAGAAAGCAGTCCGTGGTTCTAAAATCCTTGAGTCAAATTTAATGCATAAAACATACTCAAGGACACTGATCAAAGGTTTGTAAGGCTGTTTCTCTGCCTTGCATGTATGATCAATCAGCCATCAGCAGTGAGACCACAGGTGTCTGATGGGAGCCATCACTAATGCCAGAGATGGAAAGCACTCCAAAATAGGAAAGGCAGGATCTGCCATGAAGCAACAGGAGACAGAACAATCTTCTGGCAGGATTAAAACCCATGTGCTTGCTTGGTACTCTGGTATATTGCTGAGGAAGGGTTTCCTTCTCATCCGTATCCCTATGATCATACAGTGCTGCTCAGTCCTCACACTAGAAATATCATTGTTAAAATTCAGAACTTGGATGAGAGCTGTGGAACTTGCATGCAGATAAGAACTTTCTCTACTTCCAGGCCTGCTCAGACTCAAGATTCTCATTTATACCAATTATACACTCTCTCAGCTGCACCTTCCAGTCTTGTCTCTGTGATAGGCCCCATCACGACATTACACCATCGGTTTCAGCCGCTGGATCCTACTCACATGCTACAATCAACATCACTGTCAGAAATTATAACCTCTATCAATATTTTAGAGATGCAAAGGAGGGAAGACAGTGAAAAGAAACTAATTTTCATAACTAAAATGAAAAATCCTTTCCATCTAATGAGTCTTGCCTTCCAAACTGTCTTTCTTTATGCATGAGACAATTTGATTTGGGATTTGCTCCCTGACTAGGTTTAGCTGCATACTTTGGAACAAGAGACCCACAAGGAGAAATATATAAGACATAACAATAAAATTCTGCAGCATGCCAAGCCAAATACAGATGGTTATCCCTCCAATCACCCTCACAACTAAAGCTACAGTGAGGTATTTAATACTGCTCCACAAGCAAGAGCTCTCTCCCTTCATCTTCCCACTTCATTTCTCCCAAGTCACAGAACAAAATAAATATCCAAACGAAAAGAAAAGTCTTCTCTCAGTCTTTTGAATACTTTTGGGAGAGAAATCACTTAGAAGTGATGTGTCAGGGCACCTTGTCTTCTTCTTCTTCTTCTCCCTTTCTCAGTCGAAGGACAGCATGAAAAAAAGCAAAAGCACTTACAAGTGCTGTATGGGGCATAAAAACCCCTGCCATCCATCTCTCACTAGGAAAAATTCTGAAAAGAAAAGCACTTAGAAGTCTCTTTTCGTCTCCATCTACATTATTCCTTTTCTCGGATGTGTTTTGAAATAAAAATAGAAATGAAATGCTATTTTCACTGGTTTGAAGTTCAAATCAGGCATGTCTCCTCTAATTTCTTCCATTTGCTTTTGCTCTGTAACAAATACCAGTTTTGGTGTATACCGCATTCCATTTCTCTTTTTAATCCCAACATCCCCCTCCCAATTCAAGTAATGAGATTATGATGCTATAATCTTATTCTGAGCATGACCTTTGATTTCTATGGATTTCTATTCCAACAAAGATACATCCGTTCTGCCAGCCAGATGTCAGCAATAGAGATGTTTAGCTAATTTAATTGATACTTTAACTTTCTAAAGTGGGGCAGCCTTCAGTGACAATGGCAGTCATCTCCAGAGCTACAAGTCACAAATGTGGCAGCAAAATCATCAATACAGGTTTTAGTTACTAAAAAAGCAAACATAATCCTGAGACATACATAAAGGGTTTTGAAATTATCTTTTCACTCTATTCAGCAGCACTGATAGTAAATTCAGTCTGGGCATTCGACTTCAGCACAGATTTGGATCTGCTGCTGAAAGGCCAGAAAAAGCAAAAAGAATAATCCATGCCCTAGAAAAATTAACCAGCAATGGAAGAACTGGGTTAGCGCAGAGAAGAGAAGAGAAGATGTGATAAATGTTTCCAAATATGTAAAATATGCTGCAAAGGATTCTTCACGTCTGTTCTACATTAGCAGGGTGGTAGCTAGATTTGGGTTACAGTTTAAGCAGCTTTCTATATGAAAACAGTTATAAACAATCTTGCCAGGGGCACAATTACAAACTTGCTAACTCCAGAAGTCCTTTCTTATCCTATTTTCTGTGATTCTGTGAATTTTAGTAGTTTGATGTGCACACAGCACTTCACAACTTAGCCTTTTTGGGTGACACTAAAGAAAGAAGATGATGCTCTGTGCTGCAGTCTCTAGTTCAGCCCTGTGCTCTGCACTACATGGAAAAGCAGCTATCCAGGCATCCTTCAGCAAAAAGGTACCAGGGCAGATGTGTGTGTATGCATGGAACTCATGTTCTAGTAAAGCAACCTGCAATTTGACAAACCTTAATCCCCAGACAGAGAAATCAGTAAAATGAGGACAGATCAGTTTACCCATAATGCAGCAGCAGGAAAGGTAACAGCTTCCAGCATTTTAGAAAGTCAAGAATATTTTTCGAATTATTAACGGTTGTTTTAGTACAGTGTCATGTGCTTCTGATTTTCAAGTTCAAGCTACAGCAAAATGAAACTGAAATACACATATTCACTAGTCCATCACCTTTCATGATTTATGCTGAAATCCTGCTTAAATGCAATAGAAGAATTGAAATCAACCTTTATTTCCTGTAAATCTATTCAAATGTTACCTGAAGCATTCCTAGCAAACCCCTGTTTCTTGACAACAGTAGATATGAAGCTGTCTTTGTGTAAAAGCTGTATTTCTTCTTGGTTTATGATAGCTCTAGACTTCCCATACTTTTTTTTTCAGTACAAAGAATAGAAGTAATTGTGGAAAAAAATACCACTCATCGTGAGTAAGGATGTCAAATTCTTTTCTGCTCTGTCAAATGATAAGCAATTAGACCCTGCTTTCAAGGTTGCTTAAATAAATAATATTTTGTATGAGTTACTTTTTAAAAAGCTGCCTGATGTACATATCACAGTCTGTAATAGTGATATGCCTACACTGACTGTGGTGTTGAATGCGTATTTAAAGAATAAAAATTTCTATATGTGAAAAAAAATGTTGTTTTAAAAGTCAGTCTGAGGGTGTGCATTTTCACATGTTTCTGATCAGCTACTCACTGACACTTTTCCAAAGTCTTTGCCATATTGTTAGCATCATCTTCATGTATAGCTGCCAGTGGAAAATGAATCAGATGCCACAAATTACTCAAGGGCAATGAAGCCCTGAAGGAACCTTCTGCAGAAAGTTTCTGACTACAGAGCGTAAGCCTGCTGTGCTCTAAAGTTCTTTGGCAGAATTCTCCTGTGAAGGCAAACATATGTTTGTTTACTGCAGAGACACCCTACATGTCCTATGGTAAAGAAATGCTATTTTGTGGCTACTACCTTTGATAATGCAGACAATAGAAAAGCACTTACAAATTTTTTAAGGCCATTGCTGGGTGAATGAGCCTACTGGCCTAGGAAAAACCCACAGGGTAAATTTGCATTTCATGTGTTGCTTGGTTCCAAGCTCTTGCAAGTTTATATGCTAACCAAGTAACTGTGTCACTTGTAAAAACAGATATGGGGTTCCACAGGCAACAACCCTTGATAAAACACGGGTGTATTGTGTGGACTCTCTGATGCCCCCCTGCATCACAGAGGTCTTGTGATTCATGACTTTCAGTGTATCATCAAACAAAACCCACCACTTGTGGAAATGCATATTTAGAGGTCCTGCTGCAGCAGATTTCCACATCCATCACTACAGCTGAACTTGTCCAGAGAACTCCAGGCTGGCCTCAACATCTGCAAATCATTTAAAGTGCTGAATGACTCCCTCTGACAGAGATCAGTCTGTTCACAACAGTTCCTGTATGGGAAGCAAACACTGCACTCACACAGAGCTCACTGGAAACAGAACCTCATGCACATGGCTACACAGAGAGGGCTCAGCTACAATGGGAAGAAAAGGCTATAAGGCAAAATAACAACTGCAGGCTTCAGGAAGACAGACTGTAAATGCTGATGTGCTGCAATTATTGGGATGTGATTATTCAGTTATTGGCACTGGGATGTGAGAATCAGATTCTAATTTTTTGTGTGCGTGCTATCTTTTACTTTACACTTGTAAACATTAAATGTAATAGCACAACAAGGTCACTCTATTATGCACAATAATGCTGAGATTTTCTGTAAGATGCAACCTTTATACCACTATTTTATTTACTTACTTATTTCTTCAGTAGCATTATTCATATGACCAGAATCTATAACACTGATAAGTAAAAAAAGAAAGTCGAAAACCCACACCCAAGTTTGTATGAGTCTGATAATACAGACAAAGGAAAAGGAATGGAGCACTTCACTCTCCTTTAACACTAATACAAACCTGAAGTTCTGGGTAAGTCATTTATGCCAGTGGCAGAAATAAGAAACCTGCACTTTGAATTGTAAACCACTACAGAGAGATCTGAACAAAGGAAGGTAAGAAACTGCACGAGTTACTGTTGAAAAAGTGCTGTGCTGACGGGAGATACTGCTCGTGGTATATAACTGTACTCTTTACTTTTGTCCTTTTTGCTGAGCACAAATATATCAATTCTGTTCCCCAAAAGCATGATACATTAAAAATAATAATGATTACAGATATCCTTCAAACCAATATGGATTTTTAAAAAACACCTGTGTCATAAACAGGTGATATTGTTAAAGGGCTATGTAAAAGTACAGATGAGGGGTAATTAGGTGGGTAAGGAAACAACCCCCATGAAGAAGCAATAAACAGCACGGAGTGGGAAAGATCTGTCTGCGGGTGCATTTTCAAATTTAGGAGTCTGAACTTTGGCAACCACGTCCACTTCCGAACTGGCCATCAGGGTTACTTCTGATACCAAGTTATTTCTCAAAGAAACATAAACTAGATCCCAATATACTGCGGTTCGACGTAACACTCATTTTTATGCAATTTTATTCGTGCTGTGTAATATTTGCTCTCTCCTATGGGGAGAATCCACAGACAGATGCAGGGACAAAGGAGTGGGAATAGAACTTTAATAAGGCAGAAGGTAGGCAGGGACAGCAGGGCCCGTAAGGGGCCAAAGTCCCTTCACAGAAAGTTAGCAATACATAGCAATATTGACCTTGTGGATCCTGGCTCACGGGAGCAAGTCTGAATTGACAGCTCTAAATGCCAAGAGAAAGACTGTCCTGTTCAAAGATCTGGTATAAAAACCTGACTGGGGTGGGTGAGAGTTAAGGTGAAAGCAAACTCTCCTCAGTGATACCCAGTGACAGACCAAGATACAATGTGCGCATAAAAAAATACAGGAAATTGCAGTCAAACACACAAAACACTTTTCTATTGTGAGGGTGGCTGAGCACTGGAACAGGTTGCCCAAAGATGCTGGGAAGTCACCATCCATGGAGGTACTCAAGCACAGCTGGAGAGAGCCTTGACAGTCTGCTCTAGCTGACTCTGCTTTGGGGATGAAGGTTGGACTAGATGATCCCCAGAGCCTCTAAACCCAGAGGAAAATACAACAATCAACCCTAGCTGAGCTGTGCCCATGGGAGAGATCACTCATGAGAGTTTTTGTTTGGGTATTTTTTTTTTGAAGAGGAAGACCATGTGTAAAAAAACCCTTCTTGCTGTTCAGCAAAGAATAAGGTGTAAGGCTAGACGTATTTTTCTCTGGATCTCAAAAACTGATTTGATACTGCTTCATCTAACAGATTGATTTCTAAAGTGGGAAAGCACGGCATTGAAAAAGACAGAAAACAGAGCTGGTTATAAATCTTTCCATAGACAAGGAAACAAGGATGTCTATAAAAGGAACATTTCAAGGTTTTACTGTAGACAATGTGTAGTGCCATATGTGTACCTACTAGAACCACTTGAGCTTTTTTATACCATTTTTTGCCATTACAAAGAAAATAAATCAGGGCATCTAACGTAAGTAAAACATAAAAATAGAAATGGATAGTAAAAATTTTCTGCTAAGGAGCAAGAAATTAAATTGCAACCTTCCATGCTAGCCAGTGGGTCTTTCTTACACCTAATGGAGTAATTTCCAGCCTAGCATGCATTTTCTGTCAGTGACAGACAACGAATATCTTAGATATGCAAACAGCACATAGATTATTTTTTAACAAGTCTTCACTACACATTTTCGTCCCTGCGAAATGTATTTTATTGCTTTTTATTGTTTGCATAAAACTAGTAATAAGCTGTATCTGTACAGAGAGCTGATGAGAAAGATTCAGATCCACAGGAGCTGATCTCAATGGGCTGCTTTTAAATGCAAGACTACAGAGAGCTGAAATCATAGTTTTGGGACAAAATGTCAGCAAGCTCTATGCAATCACTGCACAAGACTGGCAAAGTATTATACTGCCAAAATTTAAACATCTCTGTATCCACAGTGTAGATTATTACACCAAATTGCACCAAAACAAGGAAGAATGAGGGACAGCAGTTTGTACAGATTGACTTCTGTTATTTTGTTTGGTTGTTCTGGTTCGGTTTTGTTGGTTGTTTTTTGTTTTTTAATTATGTACAGACATCAGCCCATGCTCTGGGAAACTAACCAAGGAATCAAAATTTGTAAATACCACACATATCCAGGTTCATTTTGAAAGATTAAACCCATGTTTTCCAAAGGAGTGCAGAAAGAATGGTAAGGTGAAGTGCAAGCTTCGGAGATGGAATGGTAGTAAAAATCACATAGACTAAATCATAAAAGGAAGGAATGAACACTACAATACCCAGAACAAGGAAAGGATTTGAAGGTTACAATAAATTATACACTAAAGCCACCTGTACAGTGTATTTTCAATTGGTGTCACTTTCTGAAACCATCACAGAGCAGGACCATGTAACAAATACTTTAGTGAGCATCCTAAGCTGCTATTTGCAAGAAGGAAGCTTACTGAGGATGAAAAATACAGCAGGAAATCAACAAAAATCATGGGTTTCTGTGATAGAAGCAAATTGTTAAAAAAAAAAAGAAAAAAAGGAATTAAAGAGAATTCAGGCAATGCTCATGTAGTATAAATGTCTCCTAGCTTCACTGCCTTCAGTGGACATGCATTGACCATCTCCCTTTAAAATTTTTATCTATTACAAACTGGAGGTAATTCAGCCAATACAGAATTTAGCATGTGCTTAAATGCTTTGGGATCTATTCCAAAACACATGAAAAATCTGTGGTTTTATCCGGTTTGGGATGAGGCCCCTGTTAAATATATCTGGGGCTAAGCAGGAGCTGAGGTGTTTTGCTAAACCAGTATCAGAGAGAAATAAAGATCTCACAGAGGTCATTTCTGTCTGTCTAAGCACTTAAATGCTACTAGTCCATCCGAGACAGCAAGGTTTAAACAATGTAAGGTGGAAGCAGTTGGACACTACAAGACCAGGGTCCTGAAGAATCCTAAATGTAGCAGCAGATGATATTGTAAGTTCTGGATAACTGGGCTTGACCCATCATCCTTGTTTGTTATCATCTATCTGTGTTCTCTGTATTTCTCATTTTAGTTCACATGGACAGGGAGTGACAGGAAAAAGTGACTCTACAAATCCTTAACTAGAAGAAATGGGTCACAACATTCAGCCACGGAGCTCAAAGTAACAATGGTTCTGAAAAACTTCTGTAGTTTCCATAAATGCTATGACTGTCAGAGCCTGTATCAACCTAAGTCTCAACAAAATATTCCAAAAGGCTTCACAATATGAGGCTATGCTATAATGTAATTCATTGCCAAATTATTTCCATAGTTTCTAAAAGAGGTTTATAAGAATAGAAAGCTTGGTAAAAGACTGGTAAAATTGATATGAAAGCTGCAATAAAAGAGTAAATATAATTTCAGAGTTAGCCACGTATTTTCACTACAACTTTAGATGTTTTATGAAAGGCTAGAATTCCTGAATGCTAAACAATCAAAAGATACAACTAAAGACAATACCAATGGAAAACTAAAATAAATATTAAGTTCTAGGTGCACGTAAAAGGTCACATGCAGCTTATTTTCTGACATAAAACTAAAGTTATACTATGCTGCTTTTGTTCCATTACTCGCCTAAAATCCATTTCTTTAAAGGAGAAAAAAAAAATCCCTTCATTCCTGTGAATCAATGTTTAATTATAGCACATGTGACTCTTAACTCCAAGAGCTGGTTCTGCAAAAAAATACAAACAGTGCTTTAGAGATGATGCCTGCATGGCTTGACACATAATATAGACACCTTCATTCGTGACTTCTTGTCACCATAATGACACCTTTTTATTTCAGGTAAAATCTTAGAAAAGGGAAAGAAACTAATTGAGTTGAGTATCTAGACAGGGCAAGGTGAAAAAACAGCTCAGCTTTTCAGGCTTTCTAATCCTATCACCTGGGGTTGTATTTTGATGCTATTACTAATGCTGAAGATTACCCAACAACACCAGCGGTCCCTTTGGTATGAAGGCAGATTTAGCTCGAGCAGGGATGTAAGAATGTAGTTTCACCAGGAAACGAGACTGCTTTAACTCTGCAAGTTCTTAGAGACAGCCCATGCAGGTGGACAGGTACTGGTGCAAAGGAGGTGCCTTCAGGAATGGCAAAGGTGGCTCTTACTCACCCCATAATCCCCCCTTTTGCCCTTCTGCTCTGTCAGGTGGGTAAAGGGGACCTGGTGTCTGACAACAGCAACTGAGACATCCAGGCATCTCCCCTCAGCCAGGAAGCACAGGCAACACGGCCCTTGCTCAAGCCTTGGCCATATTCATACTCAAGTGAGGCCATATTTCAGAATATTGGAGTCTTACTTCAGGTGGAGCGTTTACAGTGCAATTGTGGTGGGACATCTCAGGAGAGCAGCATCACTGAAGCACTGAAATAATTTATTTGCATGCACAAGACAAAAGGTCTCAATAAAGCTTATTTACTTTCCTGTCCCTCATTTTCCTTTTCCAGTCTCTCAATTTTTCCACTTCTGTGTTTATTGTTCTTCCGTGATATTCTGAAAAGTTCCACGTCACACAGGCAGGTAATGCCAAGTAGAAAGCTGCACTTGAGAACCAAAGTATCTAAGCTGAAGATCATAATTTTCCAAAAGAAGTGGGTGAAATAAAATTTTAAGTGAGGGCCATAGCTAAAGACTACTCACACTCAAGGGAGAAGAGTCTTAAGAACACAAGTCTCATTAAAAGTTGCTTCATCCAGACCATCATCAGCCATGAAGGCCTAGAAATAACATAACATAGTGAGTAAGAACACAGACCGCACTGAAAACATAACTAACTTCTTTAAAATGACTAAGCAAAGAAAACAAATTCATTACCACTGATGTAAGCCCTTCAAAGCTCTGGCAGCCTGAGGTTTCCTGCTCTGCAGCATGATATCCAAGGTTCATTGCAAAGCCCTGTTTATCCAACGGCATTTCTCAGTAGTTCTACCTAATTAACAGTTTGGCAATGAAGGAGGCAATGGGGGAGCGTATATATGTAAATACACCAAAAATATGCTAGGGAACATTAAATGTGTAAAATCAAGCACTGAAAATTTAGGGAAGTGTCAGAATTAGAGTTGCTGTGCAGCCCTAATTGGGCAACCTTGTGTGCACGCATTATGATACTGTCTTTAATTACCCGACCACCTACTATTTTTTCCACTGGACCCCTGCCTGCACTGACTGACATAATGAGCAGCTACTCAATGCCTTTGTTTTCTTGTTATTAGTCAATGTGTCCCCATGCCTCATTTATTGAGCATTATTCACACCCTGCTCTGAGACTTATTAATTTCTGCCTGGGCTGTCATTCAGTACTTACAGTAGCTCCTCCCTTCTCAAACACCACTCTAATGAGAGACAGGAAAAGATTATGTTAGCCCTCTTCAACAGAAGAGGTCTGAGAAATTCAAGTGAAAGTTATAATTTAAATTGAAAAGAATACACTCACAGAACCTGGACGTATTAGAATTCTTTGGTAATTAATATGTTCAAATAATTTTCACTGACTTGAGCTATCTCTGTGCTTCATAAATCAGACCCAAGGGTCTCAAACTAAGCATTCAGAAAGTAAACACACACAATTAGAAAAACATGGCTTGATTAGATTGGAATCACATGGTAATTCTGTAACAGAGGCAAGAATAGAATCTAGCAGCTAGCGTTAATCCTTGACTGTGACAGCCTTGCCTTCCATTCCCGTAGTGTCCCGACTCCTTCACACCTTTTCATCTCTTCAGCAAATGAGGCAGTAGTCCTAGCAACCTCTTTATACACTTCCACCCAGTACCAGAAATGGTAAAATCTGGACAATGAATGAGGCTGAAGTTGTCCCTCTCTGCACAGCCACGAATACATCAAAGAATTCTGAATCAAAAGTGGACAGGTGATTTTATTTATGGCATTCCCCGGTTCCTGAGCCTTGACTTTGCAACCCTACTAGTATTGTGTCAGCTTCAAAGGTACATAAGCATATGAAAAAAGCCAAGAAACCTGTCCACAGCATGAGAGTGACACCTGTATTGTCCATGGCAGGGCCAGAACCTGCCTATCCACACAGATTTCAGTCACTTGAACTAACACAGCAGTAATGGCAGCAGCAGAACACCACTCTCTACTTCAGTAGCCACACTATTTTTCCTTTTTAATTGTAATGTCATGATTGTTATTGGGAAAATATTTTTCCAACCTGCTCTACTGAAAATATTTCTCCCTGACCACCTAATACGTCATTAAGAAGTAAAATATTCATATTAAAGAAGCATCCAAAATCTTGCATCTAACAGATAGCCATGTTCCAAAATTCATTATGCAAACTAATTAAGTGGTATTTATCAAGACTATGCTTTGAACTGCTTTTTGTGTCTTTCACCCACCCGTTTTCCTTTTGGCAATACAAATCATTCCCTGGACAGACAAACCCACCACCCCAGAAGCATGGCAAAATAAAAATCTGGAGCTTTGGACTCAGGAAGCCTGAGCTGTGGTCTGGCCTGCTCCCTACCTGCTTTATGTCTCAGATAAATGACAGCCTCAAGGTCTCACTTTGCCAATCTGCAAAGCAGAACTGCTCTGCTACGTTGGTGTCGTTGAAAAAAAGCCTCCCCACCTCAAACCTCTCCACATATAACTCTGTTTGTGAAGGTGAAGTATTCAGCATGGTCCATTTAGTCAGAGAATTATCATGCATCCTGCAAGAGCCCTATTTGCTCCCTGAGCTTAGGGATCAGTGGAATCAGGCCTCCAGCCCTCCAGGTGTCACCCTGCAGGGACTGGGGAACGGACAGGCGGGTCAATTCCAGGGAAGCACAGCAGCGGAAATCTGAGGTATTGGCATGCGCTCCATCAGTCCCATTTAAAATGAATTAGAATTTCTTTTTGCAAAGTCCTCTTATCTTGATGTGGATTTAGCTACCAGTCAGCTCTAGACACTACGCAAGTAAATAGGAAGTTCCTATAACAGCATGACGGATAATGCCTTTCTCAGGTGCTCACTTTCTGTGCACAGCAAGTGCTGAGACATTAGAATTGAAAATTCAAAATATTTAAATCTAAAAATCTATGCAAATATATGTTCTAGAGGAATGATTTCAACTGAGTATTCAAAAGTATAAAGAGGCCATCTCACTGCTAGTAAAACATAATTAGCAAGTGACATAACTTTTACTTATTAATTATATTTCTTTTGTACCACCACTACAGGAACTGCAGAAAAAAAATATAATCAGCAAAATATTTTCTGATGACAGGTGTTTTTCTCCTATTAGCTCTGCAAAATATATGAATCCTGAAAGAATGATATTTCCTTTCAGTTTTGCCTAGCAGTGTGTATAAATAAAAACGTTAACTGCCAGGACATAATTTTCAGTATGCTTGTCTTACTTCAGATGTGTGTTTTCTGTTTGGAGCACAGCTGTTCATATTTCCCACCATGAGCTCCAGTGCTGTAAATATCTTCTCTATTGAGGGCTACATTCCTAAACTACTGCACAGGGGCCACATGCACAAATTGTGTTAGTGCTAATGTAAGCTGTGTGCATGCAAATCCATGCACAGCACTTAGAAAACGTGGACCACGGACCTTGACCCCAACGCTTTGCCACTGAACCAGAAATGCTCTATTTAAAGCTGTGTCTGTGACATAAATCAGGTTTTTCAAAAGGCTTTTATTCAGCTAAACTAACTCATTCTGGGATAAAATTTTAATAGCTCATGCTGCAGAACTGCATTAATGAAGCAAATTACTCCCAGCAACCTGGAAAACAAAATAATTTGGAAACTGAAGGTAAGACTGTCTGGGGTTTACTGCTACATTTTTTCAACAGTTAGAAGTCTGTGCTGTATTTAGCTCAATTTCTTCACTTCTGCATCTCAAAAACAACTCCTTTGCCTGTCAGCATAACACAGCTGGCAGCAGTATTGCCTCTCCACTGGAAGGTCAGGGATTCACTTCTCTGACTGAGACACGGGCTCGTGTCCAATGCTGACACTGCAGCAGAGGTTTGGGGGAGGTCTCCGCACAGCTCGAGCTGCCTGCATTCACACGAGACACCAGAGCAAGGTCACTGCTGCCCATCAGTGGGGACCACCTGGGGGAAAGGCAACAGTCCCATGGCAATCTTCACAATGGTAGGACACAAGCACAACGGTCTTAAGAAATACTTGCTTCTAACAAAGAGCTTTGGGTATCAGAGAATCTTTGGAAGCAATTGTTAAGCAAAATAATAGAAATCCATGAGGCTATCCAAACCATGCCAACGATATTTCCCTCCTTACTCTGCAAAGCTTTTTTTTTTTGGGAGAGAGGGCAGCCTACTTCTAAGAATAATGAGAGCACAGAGTTCAAATACACGTTATTACATTTTGTACAGATGTAACACACCTTGTACATTTTTAGAAACGTGGATTCACAAAATTTCCAGTTTTCTGATGGAAAATTTGCAACAATAATTACCAAATTAGGTATCTTTCAGTCTGCTGCTTTAGGAAGAGGGGGGAAATGCAAGAAACATGAGCATGGGAAATAAAAGCTATTTCTTCACCACTTTCCTCTGAACAGTCAAGTGGATTCTGTGGCTGGTGACAAAAGTGGTGGCTGGGGGCCATCTACCCACTCTGCGCCCCAGATTTGTGACTACAGGGACAGGATCTGATGAACAGACATGGGCATCTTTTTATCTCTTACAGGATCAATCTATATTGTAAGATCAAGAGCAGAAAGAAAGAATGGCACAACTCCTGATGAATGTAAGGCTGTTGCTCCGAGGCAGTGAAATATCACATCTTTGAGTAAGAGCCAGAACAATACAGAGATAACCTAAGAGGGTGTCATAGAAGCAGGGTTACTGTGCTTGGGAACTTGGGAAGTCACTTAAATCTCCCTCTGTGATAAAGGATTTCATCTATTCCTCATGGACTACAAACAAGTAAGAAGATTTCTCTTCTTTTGTTTTGCTTTTAAATCAGACACTCTCTGAAACAAAGACGAGCCTATAAAGAAAACTTTAGATACAACAAGAGATTTGATTAAAAAAAAAAAAAGGTAATCTGAATTGATTTGCAGGCAAGAAACTATGAAGTATGTTTTTCTTTCCAAGGAAGCCCTCACAAGGAAACTGAGAGGACTTGCATCATTTCAGGTATTGATAAAATAGAGCTCTTCATTGTGTTAACTGGAGAAATCCTATGGAAGTCTCAAGAAAGGAAATAGGTTGCTTTATTCATTCATGTGACAGGGGAAATAAAAATAAAAGAACATCAGATAAAAGGCAAATTGGACTAAAGCTGTATTTGACCACAACTGAAAATGAGAACCAAATACATACATGTAATGCATGCATAGTAGATAGTGGAATAAAATTAGGCACACAAATAAAATTGCTGCTTCTATAAAAATAAGAAATACACATATACTTAACATCCATCATGGGAAAAATTCCAGTGAAGTTACAATTAGATTTTGAGAGTAATTTCAGCAGCAACCTATTTCATTTCTATAACACCATAATGATTTCATCAGTAACAAATTCTCTAGGTAGTATCATACTGGAAAGTTTAAGGATGGCACCATTTAATAGCATCCATAATTGTTACAATCAACTACATATTACACAAAAGGGTGCATTTTCAGATGACTGTTAAATGTACCAATTTACCAGATTAGCTTTTTGCTGCAGGTAACACTCTGAGCCTTCAAGAACCTATTACCTATGAACCAAAGCTCATGTCAAGTCCCTTTCCTGCTGCAAAATGAAACTGAGCATCCTTTCACAATAGAATTTATAGTACAGCCACAAATACTACTGATTACCATGAACTATTCTGTTATGGAGGGGCAAAACATGGAGGTTTTAAAAGCCACCGAGCACAGGGCCAGGTAAGCTGATATGCTGAATATATGCAGATGTTTCCTCACCTTGTTGAGTCTCCTTTGCTCTTAGAACTATTGCAGGCAGCTGTGACCTGTGCTTTGCAAAGGCTGACAGGATTTGGGCTGTGAACCTGACAAAACACTGTACCTATTTAACAGGAAAGGAATCTTGCAGACACATGCAGAGGTTCCACGAAGCATGAGAACCTGAGGTTTCACTTAAAGTGGTACTGGGAGCAAACCTAAACATGCAATCTAGAAACACACTTGTCCTCCCAAATCACCACAATCATTAAAAAAATCATCCTATCTCAAATACAAAACTGTAGTAAAAATCTTGGACATCATCAGGTAGATAAATATCTTTTGCATCCAGAAATAACTAATGGTTGTATA
This sequence comes from Oriolus oriolus, assembly GCA_013400235.1. Classification (NCBI taxonomy): domain Eukaryota; kingdom Metazoa; phylum Chordata; class Aves; order Passeriformes; family Corvidae; genus Oriolus; species Oriolus oriolus. The sequence goes on from VXBT01013480.1 coordinate 2,228,105, forward strand.
GAGAGAGATACTCATATTGGAAAGAAATCAAAAAGCTACGTTCATGAATCCTCAAGCAATTTAAAAATTCAAACGGATTTTAAGATGTATTATGCAATATCTACTCACTCACATCTAACATAGAAATGCCTCTTAGTGATATGTAGTTGCTAAAATTATATTTATGTTTATAAAGATCTTGCCAGACAAACTAGATCTTTCAAGGAAAAATGACATGCTTAGTGAGTGAAGGGAAATTACTAGAGGCATTCTTGCATTTACTAAAGACTGATAAAAAGACAGATTTTCAGGAATTCAGAATACAGCTTCCTAGATAATTGGACAATTAATCTGAATGTACAAGAAATATAAATGTATATACAAATCAAGTGTTCTGAACATAAAGTGAAGCTCTAATTTCTTAACAGATCGACTCTGTTATTCCATTAGGAAAACCTCCTCTAATGAACAAGGGGATTCAAACTGCAAGAACGCTACTGCAGACTGAATGGGAAAAATTATGACCAAAAATCCTGTTTTCAAGGATAACTTAAACCACTGTAAGAATTCTGATACGGACTGAAACAAACAAAGGAGAAAAACACCAACAAACCACGAATCAAACAACAAAAAGAACTCACTTTGCCTTTTAGTTCTAAACCTTTTTTAACCAGCCTCATACAACAGCATCTTTGTGATCTTTTCCTTGCTAAATCTGCCCTATTTTTAAAAACAATCTTCAGGAGAAAATAAATGGTATTTGCAGAAAAAGTGCACAAGCATGAGAAAAGTAACAAGCTGGGCATCATCTTGGAAAACAATGAAGTGATTCATCTCAGGGAAGAAGATCCAAGACACATTAGGAAAAATAAATCCAAGGTAATTTGGTATCTAGAAGCAGAGGTACCATGTCAGGTCATCTCCTCTCTTCCATTACAGCTCAATCCCATACTGAGTTCTAGGAAACTGAGCAGCAAGAAGTGAGGAAAAGGTGGGCTCTTTCTATGGATGATTTAGGAAAAATAAGGAAGAGTTTTGCTTGGTAACATGGTGATAAAGGTGAAACTGCAAGTGTCTGTACACACTGGAAGAAAAAAGAGAAGTAGAAACATCAAAGATCTTTTAAAAAACAGGAAATAAAGAGATATAAACAGCTGTACTATTTCCCGTACCTCAATCTCAGAAAATACTCAAGTGGAACCACAGGATCTTCTAAGGGATGTGGGTAAAGGCCCAGGAATTGCAATTATAACAGGCAGGTTAAAACCCGAGATAACATGGAATATGGGTCAGTCACGTACTAGCAGGAAAATGAGTAGCCAATTGGCTTTTTTCAGCTCTAGATTTTATTTTTTGTATATGCAACTATTTAGCACACACTGAAACTAGCAGAAAATATATGCATTATTCATGCTATTTGTGGCAGACATGCACTGTAGTTCCAGTGAACAGGACTGGAAGTAATACCAGAGGAAATAGAGGCCTTAGAGGAAGACACTAATCTCAGAAAACTCAGAGCGTCACTGTAATTTTTTTGAAGGGCTCTGTTACGGCAATAGCTTTGTTTGCAGAAAATTATTTCTGCGCTATTCAGATAAACAACCTCACAGAGGGCCATTTCTTCCCCAGGAAACTGAGAGTGGATAACACTGACCAGAATGGGAGCAAGCTATTTAAGAGCAAGTGGAGGGAGCTCCACAATGGTGGTTCCTATGTCATTATCAACAGCCTATACATAACAAATGATCAAATGATTTAGATTTTACAGCAGAACTTACCTCGCATTGCAGCCAGCAGAGGTGGCAACTACTTTTAAACAGGAAACAATATCACCCCTGACTATTGCTTGAAAATGACTTCTCATCTACAATTATCCGTCAGTTTTGCCTTCTCATTTTCAGCTATCACCAGCCCCCATACCTACAAAAGTCCTTTCTCCTTGCTGCTTATGCTCAGCTCCAAAATAATTTATTAGGAGTTACACATGCTTATCAAAGACAGACAGGATTCATGCAGAAATTAATGGCAGTCTATGGAAGTTGCTATATATCATTACATAATACATGCCAACACTGCTGTCACAGTACGTGGATTGCCTCATCCTTTGTCAATCAGAATGAAGCATTAGTGCAGTGCAAAGATTATTTTTGTTGTTGTTCTGACAATAAAGTTCTGGATGCAATACAATGGTAATAAGGGATAATCTATCCAGGATAGTAGATTCACAATCATTTTTGACACTCAATCTGACTACAACATTTTAATTTTTGAACATGACCACAAGTACCTTGATCAAAAAATATTACTTGCTCTTTATAAACATGAATTCTTTACAAACATGACAATCCAGAAGCAGTGAAGAGTACTTTGGTCCGCATCAGCAGCGAGACAGAAACTGAGGCAAGCTCATAAGAGTTCCAGCCTGTTCCTCTGCCCACTCCCTTCCGAGTAAAAGATCAACCCTAATCATCACTATTTACCTTACAATAATGCCATCAGCTCCATCCGTTGTCACTGATAATGGTGGTGACAAGGCACATTCAACACCAAGGGCCAATTGGAGCAGAAATGAACAGGGCAGCTCTAGAGTAACCTCACCAGCATAGAGGATCCCAAAGGATGGTCCCACTACCTCCAAGGCGCTCTCCTGTGGGACTCGCTGAAGGTCTGCCATGGAGACGATTAATGAAGAAGCACCATCTGCTACATGTCTGAGAAAATTGCATTTTTCTGGCTTCTTACCAGAGAGCCAGTTCACCCTTGGAAACACTGCAAAGGGCCTGTACTCTGCCTTTGGGAAACACTGACATGGCTTCAAATAAACTTTTTTTGGAGCTCACTCCATTTGAAAAAGAAATCATTCTTGTAAGGGCATCAGAAAGAAACTTAAAAAGGTACGTGAACTCTGACCAGAGATACAATTTTGCCACAGGTTCTTCTGATCTGAAATTTATTTCCAGATGCTTTTCCAAAGCCTGCTGCCAAAAGACTGGATCAATGTATTCATCTTGAGGCCACATCTTGACTCCATCAGGAATCCAACCTCATGCAGAATGCAGCAGCAGATGGCTTAAGAACAGCCTCTTATCTCCTAAATCTCCAATCTATGCCTTCAAAGCTGTCTTAAATAGTAGTATATTTTGGGGGAAGAGGAAATCTTACGATCTAGTGAAAGAAATTTTGGGCCGCAAAGGGCAAGCCAAATTGGAGGGGAAGCCCGGAGAAAAATCAGCAGTTTTGGACAGCACAGACTGGCTCAAAAAAGGAAGAGCTAGCAGGAAATAGGATCAACATTACAAATCTTTAACATGCTAGAAACAAGATGACACAACAAACTGTATTGTAAGCTGGAAAACGTTGATAAGTCAATAAAATTAATTACACAAAAACCACCTGAGAACAAAACTGTCATTCATTGATCAATTCCATAACCTACTGTATGTCATCAAATACAAGGTTATTGTTTTTACAAAAAGGCCAGACTTTATCCTTCACCTTGGTATTTAATTTCTGTTGCAGGATATTTGTCAGTGCTGATCTAAGCTTACAGTGTGCTCCCCTGGAACTGCTCTGGAGTGAGTCCTGTGCATGCAGTCAGGCATTTCATGGCAGTCTGAAAGCATCTGAGTAAAAGCTTAGGAATATACTTTTTCTACTTGATGCACTCCAGAAATTATATTTTCTCTTCACAAATGTGAATCCTAGGCACCAGCAGTGAAAGAGGCAGAAAGGAGGGAGGGTGGTAGCATCACTGAACTAGAACCAGGGAAATCAACCCAAACCAACTTGCACTTTGCCTGGTGTAATACTAATACGAGACCCTTGAGCGCTCTTTTCAGTCTCTAGCTGGAGCAAAGCGGGTTCCATCCCCTGGAGAAATATTGATCTAAGACTGGTGGCATTTTCATCAATTTCAAATCCAAAACTCTGGGCCCTAACTACAGGAAACTCTTAAAGACAAATTCAAGAAGTGGTGCTTCGAAAAATGATGCTGTTAGTCACAGAAAAGAGGACTGGTATGAAAGGGTAAAGGCAGTAATGTGCATCCCTGGGGTTGGGAGTAAAAATGGAGGATGAATTGTTGTTATTAAGAGGACAATCCCAAAATCACTCTAGTAATTTCTCTGCTCTCGTTTTGGGATTTTCATTTAACACCGTATTTATTCATCTAATGGGCCAACTGCTTTTCTAAGAAACAAGAGATTACTGTAATCTCTGGGTAGCTCAATATGGAAAATATCTCAATTAGATAGAAAGAAAAACAAAGATGGAAGAAATATTGCAAGTAACACAGAACTTCATTTTTCTCCCTCCCACTCCTATCCAGATTGCATTGGTTTTCATTTTAGGGTGCAGCTGCATGGACACCATTAACCATGAACTTTCCAACACTGGTGGCAATATAATTTATTGGTTTAGAGGTAGTTAAAAAATGATGTGTGATGAGTATACAAAATTTACAGCTACACCCACAGAAAAATGTATCTCCTTGTAACAGATACTCTAAGTCTATTAAGTAGAGCTAAGATGCACACACTGCCAGCATAGTAATGCCAGTAACGGGCACGAGGTTTTTGATACAACATTCATGCATGTCTCTTACAGACCACATAATACATATTTGGTAGTACAGACTAATGCATTCAGCCAGACAAGAGAAACTACCCCCAAAAAAGCAATTACTGCTGGTACAACTTGTATCTGCTCTAAGAGAGTCTCTGAGCTCATTTCTCTCTATGCAGCACTTACACCAGTCCACCTGTTCCATCCCAGTCTGAGAGCAGATAGCACAAATTAACAGCTCAAATACGCATTTAAGGTTCACATTTTAATCTAACAAAAAGCCTAAGAGAAAAGGCTCGTGTGACAGAACTTTCCACCCACTCAGAGAACAATAAAAAAGACAAAACTCTGTGCTCAATCCACAGAGCCTCACAGCAGAACCTGAAGCTGCCAAACGCAGGCTGTGACAGATGGCCATGGGAGCAAACTTGGAAAGCAAAGGCTTTCAAGGAAGATGGCTGTGGCTTTAAAGCTAACTAGTAACTGGCATGACTGTCAGTGCTAGGAGTCTGTCTCTTGAGCGAGTTCTAGCTGCTGTGTTTACATGTGCACCCACGCACGTCTGTGGGCCCGTGTGCGTGTGGCTGGCACGCGGCTCCCTGCAGGGAAGTATTAATAGCCTTGGGTCAGCTCTGTGCTGTGCATCTCTGCCAGAATAGCTGTGCTGGGCAAGAGCTCAAAGAGCTAAACTCACTGATTGCCATAGCCAGCAGAAAGCCCTGGTGTAGGAACGGCTGTAAGAGCAAAATTCCATTTTAAGTGACTCTTTTTACTCTGTGGTGTATTCTATACACCAATACAAAGTGTACCCTCAGCTGCCATCACCACATCCAAAACTAGTGACACTCTGCTGCAAAGGATACAATCCTTTGCATCTCTGTGAGAAATGGACTCCAGGTATAAACTCAGGAGGGTGACACTGGGCTTCTTTTGATGAAGGCATCTTTATTTTAAAAAAGCAGTAGTGGGAGGATATTCAGGGAGGAAATGATAGGGCACTGCTCTCCCAACTGATGAACCAGAATACCAAGGAGACACCTTGCCTGCCACTAATGCAAAGCAGCCCATCCTTCACTTGGCAGCTATTACTGACAAAGGAGGAAATCATGGCACAGTAACAGAAGTAAGTTCTCATCCAGAGTAAGCTCAGTAAGCTCCTCCTTCCTCCCCTTGACAAGCCTCACTCTCATCTGCTCATTACATCTTTCCTGTTTTCCCCAGAGGTTTGGTCTCAGTCAAGAAGACACTGCACCAAACCTCTCTGCTCTTTTCTTTATCAGTCCAAAAGAATGCTCCATTCACTCTTCTGGTCCACCTGCCATTCAAACGAAAATAAAACTCTGCTGACAGAAGTTTGCCTATCAAGCTAGCTAACTGCAAAAGTGAGCTTTTCCTCTGTTTTCCAAATGGTCTCCAGTCAATTTTCAAGGTGTCCTGTATCTCATTTGGGGAGGCATTGTTTACACTCTTCACACGGAGAACACAACTGGCACCTTCTCAATAGGGAGACTAACATTAGCTACTACAGCCCTACCCTTCAGCAGCAGTAAGAAAAATCCTCAGGAAGGTGGGAGGAATCTCTCAAAATTACATATAACCAAGATGGATGGCAAATCTTTGATACCAGTAACCTTCTGCGATATAACCTATAAGCTCCATTCAGCAGGTCAATCCAGCCCATGACTGCATCGCAGACATTTATTTCTACCAGCCCAGATTCTTCAGGGATTGACTTTTGATGGCACAGCTCACTGGCTGATAGTAATCTCTTCTCAAGTCCCTTAGTCTTTTTTTTTTTTAAAGCAGAGCTGCCACACAGGCAGCACTGTCTGACTCATCACACTGAGGCTCTGTGTGGAGCAGATTTAATTCCTCTGTATAGAATACTTGATATATTTATCCTGGCACTTGACTTTTTCCTCATGAGACACCATCAGAGCCGTGGCAGCTTTAAAAACCTAAGCTAATTCCATATATACAGAAGGAAAATGGCTGAGCTGGCAGGATTTACTCCACTGAGGACACACATTATCTGTGCTCCCTTCTCTCCTGTAGATTCATAACAGCCTGAGTGGTTTCAAGTGGACCTTGCAGCTTATTCTGATCATTCTCTCTTCTTCCAGGCCAAAAGGGGGCTGGAGAGAGGAAGAGGGCAGTGAGGATTCTGGTGATAATTGGTTTAGTGAGGTCTATTTCTACAAGATGTGCTCCTGGAGTTGCTCATTCAGTGGTTAAAGTCTTTGGCAGGAATTTTATTTCCGAGTGTGTGCCTATGGCTCCCAGAGCCAGGAGCAGGAGCTCTGGTACAGTCAGAAAACATAAGAGGGGTGGGGCACAGGAACCACCAGCCCACCATATGAACGTCTCTCAGAAGTGCAACATGCAATGTCATTGTCATTTAAAACGTTATGTAACAAATCCTTCTGCAATATTTCCAAAGAAAATTGTTCCTGACCATTTATAAAACAGACACAGAAAAATATCCAGAAGATACTGCGTGTTCAGTTGTACTTCAGTTGTACACGTTTTATTATTATTATTACATTATTTCTGGGGCTGAAATAATAAGTAACTGTGCAACTGATTAAAAAAAACGTGTCTTAGAAGGGATATAAATGATAAATTACTATGAAACAAATGACCTTTTCTTAACAAAATATCCTGTGCATTCTTAAGTTGTAACATAGAACAAGATCCCAAAGGATAGAAGTCATCCATGTGTCAGAAATTAAATAGTAAAGTAACTTTCTGACACAGTGAGTTTTGGCTGATGTAGCTTTTTAGCCTCTCTAGGACCCAGTTTTTCCCAATAAGAGTATGAAACAAGCTCTCTGGACTCAGCTGAACACACCATTCCAGTTCACAGTCTGGTACCTACTCTTCTGACATGAAACCCAGAGCTATTCTCCAATAGCACTCCAATAGTCTCCAGTGGCACTTCATAGTGTCATTTTCACCCATTACTAACAGAGGCAAAACAAACCTTCCCAGGCGAGCTGCTAGCTTCACATATTTTTAATATTTCTTATAAAAATTTCAGTCTTTTTGAAAATTTTTTTTTACTTCCCATATCTGGAAAGAAACTAATATTAAAACCTTCATCACATTCTTTGCTTTCCTTATACATTTTTAAATTTAGTTCTTCAAGTTTTGTAAGCAGGTGGTCTCTCCTGGCTAGTGTGGGTCCATCCTATGATTACATGTTGACAACTATGGTTTTGCTATTGTTGAAATTTTATGTGTCTTATCTTACAGCCAAGAGCACATCACAGCCTATATTTCTGCATGTTATGTTGGTTTTCTTCTACATTTCAGGTAATTTTTAAATGCACTTATTTTATTCTTTAAAAAAAAATAATAATGAAAGGACAACACAAATATGCGTAAGGTCTGTAGCCTTCTCCTGTTTATATTCATATCTGGGGAATTTTATTTGTGGAAACCTCCACTCATTCCAGCCAAGTTCTACTACAGAACTTCTGGCAAAAAGGAAAAAAAAAAGGAACCAGCTTTAGGCAGTCCGGTCACACTTGTTCGTAGCTGTGTGTGCCATAAAGTGGTGAGCAATTAATGCTTGTACACAGGTCTGTGCAGGTAAGGGACAAAATGGTAGAGGATAATATGAGCCAAATGGATTTCTTCAATATCAATACAGTACTGATGAGTTTTTCAGTTATGACAGGATTTTTAAAAAGTCTTAAGTGCTACAATGCACATTCCTTTTATCTAGTGCTCATCACTGTAATGCAAGATTCTTCAATGTTCATGACACAAAGGCTCTTTGCTCCCTCAGAATTCATTTCAGAGGAAGCCATTAGATCTCACAGTTGCAGTTTAATGTAGGGATTTTAGGTCATCTCAGAACTTACCCTTTTCCAAGAACAGTTTCAATCTTTGTTCAGTACTTGAATATACTTTTATAATTATGCTTCAAGTGTTATTGCAGCTATATTTCAGATTTTACGTATGTAGGAAAATGCTATATTATTTTAATACTGACGGTAGAGTAAAAATCTATTCAATATTCACCTTTCACGAAGCACAATCAAATATCCAAGAACACTATTAGACTTGCCTAGCATAAAGTTTCAAACTGCTAATGGATTTTAAATTGATGTCATAATGCTGCAATTTAAATACATGATGTTCATTAATTTTGCCAGAACTCTTTGTAGAGTAGTAGTGGTATGAAAGGAGGAAGGTTATATTTTCTACCTGCTTCTTTTTATCTGGTTTCCCATTTTTGATATACAAAAAGAGTCATTTCATCAGCTTGACTTGGGTGGGGGGTGAAGTTTATTCCAATGACAATAGGTTTCAATTAGGTAACCACTGTAGAGTTGCATCAAATTAATATTTTTTAATGAAAAAAATCACTGGGAATAGGATAAAAATAACTAACACATGATAGGCACGAGATTTCCTAAAGACAGATTTCTTAGGACCTCTCACCAAAAATCCATAGCCACAAAGTGGAGGAAATAAGGGATGGAAAGGTCATCTTGCTCATACACCTCCTTCTCACTGAAAGGTCAAAATTCATGTATTGAGCAGCAGTATTGCAAAACAGACAGGCATAGTTTCCCAAAAACCTCAAGGAGTCACCTCGGATGTGGATATTGAAAAGGGGAAAGAGATCACATCATGGAGGGCTACTACAAGATCCTCTTCTACTGAGGGGAGTGAGGGTGGGGTCTGGAAGCAAATTTTCTAGGTGAAGAACCCTCTGTTTCAGAAATATCTCAAAAGTGAAACTAAAATGTGTCTACACATAATGGCCCGGTATATAAAACACTTCACATCTATTTGTATTTCAAATCTAATATATTTACTGTACATAAAGACAGTTTTTCCAAAGCTGTTGCTATGGCTACAAATCAAGGAAACCATAGCAACAACCCTGTGTTATGTACAGCCTTAATTGTGGATTAAGTTATGTCTCTCTTTGCATTTTATATTAAATACTCCCATACAATCTAGTTTTAGTAATCTTAATCATTTTCAGACTTTTTAGTAATAAAAATTCCACAATATTACACTGCCAAGTCAAATACACAACACCCTTGAAATATGTCTTTACAGCATTATTCTGATCTTACCTAGTAACAGCCACATCATTGTTTTTTGATATAAACACTAATGTTCATATCATCATATTTCCTGATCATTTTTAATACAAATGATTGATCACTACCACTTTAACCAAGTAATTGATTTTCCATCATCTTGTAAGATTTTTCAAGTCTCATCTCACTCAGCCTTACCCCAGAAGAAATCAGCTCCTCCTAACTTAATTTTGCTACGGATTAACGTTTTGGGGTTTGGGCCTTTTTTTGGTTTGTTTTGGTTTTCCTTTTTCTTCAGAAAGTAAATATGCAATAGAGAGACAGGAAAGGCAGAGTAGTAGTTCATTCTAGATTTTCTAGCTTCCCTGTCCCTTCAGATAACTGACTGGGTTGGTGGCAAATTACCCTAATTCCTCTGGTTTGCTGACCTTGTACATTCAAGTATTGAGGAACACTGAGAAGGTGGGATCAGAGAGCCCTGGCATGCTGTATGCAGCCAGACTTTAGAGTGCACCCTGAGAGGAACAGGTAAAGGAGAGCAGAACAAATGTGAAGAAAAGAAGGATTCTGGAAGTGGCTGAGGAACGGGAGGGAGTGCTATCAGAGAGCAGGAGACACCGGTGGGGTGACAGGATTCAAAGGACACTCTAGGAGAATATGAGCACACTCAACAGGTGTAAAAATATTTGCTCAATAAAAGAGAAGAGAAGAGAAAAAGCCAAAACTCACATCTTTAAAAGCCTTCTCTCCTAACTTCCCTTCCAACCCTTTATTTCCTGGTAATTCATTGCAGTATTGCTTCCTCACACCATTTGGTCCTTGCCCACTGACGAGACATCACGTGCTCTATTTTGCAAAAAACTTGGCCACATCTATTTGGGGCATTAGCTTGCCTCACCGAGTGGACTTTTCTGCTTATCTTACATACCACAGCAGCAAAAAACCCCTAAAAATATAATCCTAATTTTATGAAATGAGCAGATACTCAATGTATTTGATGCAATAAAGCAATGAGTGATCTGTGCTTTTAATCTCTATGAATAATTGAGATTTTATGGCTATTTTAATAAAAGTAGTATACAAATGCTTATTTGACAAAGCAATCTGTGTTCTAAAAATCATAGTCTGAGAAAGCTGTGAGTGTGTGTTAGGAACTGTGTAAAAGCTTTTCACACGAGCAGCACAACACAAGTTCCCTCGCACAGGGAACAACTAAGTCAAAAGTTAGTCCATTTACAATAAGCAAGCCATGTTCAGGTTCTTCATTATCATTTTAATTAGCAAATATTAATGTAATCTGAAAATACAACAGGGAAAACAACTAAAATTACTAAGTTTAAGGAATCTGTCACGACCTAAGCGAAACTGAGACCAATGTCTTACTAATCGATACCGGTCACCAACTTTCAGGACATTCCTTCCCATTTACTGCTAGAACTTCCAAGCATGTTATCAAACTTAAGAATGAATTAAGGCCCTCACAAACTACTTCTAACCTCTGACGAAGGCAATGGTGAATAAAAATGGATTAGCATGCTCCTCTCCTCTCCAGTTATCAGTTCAGACTGATAGTGATCAAGTGACCGTGGCAGCTCTACCTCATTCAGATTCCATGCCTGCCACTGTGCCAACAACCCAGGGACATGCAGAACACGCTGCCCTCTCATCTCCAGAGGAATGAAGATGCTGGATGAAGCCTTAATCCTTTTGAGCTCACCAGCACCTCCCATTCCTTTCACTGGGACTACGATTCACATCTGAACAGTTTTCTTTTCAGGTGCTTGTCCTTTTTCTGCTTTATAGATAATGTATTTTGGCTTCCAAAACAGTGCTGCATCTTACAGGGACAATGATTAAAAGCTACATAAGTTTAAATGAAGCTGCCTCCTAGAAACTGCCTCTCTCCCATTCTGATTTTCATATTTAACTCACTAAAGGTAGGATAATAACTAGCTAGTCCAATACACTTACAGAGCTAAATATAATGAAGTCGTAAAGTATTTTCATTCTCTATAAAAGCTGTTATGTACATGAATTTCACTCATTAATAATTGCAATTTTATAGAAAAAAATAACAAGCAGTTAGTGGAAGTCTGATAGTATTTCTCATGACTGACAGTGCTATAACTGATCACAAACTAAAGAAAGAGTCCATTTTTGATGTTATCTTATTTTGAGAGTTCCCACTTTATAAATATTACAAAGAGAGAGGAAAAGTCTGAAGAAAATGCACCACCACCATCAAAACCCAACAGTGGCTCCAGAAATTTTGACAGCTAAAGACACTTTAAAGCAGGAGTCCCTGTAAAACCTAATTTCATCAGACAAATATTTTTATCACACAGCAAGTATTCTGAAAAGCAAATACACATCAGTGAGTTTTAAAGTACAGAATGGAAATACATACCTGGCTTTGAAATAGCTATCAAGTATTAACACACGACTCCCAGAAAAATCAAGTAAACATCTAGCTTTATACATTTTCTAGACTCACATATGCTCATTTCACAAATCACTCCCTTTTCCTCTTTCATGCCCACATAAACACAAATAAGCTACTTACTATGACCAGGCAAAATTAAACATTTTTAGGACCTTTTTACAACAAACATGAGAAAACTTCCTTTTGTGTTAGAGGGATTGAAGGATTGAAATTAATCTGAAAGATTTTCTTGTTTGTACAAACAAGTTTTCATTCAGTCAAGGGTGATTTTGAGGCCAGTTCACTGCTCTCTCCACTGCAGACATGACAGAAATTTTAAAAATTTCAAAGGTCATTTGAGTGGCAGCAGATTTTAAAAATAGCCACTTTGTTCAGAAACTCTTGTTCAGTTTTTACATTGGGCAGGTTATAAAAAGCATTAGATGGGATTGGAGAAGTAGAAACCTACTGGTCCATTTTGCCAGGCTGTTAAAATCAGGTCTTACCTCTTGTGTTTTTACATTTATATATCCATAATGAGTTCTCAGAGGCTGCCTTTGGCCATTAGAAAATGGGATCCACTTGACACTGGTTTGTCCAAAGCAGTTTAGGATCAAAGGGAAAGTTACTTCATTTGTGAGACGAACGATGATCAGACAGAGGAATGCTGCAATGAAACTCACAGCAACAATGGACTTTCTCTGTAATGAAAAGAAGAAAGGAAATAAATTATTTAAATTGAGAGTCAGTTTTAATAAAAAAATACATATCTTCAATTGTAGGATGAAGGAAAAACACTTGAGAAAGCTTTAGGTGAAATTATTCCTCTGGTAGTCACCTTGCTGCAGGAGCACAAGGAGACAGGTGACTGGATTGTTTTATTTCAATAAATTTGCATTTCAGAGGTTTGCAGAGTTTCTTTTAGAACTGGTTGCAAATGAGTTAGTTTTGCTCACAAAAAAAAAAAGCCTTTTTTTTTAAGTTTCAAAAAACATCTATCAGCTTTAAATTTTATTTGCATTTGGAATGAAGATTTTATGTAAACATCCACACCAAAGTCTCCACTCAAAATCATCAGTTCTCTAGACACGACAATACACAAAAGAAAAATGCCATCTGCAGTGACACCATACAAATTTTTCTGGGAAGATTACCATCGCTACAGATCATTCCATGCAACAGAATTCATGCTCTAACTTTAAACACTGTAGAATAAATTGTTGGTGAAGTCAGCACCACATTCTGCCTTATTCCAGGTTCATGAAGTTACAAAGTAAGGCATTATTATCAATAATGTACCTGATCTAAAGCCTGTATCTAATTAGTCTTTCCCTTCCACGTCTACCCCATCCAGTCAGTTGGACAGCAGAATGTAACCACAGAAAGAACTTTTTCCCTGGGTAACTCCCCAGTCTGCAAGGTGAAAAACTTGTAAGAAACAGGATGTTCTCCTTAATTTTAGTTACTTTTTTTAATACTGCAGCCAATTACTTCTAGACAAATTACTTAAGGACAAAACTTGTTAGTTGGCATGTGTAAAGATTCTAGATACGATACTCTATCAAAAAGATTATTTTCACATTTTCCCTGAGGGAATGAAACAATTATCACTTACAGGTGTTTTTACTGTACTTTAATTACATTCTAGGTTTACCTAATTTGCCACAGTTTAATTACTCTACTGAATGTAATTCCATCATTCTAAAAAGTAACATTTACAGAAAATACAGGGGGAAAGAAGTCATTTGCCTAAGGGCCTACATATAAGTGTATAATAACACTTAATGCTGGATGACAGGATCTGATCACCCCAATTCCTATCTACAAATACCACCAACCAACCAGCACAGAACACACTTAACACCACTCATTTCACACGATGGCAATAAGATCACACGTGATGCACTGGTAGAGGCAAGCTCTCATTGCAGCCAGGTGAGATGAACGTGTTCTTTGCACAACAGTGAGAATCACAACGAGCCCACAGCAAATCCAAAGGTATGTTACAGTATTCCCACACACAAGAGTTAACGAAACAGTCCATTGCAGGGGTCAATTGCATGGCTCTGTGCTCTGATGTACTGGGAGGTTACAACTTATAAGATAAAAGCAATGAGAGACTGGGCTGGAAAACTTGGGTGAACGAGGTCACCGTGAGGAGAAAAGGAAGAGGAGGATGAAGAAGTATTGTGGCAGTGTGATTCAGTGAGGAACCTCAGTCAGCTAATGGCTGTGCAACGTAAAATTAAACCCAGCAAATCTTCAGAGGGCAGCGCAGCAGCCACAGCCCAGTCACAGCTTTCAGAATTCATGGAAGCCACTGCACTTTTCATCATCTGCATTATAACAGATTTACATTAAATTGCAATAAAATGGCTGGGGAGCACTTGTGTGTCACTTCTCTTTGTAGCAGATGGAGTCAGAAACATTTAGCTATATATCAGAGCCTTGTAAGTGCTAAGAGCAGCCAAGATGTGCAGTGCAAGTGATAATCATAAAGCAGTGAGAGGGAGCATGGATTAGTCATATTATTTATTGCAAATCAGAATTAAAATATTGCAAATATTTAAAGGGGAATTTAGAGTCTCACTCCAATACATGAGCGTGTTTCAATCAAAACATCCACAGCAGGAAGCAAGATTGCTGCCCTATATGATGCTACTACCTGATTTCCACATACCCTATCTTCCTGGTTTATTGAATATCACTTTTTACTTCCTTTATTTTGTGCAGATCTGTTCTGAACTTGAAAACATTGCTATCAGCTTCATATGCTTCTCACAGGGAGTTGTTCTAAACAGCCCTTGCCCTGAGAAGAATTCAGATCGTGTAGCTAGATTTCTTGGCCTTCACTAGGATGACGCCTGATTTCTACATTTCTTTTCTTTAAATGCACTCTACTACCAGATGAAAGAAAAAATGTGGCCTTCTTTTGTTTTTTATGTAAGAAAATATTGTTTGAAAAGGAAAACAGCAACAATTTTTCTCTGTGTGTTGCTTACCCAGAAAGAATCTGCACTAACAGAACATTCAAATTCATTCAAGAACAAGAACATTCAAAGAAAGAAATTAAGGCATCTGTTAAAATTGTTTTCGAAAAAAAAAATCTAGCCATATGCAAACACAATATTTACTTATCAGCTTGTACAAAGGACATTCATATTAAGCATTCAGTTCCCCTGCAATTTTTGTTGAAGGCATGAGATCCAACAATAGGCATTCTCTGTGGGAAAGACTACTGCAAACTGGCATTTCAGTGCCTCTATAAATTTCACTGTAAAAATAATGAAAAACACCAAAGCACATATTTTCATAATTGTAGCCTTCTTAAAGCAACAAGTAAAGAAGTCTGCTCAGTGGCCACGAGTACTCTACAGGGCTCTTCTAAAAGTAATTCTATTCCCTTAAGTCCCCATGTTCTTTACCTGCTCATTAAGACAAACAAACAAAACAAGGAAACAACAACAAAGCAACCAAACCCAGGTGCTATTTGTCATTAAGTGCTTCTTGTAAAATCTCCTTTACTGCAGATAAATGGACGTGGTTATCGGTCCTCTGATAAAACTTAAAATTTAGCTTTTGAGACTCCAGAAATTCTACATGTCATTAGGATATGACAGAGAAGTCTGAAGCTATATACAGGTATGAATACCAAATTGTAATTTGTCTCAAAATTTGTCTGCATCAACATTTTAAATACTCCCACATCCTACCATTTGGGAGAGCTAAACCAACACTAATTAGTAAGTCTGCAGACAAACAAATCTTATTCCTTCTTAATTTTCAGTTCTCATGAATGCAAATAGTCTCTTAACAAAAGAAATGTTTCTCTAATATGGGCATATCCTCTATACAAATCTCAATCAATCTTTATATTTTTTGGGCTAATTTAATGTAGACATTTTGATACTGACAACATTTACATAAGAAATGTATATTCAGTTATAAACACCTTTTGAATATTTCCCATTTTTCACATACTCAGTGAGGGGTACACAGTAAGACGTATGTTAAAGAGTTTCTTAGCTGGATGGCTTGCATGGCATATTAGCTTTTCTTACATTTTATTTCATTCACTATAGTACCTGACTAGCCTAGATGACAGTGCCAAGACCAAAATTTCCTTTCTCATGAATACAGGAGCCTGTAGCAGAAAAGCAAAGTGAGACTAAGTCTACCTACAGGCTCATTCCCAGTTTAAAAATGAAAAAAAAAAGTGATAGAAGAGGAGAAACTTGATATCAGAGTACATGAACTGTGATACCTGAGACCCCACTGGGCCAAAAGCACACACTGGAACAAAACAGTTTCTTCTAATGCTTTTTACCCAATGCCCACAACAGCATCATCCCACTTGTGTTGTCAGTTATTTCTCAGACACCAAGCTCATTCTGTCTAGTATGTATATCAAAATCAATAAGTAGAAGGCATGAATCACATTTCTAAGGCTTTAACTTTTATCTATGTTGTTAAAATAAGAACTGAAATAAAAAACAGGACTATCATACTACTCTGCTGCATAGAATTTAATTAAAAACTTCATGGAAATGAAGCAGTAACTACTTGCAGGGGTATAAATATATGTATTTGGCAACGTGGTCCCTAGCACTATTTATACGCTTCATAGTTTTGGCTATTTACCAGTGCCAGGGTGATTCATTAGTTTTAGTTTGGCAGGAACTTGACAGTCTGAACAAGTTTTAGCCATTTTTCTTTCATAATCTCTTAAGAAGTGTGAGATGACAAGATAATTTTTTTATAGTTAATAATGCCTGACAGAATAATAAGACACAAACATTTTTTTGTGCTGTATACAGTTGTCTAGGAGGGAGGGAGGAAGGAAATATTTTCAGCATAGGAGGATAATTTCTTAAGTTGTAAATTTTGCTGAGATCTGTACTAAGTATCTTTATTCTACTTTCTAGCCAGAGCACAACACCCCGCCACATGGCACATATTATATGGCAGACACTACCAAACCACTTCACAAGCACGAATAAATCCCCATCCTAGTGAGTTTAACAGTAAAAACCCATTTCACAGGTGCATAAACTGAGGTTGAAAGCAACTTCCCTAAGATCACAAAGAACTCCCCAGAAGGAGATTTTTACTCAACTCCTAAACTTTCATTCTAGAACTATTTTGTTTTTCAGATTTATCATATCTATTACAAGTAACTGCCTCAATCTGTTAAAAGACAAAGTTGAATATGACATTATGGAAGATTCCAGTAAAGAACTGTAGGAACCATGCCCCAAACAGTAATTGCAAATAAATTGCGAATAAACCTTTTTTTCATAAACTGATTTTTTACAGTACTCATTCTTTCTGTTATTTTTATAGATACAGGGCAGCACCAAGCTTGGAAGGACAAATGAAAGGTAAAAACTTATGTGAGGGCTTTGGGTCTCTTAGATGACACAATATGCAGTAATATTGTATTATTTTCACAGTACCTACCTTTACAGGCACAGTGAGTAACTCAATCACTTTTTTAATATCTCTGCACATTGTACTACTTCTATTATAGGACTGATGCAGGGTTTCAGTTTTTACTCAAGTATAATACCAATTGAAAACAATCACGGCTACACTCACTGAATTTGTTTCATTTTGTAGACCACTATATGTAAAAAATAGTTTTATTTAATTTTCTCTTTTATAGTCTTGAGCATCCCATTTAAATGCTACTTTCTATTACAACAGAGCATTAAATTAAATTCTTTCAGCACTCTAGTTCAGTATACCTTACTGATTTCACAAGTATTGGAAAAAAACCATGCCTTCCAGCTATTTCTTTTGTCCTGAAACTCCCTCTAACAGGGCTGCTGAAGAGACAGTCAAGCAGGGGTCCTAGAAGTCTTCAAAGAGAGAGTAAGACTATATAGCAAAGATCCTTCTAGAAACAGTCATGTGTCAAATATAATTTGCATAAAATCGGTAGCTGAAGATTTACTTTTTTCTCTTCCAGAAGTGAAAGCTAACCTGAATATGTTCAAAGACTCCACAGGAGATTGCTGTCAGTGTTTCTCTCTCAGGAGGAAAGAATAAAGCAAGTAGGGGTTATATCACAAGTAAGATCTGGTTTTGCTTCAAAAACCAGTAAAATTAAGATTAAAGCAATATACTTTTGTTTTTTTTCTGGAAAAGGACATCTTTGCTAAACTGGAATATAAGCAGCCAGGAAGCCGAGAAATAAGAGCAAAAATGAAGTTCAGTGATGAAGAAGTAGGCCAGAAATGCAGCGTTTCTAAAAATAGACAGAGGAGATACAATGAAAGAAACACGTGAGTTTTATCCTGAAAAGTGTTTCTTGTAAGAAGGTACCCTGAATCAGGACTGTGTTTGAGGAGCATGGTGTTTAAAAAGGCGTGAATAGGAGACACATTACTTCCCGCACACCTTCTCTGCAGGAGCTCTGGCCTTTTCTGAAGCTAAGGCAGCTCAAGGGCTCTCAAAACACAGCTCATTGTACCTCTTGTGTTGTTGCCATTTGTTAAAAACCTGTAACATAATTCAGTTTTCACAATGATTCACAGTGCACGGGTGCTGTGTCTAGGTTCACAGCAGCTCACATATTCATACACATCTCATCAAAGCCAAAACTCTGCAGAGTGGGTTCAGGCTTACTGGGGTTAAGACCTGAGCAATGAACAAAACGGGAATCAGCACAGTCCAAATAATTGATGTAACAGCAGCGGTCTGTATTAAAAACCTTACATAAGAGATAATCCTCCTATATGTAAACTCCTATTATTAGTCTCAGGTAACTGCACAACTTCATTACATACAGCATTCACATCAGAAAGAGCCCACTTATTTAGGTAATAATATGAAATTATGTAAGGTGAAGAACTTCCAAGTTTCAAGAAGTAATTGCTGAAGTATTTTGAAGGCCTTCCACACTCTATCATGCATAAGAAGTTACTACATTTGAAAAGCCCCAGTGATTCTGAGCCCTTCAAACTGCAAAGCATTGCCAGATTTCAGGAATTATTTTGTCTCACTATTCCCTCTTGCCCTAAACTCGAAGCCTGGTAAGAAGCAGCATTTATGTGTCTGGAGATACTCTTATCCCTTCAGGCTTTCCAGCACTTTGAGCTCCCCACATCCTACAGTGACTGTTCCCGCTATTCATTTCATGCTTACTCAAAGCTGAATCTGTACTTCCTGCAGCAGTCTCCTCCTGGCCCAGGGCTCCCTTTGCAAACAGCCCCCACTCAACCAGGCACAAACACATCATTAGCACAGCCCCAGTCTCACACACAAGGTCACAGTACCACCAAAGCAACCTAAACTTCTGAGCAAGGCATGTCTTTGGCTCGTCTGCTACTTGATTTTATACTGCAGCTGAAAGCTGTCCAGTAATTTAAAAGATCTATCCCCATAAAATCCCCATGGCAGCAAAGCACACTTTAAATAAGGTTGTTGATTTTTCATTCTATAAGATCTGTTAAGAATATTTAATCTAAAACTGCAGTTACTGATTCACTGATGTCCTTCACAACTAGGCTGAACTTCATCAGTAGCTGTAGATGCATATTATATAAACACCAATGTAGTCTCTGCGTGATAAAGTAGTATTAAAAAGGAGAAAAAAAGAAAAGCCTCCGCAGTACAGCTCTCAAATGGTGATTTTTTATTTTCTTCTGGTGCTGGATTATTGCCCAGCTCTTCTTATCAATACCTTGGCAAGCTTTCAGACACACACACAGGCTGACATACGCTTCCCTATAATAGAACTGCTGGTACAAGAATTTGTGGTCTTTCAACCTGGCAGTTGGTTGTTACTACTTATTGAAGTAGTACCTGATTGTAGCTATTTTTCACCTGCTGAGAAAAAGTTCAAAGAAAAAACACGCATATGTGAGTATTAACTCTTATCCTGCCAGATATACCTCACTTAGACGACCTCTCTCTCTCCTCTAGAGAAATATATAAAGATTCATGATTGGCAACATCCTAAGACTGAATCCGTAATTGAGAGATTTTCATAAGCATTCGGAAAGACACTCTACTGCTGCCAACATTGTCACAAAAATCCCTTTCAAAAAGTTGATTCTTTCAACCAGAAATAGACTAAAAAATGCATAAACCAGTAGAAAAACAACAACAACAACAAGCCTCACAAATGCATGAAGAAAGATTCTTAGAAGACAATAAAATACCAGCAGACCTCTGGTCAGCAGATCTTTATATTTGAAAAAATATGTAGTTATTAAAAGTCTGCAGCATTTCTTTGCCATTCTATATAAAATATCAGAAATGCTCAATTTCTTCTTTCAAAAACTCACAGGAAAGGTAATGTGATGGCTTCTAAAGTGAAAGCGAGATAAATTCAATTTTTGCTCGCAGCAGTAAAATCATTAGTGTGATTGGTATGCAGCAGGAGGAATGGATGTTAATCACATACCTATATGTTTAGTAAATACTACACTGGGATGTAACCTCTGGAAGTACGAACTTCTAGATAAGAATGAAAATAATCATCAGACAAATAAAATTAAACATTTGACAGCAGCCCAGGGGCAGAAGAAATGAAAGTAAATAAAATGTTGTAACAACCCCACATTCTCAGGCTGCACATCTGTGAAGAAAATGCCTTTTGCTGGAAACCTTCACATGCCTGCAGCTCACTTCTGCCTACGGGGGGAAGTTTATGCTACAGAGCAAAAACTGCATAACCAGAAATTCACACAAATGAAATGTAATTGCCTACCACCATCTGGACAAGCCCAGACTTTCTCCATTGAATTTTCTTGTGTAAAGATCCCTGACTGCCATGCTGGACTTGAAATTAACAAAAAATTGACACCATGCCTCTGTTTCCTTCTAAAACCCATTTAACACTAGAAGACAAAAGAGATCTTGCCCAGCCTGTTACTTGGCAAGACTCTTGCTCTGGCCCTTCACACCAGCTTCAGCCCACACCATTCTTTGGGAGGACAGCACTTTTGGAAAGTTGCTCTGGATGCTCTCTCTGCCAGTTTATGCAATGCACCTGCTATTCATAAGCATGAAAAGAAAAACAGAAGCAGGGGATCATTACTGATTTTAGTCTTGAGCCCTCAGCCAGCCAGGGCACCCTAACACAGAGGAGTTGAACGCCTTCTTCCAGAGGCAGGGATGCAAACCCTGTTTAGTGTGAAGAGCCATATGGACTCTTTAAGGTCTGGCTGGATGAAAGGCTGGCTTTGCTCTGAAATATAAAAATATATAAGTGTTGGACACCTCCTTCACCAGGCAAAGGTCCAGGTTCAGAGACCAGAAAGGTCTTCTTTAAAAAAAAAAAAAAAAGGCAACTGATTTATAAAGGAGATGTTCTTAAGCACAGATGATGCACTTCAGCCAGGCTGTAGGAGATCCTTTGTAGTCTCTTCTCTTCTCTTTTTTTCCCTTTTTTTTTTCTTTTACATTTGACCAAGAGACTCTCTGGCACAGCTGTAGGAATGTTGTCCTGGGCTGGCAGGAGGCAAGAGCAGCCTCTATGGATGGCCTTTTACACAAAGCAAGGAAACCTGGGCTCTAAATTGTTTTGGCAATTTGTCTGTTTTCCATCAGACATGGAAATCTCCCTGTTACTTGGAATAAACCTGCTCCAGCCTACTTCACCCATACATAGCTGCCACATACATCATCAGAAAAGCAAAATGTATTATTCAATGCTTCCAAGCATTGTCTGCTCCCGGCACATTGAGTAACATTCCAATAGGCTTAACCATTTACAGCCAATAAAAAGCACGAGCTAATTACAGAGAAGACTCGGCTGAGACCAGCTATCTTGTAATGGGAATTTGAAATGTTCTGCCATATAGCTGGGCACATGCTACTTTTAGTGAGGGCAAAAAACACTTTCCCAGCTTAATTCTTGTTCTTTTCTGTATACTGTTTTCTTTATTGGAAGCTTAGAAAAAGGAGTTGGGGAAACAAAAAAAAAAAACCAAAAAAGCAGGGCACCAAATCTTTGAGCAAATGCAGGTACGTGAAGGATGTGGGATTTGCTGGGATGGTCGCATTAGGGTCTATTCTACCCAAGGAGTCCATGTTCCAGCACAAGAGCAATATGCCACAGGACAAACACAGAACAGGGTGGGTGGTTTAGGGGTGTGTTTGGATGAAGGCATGCAGAACCCAGCCTGGCACTTTCACTGGAAACATTAACGATCATATTATTATCACAGCACTACAGAACAGAGCTTTTCATCTAGGATGCAGATCAGCTGTGTTAAACACTGCATGCTCATAACAGCACATCCAACTATTTTACAATCCCAATGAAAAATAGGAGGCAGGCCTACATTTTAAATCTTATTTGTAGGAGGGGCTGCACTGAGCAATGCAGTGTCTATACCAACACAGAGGGCCAGATGTCCTGTACATTTCTGGCAGAGAGATTTCTTTCAAGTACTGGCATGATCTGATCCCATTTACTCACTTCTGCTCATACAGTTACAGGAAAATGTTGCAAACCAGCAGGAACTTAAACAAAATTTCTTGCCCATTTAATACAGTTGTATTCCTTCTACAGGCGGGAGTCTGTTCATTATTCATCCTTGGACAGCACGAGCAAGAGGTTATCAGAAGCCACCACAAGGGAGACTCTCCAGATAGCAAAGAATATGCAGCACTGCAGTTACAAAACACGACTGCTCACCTACTGCTCAAGCAGTTGATGACATATCCCTCCATTGACTGGGGAGCTCCTTAAATCAGGGCACTGAAACTCAATAAAAGCACCGATCAAGGTAGTGCCTTCAATTTAATTATGAGCTTTATTGATCATGGCTTCTCTTTATAAAAAGAAAAAAAAGCGGGGCATGGCAGGGGAAGGTAACCACAGAGCACAGAGCTGTGGTGGGACACGGCAGAACAGATTCCTTGGAGTGGGAAAACTTTGCCTTTTGTGCTGACCTCTCACTTCTAGGAATTCAGAAACCATTTTTATACAAACTACTTTTCATCACAAGGAAGCAAAATACAATTTCATGTTTACAATAAAATCCGTGATCTGAGCCCTATTTTGTGAATACATGCAGTCAAATGGCACCCAAAAGCCACAATCGGGAGTCAATCTCCATTGTGATAAGAGCAGTAAATTCTCTGGATTCATTATTTCTGCACAGCATCTCAATAAGAGCTAGAGAAAATCATAAAAATTGATAGTTTTCCAAAAGAAATTCTTGCAAGCAGGAAAGTTTAATCTCTCACTGATCTGTTACCCTGATACAATAGTACAGGGACAGTAACGTATATATCCTACCCAAATACACATTCCATCATCATATCATGCTCCTCTCATGCTGGGTGAGCTAAATGAATTGAACTTGACCTTCAAAGCCCTTGGAATGCAACAAAATATCTCTGTTTTCTGACATTTATGGGTGGCTTTTCTGCATGGCTGCTTTTATTGCCTGGAAAATAATGGTGAAAGCTGTGTGTACAAACCCACTACAAACACTGACAAACCACATGAAAGGAAGACAGATTTATTCAGTGTAGATTACTCCAGAGCTAATCTAATCAAATCCAACTTTTACATTTTTAAAGAAGATCAAAAATTCATAGAGCTAGCATTTCAATACAATAGATATATATTACAGCTTTATTTTCATCTGCAAGTGTAATTGAACTGATTTGGATTTTCTGTGCTTTTATTTTTGCTTAAAAAAGCTTTCTGTGTTTAATATGAAAATGCATCATTGAACCAGCATATGTACAAGAAAAACCCCATGAAAATATTCACACAGAAGATTATCAATCTCTGTCTAATCAGGCTTAGATAAAAACACATCTGGACATGATTCTATATTAAAAACTAAAAGTGCTAGATGTGGAAATGCAAATATATCCTATTTGTGGCTTTTTTAAACTTTAAAGAAACCACTCCTAGCCACTCTATCAGAGCTGATCCAGAACATTTGGATGGAAGAAATGTGACACAACTGGGCACCTAGCACAGTTTTCCATCCTTTACTCCATCAAATATAGAGAGATTGTCATGTGTCATAAATTATTTCAAACCCCTCGTTCCCTGTATCCACATTTTACTCATTTGCATGCAAGAAACAAACAAAAGTAGTACAAAACACTGAAACATTCAAACTGAGTTTAATTTTTGTGTAAGACATAATAAAGACATAATCTGCTGTCCAGGTACTTCGTTCTATGCCAGCACATCTAGCTACTTGCACCAAACAAAGCCAATGGTGGAATTCTGTTCCTCCTTCATATAAAGATATCTCTAACTGATTTAAAGGAGAGCAAAAGAAAGCCAGAAGCACAATTAAATTTGAATAGGAACAGTAAGAAAAAAATAATTATGATTTTAACTTTTTTTTTTAATTTCCCAGGGCCTTTGTGTGAGAGTTACTCAATTTGCACACTCAGGATCCCTCAGTTCCCAATTGAGCCAAGTCTGGTGTCACCAAACCCAGCTTGTGAGTGTTCTTGCTGACATCTGTGGGGCCCAGTATTGCACCCTCAAAAGCTTACAGCCACAGGGAAACTTCCTGCTGTTCCAGCTGTGCAAGCCTTGACCTGGATATGAACAAGTTCTCATCTTCATTTTTGCTGCTGGTGCAGGAAGCAGGTTCTGCCCACAACCTTTCTGCAGGATATGAATCTCTCCCACACACTAACAGCCCTGAGGCCATACATTTTCAATTATCTTTAACACCAATCTGGTCTAAAGCAGTAGAATAAGGCCATTCAAACCTTAACAAACTCATCACAGTGTCCCAGAGGTTAGAAGAGGGTTTTTCCCTCTCCAGCAGGGAAGCTGCCAGAGACACCAGTGAGATTAAATAATGTGCCCCACAACCCTTTGGAAGTACCAGGCAAAGATGAGTTTTCCTGAAGTTCATTTAGAACCAGAATCATACTCATTTATTTCTAAAAATAGATCCTAGACACTTCAACATCTACTATATTCAAAAAGCATGTATAATGAATGCAGGAATGGTACTCTTACATTTACTGTTCCATCTGTTTTCCGTGTTTTCCATTATTCCTCTCAAAGGTCTTCACTTTTAGGCAGCAGTTACCAGTTTTTACCTGTACCTTTACCCCAGTGCTGGTTAGGGAGCAATTACCAACACAAGAAGGAATCTGCACAAAATATCCGACTGTCCTGCAGCCACACGTTACTGACATCATTCATTGTGCCCACATTCTCTGTCAGAATATTTGGGTCTGTAGTTGTTTGTCAGTCATTACAAGTTATGAGAGTTTATTATATGTTCCAGTCACTAAAAGTCATAAAATCTGTCCCAGTGTTCTGAAAATAAAGCAGCATAAGACTTTTTCAGTGAACCTTTAAGTCTTCTAGCCATAAATCTCAGCAAATAATGCTGTTTGTTTAATTAACACCACTATACAGATTAATGACACAAGTTGTCCACCAGTCAGGGGAGGAACACAAAGATGCATCCTAACTGATTTCATTTCCAGGTTTATTCATTTTAAGTGTTATATAATGTGACATTCACGCATTACTGAAGAAGTTAAAAGAATAAAATGCACATCACTAATCAGCTGATCATCTATCATTTGATTTTAGATGCCAAAATTAATGATGCCCTTCCTTTTTTGTTACGTTTTTTGTACTTTTTTTCATTAAATCAAAAACAGAATACGTGAGCAATCAGAATATTTATCTGCAATTTTCTTGCTTCTGCACATGTAACTAATCCCACAGTGCTGGAAAATAGATTTAATTGGTTGAAACCTTAGGTCTATTGGGACTCCCACAACTTAATGGCTAGAAGATCCAACTTCAGATGCTAATGTTCCAAGACATTAAATTCTGATATTTTCAATTTCGCATTCGCAGTTATTCAGCGTTCACCACAAATGTCACTGGTCAAATTTCAGCCCGTCTTACTCCATTTCCTTTTGTCTGAAAGCTACTACCTCACTGAGTACCACAACATCTAATTTTGTATTCTCTGACTATTCTTAGATACTCTAATCCTCTGAAAAGTCACACAGTACTCCCTATTTTGCCAGACAGTGCCTCTGCTTCAGCAGCTTCTTACTACTCGACAATATTGTTTTCAAATTTGCCTCTTTTACTTACCTTAAGGAACTGCAATATTTAATTCTTTAATCCCTTTTTTTTTGCAGTTATGCCCCAACTTCCCATTTAAGTCAAACCTCCCTGTCAGTTTCTCCTTTCACAACTGTTTTTAAGAATCTTGTTCTTAACTATTCCTTATTTATACATAGTCCTCTGTCTAGCTGACTAATTCCATGCTAAACTCCCTCTCAGAACATCATCTTTCATCTCGTAATAATTCTTCTTCTTATCCTACTGAATAGCCTTTCTCTTTCTGGAAGCAGAGTCCTCTGCAGAGCAGTCAGTGTATGTGCCCCTCTATCCTGCAGTTGTTTGGTTTTTGCTTTTCTGTTACAACACCGCTCCTGTGGTTGCTGTAATGGTCATGTGCTGCTGTATTTCAGCCCTGTTAATATTTTTAAGACTTTGGTACTGAGATCCAGATGTTTTGATTGGAGCTGTATTAAGAAAAACAAAGTACTGTTCCACTGAGGCCACGCAAAGTGCCCTCTGTGACAAGAAGGAGAGTTGAAAGTTCGTATCACTATAGTGAAAGAGGGTGCTTTGGGGGGTTACTGGGGGCACCACCCTCTTGGAAGTATTTACCTGGAAAGTACTAATTTAAGTGAAAAGTCTCTAGATTAGAAGCAGGCTCTAAACAGACTGCTTTTAACATATCTAATTGGTCCTGTCCATTCTGAGAAACAGAGCTTTGATGCATCTTCTCTCAGTTGGATTCAGCAAGGTAATTGAGCCAAACTCTTCAATCTTCCAAAAAGTAGGTCCTCCATTCTCCAGATACATCAGCTTCTCAACATCTGCTCTTCTGCTTTCAGGCCATCCTCCTTGACCACAGGTAGTAAGCTCTGTCTTTCAAAGGGATCTCACTAGTATGTGTTCAGCCACAAATCTTCCCTACTGAACGTATTTCATGGTTCAATTTTATTTAAATTCCTGATAATTTTGTGAGTGATCAGCATATCCATAATGAGTCCTAAGTCGTTTACTTCTAGCTAATGAGCTGTCAGTGTGTCAAGCACCATGGTTGCTTGATTCTGTTTTTCTAGGGCTTGTCTAATTGACTTTTTAATTTGTTTTTTTTTTACATTGCAGAACATCGAGTCTTCTGTTACTTAACTTTGGCATCAGCTGTAGGAGACAAATGACCTCCTAATAGCTTTTACAAAACAACTTTCAGAAATGGTCTCTGTCATGCCAGGCAGGACAGAAAAGGCTGGAGCACCTGGAATAACAGGAGTTGCTAGGCTTAAGGTCAGATTTTTGGAATGCACTTTCCACTTTCTGATGGGGAAGTTACAGAAATGGGTCTTGAAAACAGCATCTCAATCTATTTTTAAGTCTTTAGATACTACTTTAAAAACAGTTTGCAATGGTCAGCCTGAACTCGAGTACTTTGGAAGCATCTCAAGGAAACACACTGTGCCCGGGCTGTACCATGACAGGAAACCTGCCACAGCCAGGTCACATAACATAGGAATATTCACTATGTTTTCAAACAAAGTTAAGAGAAATTTTGACACTAAAGGATTTAGCCTCTCAAATTGTGACCAAGATTGTACCGACCGTACCATACGTTGTCCACTGAAGAGGAGAGGTGTACACAGCATTAGAGGATGAAGTAAGCTACTAGGGTTGCAAACATTTTATTTCACCCTTCTGCCTTTCTACACTAAAGCTATCATCTCCTAAAAGCCTCACACTGTCACCTCAAAGAGACAGCAACTGACACATTCCCTTAAAGTGAAAGGAAAAAGAGATTTTGTGATACCATAAAACTGGGGATGATAAAATAACAGTAAGTACAGCAAGATATTTGCTGCTCATCTTTCACTTCTGTCTCTTCTTGTTGTTAATGGACAGTCATAGAAATGGAAAAATAATGCAGCTTTTCTGGTACACCCAAAGTGTTTCCCTTTGGTGATCCAAAGAACACCAAAATTTATAGGAAAGCTCTGCACTGGTTAAAGTTCTCTGAGTTTTCTCCATGTTGCCTGAACACAGGACAGATTGCCTACGTGATAATTAATACATAGAAAAATCATGGATAAAATGCTGAACTATTTTACTGCACAGAGACTGAGGAGGAAGGAGAATCACAGAGGTTCTGACAAATCAGCTATAAGGCAAAAAACCCTCCAAATCCAGCAATTAAACACAAAAGTCGTGGTACACAAGCTAAGTTAGAGAATCAAGTCTGCACCATGAGAAAAATAAAGACCTTAAAAGACCCCCTTTGCCACCTGCAGCAAAAGCAGACTACAGCAGGCAACACTGCTGACTAGGCGAAAATGTTGTTATTCCATTATATAGGGGTAAATAGTTTGCTCAATAAGCTGAACTAAAAGCCCATTAAAAATGGCATCAGAGAGAAAGAAATTATGCAATAATAGTCCACTAATGCACAAATTCAAAATGCAAAGCAGTTCAAAATTTGTCAATTACTCTATCTGAAAATCAAACCAGGTCAGGCAGTGACATCACTAAGAAAGCAAAGTTTGATTTTTTTTCTTTTTTTAATTATGCTGTTGTCTAATAATGAACAGGCTAGGTTTGATTCATTTAATTCATTCCTCCTAAGCAGCACATTACAACAGTACTGGAATGAGATTTTAAAAAATTACTATTTCATCAAAGGTTTTTAATACCCATCTATGATTTAATTTGATCGCCAAACTTGATCTATAATGATATTAATAGATAGAAAAATCCACAGTAGAGTCCATTATTGTTGAACTTTATCATCTTTTTGAAAGTACAATGGTAAAATTATCTATTAATTAGATTAATTTCAAGGAAGTGTAAATCATCCTGACCCATGATACTTGCTTGCAAAGCTATTGTAAGAGAATAATTAATAGGCAATAGTCCAGGAATATTATTCTGAGCAGATGCGAACCTTGAACTTCCAGTCACTAGACTTAAATTCTAACTAGGAATACATCATCTTATGGAAACTCCAATACCCTGGAGGGCTGCAAGAAGGAGGGGAAGAAAAAAAGATCGAAGTAGATTGCTGCTGTTATATATAGCCTGTATTATTGCTTAACATGACCACAAGCTAGAAGTGGATATAAGTAAAAATTACTGAATTTTCAAAGTTCAAGGTGAGAAGGACTGTGCCACTCAAATAATGGAGCCTCGTTTAAAGAACATATCTTACAAGTCATTTAATTTGTCACCTGTTCTGCTGGAAAACTGTATGGCCTTGGGCAAATACTTAACCCTAAGCAGCAGCTAGCAGAAAATACACACAGTAAGGAAAATGAATACAAAACTTAAGCATGGATTTGCTGTTTTTCCTCACCCTTCCATCATGACAAATCAATTTCTACAGATTCTGGATTAGATCTCTTCCAAACATTCATCTGATTCCTGGGTCCTAGGTTTAAAATTTTAATTGTAAGGTCTTTACGGCACAATAGCATCCACCAAACGATGACTGGGAAGTAATCAGTATTAGAATCTTTTATTCACATGTAAATCTTTAAAAGAAATTAGCCCCTGTGTTTTCTGACTAACTATATGTCACACTGAACTGCCTAATAAATTGTAAAATGTTTTCAGTGTTGACGGATGGAGCTCTCACCTGTAAAACCTCTTTAGAATATACTGAGAGACTACCAAAATGTTGTTTCAAAAACTGAAGAGAGGACAGGATAGTTTCCCACGCACACAGACTCCCAGAACGCCCTGTAAGCAGGGTTAGATGGGAAGTGCTGTTCCGCTGTACGCGTTGACTCCTGTGTTTTATAACATCCAAGCTTTTAACACAGGCATCGCGCAGAACAGAAGTGCTGAACTGAACGCTGAACTGAAAAACCTAAAACCATGCTTCCCAAGGCTTCAGGAAAGATCAAACTGACTAGATGTACATTTATAATATTGTGACTAAACAAGGAAAGGCTGGAACAAAGGAAAAGAACCTTCTTCCCATTCCTTGAATCCCTAGTTAAAACTCCTATGTGGCACACATTGAGTAACACAACATGATAAACACCACTGCCTTAGCTACAATTTTATGACATTTTACAGCACCAAGAAAGAACACTTTTTCTTGGGGAAATACTGTGTGTTTGTGATGGACTATTTAGCAGATGCTAGATGTGCTGAATTCAAATGAAATGTTTGCACCAGAGGGTCAGAGGAAGAAGGACCTCAGCATCGACCCTTGATCCCCTGTAAGAAGTATCTGGTGCAGCACTGAGTAAGGCCTGGAGTTCTGTTATAACAAAGTTTCAATAATAAATTCCACCAACAACACTCTCTGCTATCTCTCTGGGAAATCTAGTGAAGTGAAATTGATTTTCTCCTTTTATTAGCAAGGCTATTAAGCATGAGGCATCCAGAGATGAATGGAGAGCAAGCAACATAAGGAGACAAAAGTGCCTGAAAATGCCTTTTATTTGTTGCACAGTTTCTTTTTGAGAAGAAATCACAGAATCACGGAGTATGTCAAGGTGGAAGGGACCCAGAAAGATCATTAAAGTCATTAGGCCCTGCACAGGATCATCCCCAAGAGTCACATCACATCCTCAAGAGTATTTTCCAAATGCTTCTTGAGCTCTGTTCAGGCTGGTGCTGTGACCACTGCCCTGGGGAATGGTTCCAACGCCCAACCACCCTCTGGGTGAAGAACCTTTTTCTAACATCCAGCCTAAACCTCCCCTGACACAACTTGAGGCTATTCCCTCAAGTCCACACTGATCACCACAGAGAAGAGATCGATGTCTTCCCCTCCTCTTCCCCTCACAAGAAAGCTGTAACTGCAGTGAGGTCTCCCCTCAGTCTCCTCCAGGCTGAACACACCAAGTGACCTCAGCTGCCCCTCACACGGCTTCCTCTCAAGGCCCTTCAACATCCTTGTTTACCCTCCTTTGGACACTCTCCAATAGCTTCACATCTTTCTTATATTGTGGTGCCCAAAACTGCCCCCAGCACTCGAGGTGAGGCCACCACAGTGCAGAGCAGAGCAGGACAATCCCCTCCCTTGCCAGGCTGGCGATGCTGGGCCTGATGCCCCCCAGGACACACTTGGCCCTCCTGGCTGCCAGGGCACTGCTGACTCAAATTCAACTTGCCATTAGCCAGGAGCCCAGGCCCAAAGGAGCCTGCTCTCCAGCCTCTCATTCCTCAGTCTGTCCATACACCCAGGGTTGCCCCATCCCAGGGGCAGAATCTGGGACTTTCCTTTGTTAAACTTCACATGGTCAGTGATTGCCCATCTCTCTAATTTGTTAAGGTCTCTCTGCAGGGACTCCCTGCCATCAAGGGAGTCAACAGCTCCTCCCAGTTTTGTATCATCTGCAGACTTGCTCAGCATCCCTTCCAGTCCTGTGTCCAAGTCATTTGTGACACTGTTGGAGAGCACTACCTGCAGGGGTGCAAGATCAGTCTCTGTCCAGGCTCCACTGGCAGCACACAGAGACTCCAGCAGCCGGCTTGTGTGCAGGAATCCGCAGGTGCAGCGAGCAATCACTACAGAAATCTGATCCTAAATCTGTCAAAATAACAAGAAAATTTCTCTTGGCTTCTGAGAGACATCTGAGCTCATTAGAGCCTGTTCCAGTAAAAGTCACATATTGCTGATAGCCCACTTCTACCACTCAGTATAAAGAAATTTGAAACTGGCGCTTGCAGATGAGGTTAAGAAACTCATTATCCATACCTCCCCCTTTCCATCCTTTTCTTTTAAACTCATGTCCTCATTGCTTTTTCTTTGATTTTTCTCCTGCTTTGATCATCCAGAGCTGACCATATGGGTTTGTCCCCTAGGTCATTTTTCAACAGAAGCGTAAGTGGTAGGAGAGCTGGAAAACAGACCTAAAAGGTGTAGGACAGCAGCACACTGCTGCTGTAAGACAACCGGCCCTTACTCTGATCTTGTATCTTCCTGGTGCACTGTTTTCATGGCTTGTCTTTTATAGATAGTGTGATAAAAATACTGCAGGCATAGTGTTCCATTTTCTGGGAGTAGAACCGTTTGGTACACAGTGACAAAGAGAACAAAGGAGGATACCCCCCCTGGCCCCCAACACATGCAGTTTACAATGCATCTATGGTCCTGTGAGAGTGGAATGAATTCCTACAAGCAGAATTAATACGATACCTTATTCTTTAACATCTGAAGGAGGCACAAGTAAAGGAAAAATGAAACTTAAAATGTCTTTCATTTCAAACAAAAGGAGGATATTTAAACAGGAGAGTCTCAGGGGAAAGATTTCATATCACTACAAACAGTGCATTTGTCCAGAATATAACAGCAATGATAATGTTACTAATGGAAGTAAGACATCCTCACAGTTTCTTGTGGATTGTAAATTAAAAAAACAAGTACCAGAGCTGAGATACCCTTGTATGCATGCGCATGTGAGTGCCCACATACGCCGCTCAACCTTTGCAATTACTTAATTGTACTGTCAGATCAAAGATAGTCAGAGTACAGATGGATGATTTCTCATCTGCATCTGGCTGTGGATGTTCTGTTTGTCACTGGGCCTCAGTGAGAGCACGAAGCAGCAATACACTCATTAGTCCCTGGAGGTTTCTGCAGTTTATGATCAAACGGAGATGAGTTTTCCATCTTCCCACTGCTTGTATATCATTTAGCACGACAAGATGTTCCATGAATAATGGAAATAATAAAATTATGTCCTCTAAGACACTCTCCCCAAGCCGGAGACCACATACAGTGCAGTTATTAACAAATTATATATGCGTTGATGAACTGGCAGATGCTGCCAAGCAGAGTATGTAGAGTGTGTACTACAGCTCAGCTTCGCCTGCCTTTCCTCAGCCTGGGAGCTTGCTCTGGATCCTCATCTTCTAAGGGTCAGTAATGTTCACAAAACTTAGAGGAATGCGAATAGCTCTGAGATGATCAGGAAATGCAGAAGTCACTTGGAGAAGATGACTGAACAGACAGATAAACAGGCACATAAGCATGGCTGTATAAACTTCAATAGTGACTGTTCTGCCAGTTATTTCCTTGTGGGTTTGCACAGCACAATTTTAAAATACTTGATAAGTAAAGACAGACTGAACAGCTTTTAAAGTATGGATTTCTCTTATTTACCTACAAATTTGAGGATAACAAAGAACATCCTGGTTCTATCATAGCTCTACCTGTTCTTCCCAGGCATTTATGAGCATTTCTTGACAGTCTTCATTTCACAGGAACAGTAAGACAGGATCCAACTTAGAGTGTCAAATAATTTTTTTGTAGCACTTAAGCACAAGGTAACAGCAAAGACCCTTAGGGACTTATTTTAAAAAGTAGGCTGAAATACTCTAATTCTGGATTCTGCTAGCTTTAGTAAATTCTATAACAAATCCATGCGGGGATTCACAGTTGTAACTATATTGAGCAGCATGGCCAGCAGAACATTTTAAAGCAACTAAGAGAGAATTTAATCCTTCCAAGCCAAAAAGAATTTTTCTTCACTGTTGCCAAAAATGAGTGCACGTTACACAATTTTGATTCCATTTGTTGGAAGCATATAAGCATTAAGTAGTTCACTGTTAGATGAAAACTAAGAACTGCAGGCAGCAAAGATCTTTAATATAAGGACTCAATACTGAAAACATGCTAATATTGGGGGTTTGGGGTAGTGGGGTGCTTTTGTTACTGGTTTTGCACAGAATGGTTTTCTTGTTATAATTCAAATTCAACTTATCTGTCTGCTATCCCTTCTTTCTGCCCACAGTAAATTACACATACACTTGCAAATTTTGACGAAACGATAAAGAGTGCTAGGCTGGTCTTTCATCTCAGAGTTAATTAAATTCCCAAGAGAAAAAGCCAGCAGCACCCACACTTGAGGTCAGATAGGTACAACTCAGCCATTCCACATTCTACTTGACATTTTGCTGGCTGGCCCGCACATAGCTCCAGACTTGACAGGTCGTTTGCCATCTTGCATGTCCAGAGTACAGAAATAGAGAGCAGAGGAGAAGGAGAGTATAAAGAGGATAAAGGGCATGTGAGATCACCACACATGGAGAAAACCTTGCTTACTCAAGTATCAGCGGTGTTGTAAAGAAATTCTAAAATTCCTTCAGCTGCTCATCAGACATGACCAGCTAAAGTCAGAAGAACCCCGAGTGCCATTATACACATTTACCTCAAATTCACTTCAGAAGATGCTCTAATGCAACCAAGCTGGAAAATGCAAATATTTGTTAAACCACATATGACAATAGTTCCACAACCTCACTGCACTGAAAGAGCCTGATTTTCTCTCACACACACCAGCTAATGTGATGTATTTACACCAATTGAACTACATCTGCTTTTCATCACTGAAAAGAATTCAGTTCAAGACTAAGAAAAAAGTAACTTCTTAAAATCCCATTAACTAAGTGAGAGGCTGAAAGATGCACATACTACAGCTACAGTAAGTCACAGATCTTAACTGGACTGTGTTACTTTTTGTATCAATGGTAAAAGTTACAAACTGATAAGTAGACAAAAATACATATTGTCAGACAATCATGCTATATTGACATCTCACTAGAGATGAAGAGCAAAATACACTCCATGAGGTTTGGGTGTATGGGAGGCTTATACAAAAAGCCAGGGATGGGGTGAAGGTGAACAAAACAAAACCCACAAAACAAAACAACCACAACAACAAAAATCTGAAATTTGGGGATCTACAATGCATGTGGATAGAACTACACAGCTTCTGTACCCAGGGATGTGATTAAATACACACTCAAGGCAGCAGTGTGATTAGAATGAATTGGTGCAACGAAATGTTTTGAGAATGGAAGCTGATCCAGTTCAAACAAGTGAGAAATAAGGATGCTACAACGTGGAATATTTAATTAACGAAAGAAAAACAGAGAAGATTCACTAGAGACAACTGTTCTGTATTCCCAGACATTGGCTAGCTGGCTTGAGAAACATTTCTATTACTAAACTCAATTTTAAGAAAGAAAAAGAGATGGAGGCGTGCAAGAATCTGATATTGTTCAATTAACATTTTGGTATAAGATTTTCATGATAGCATCTTGAAAAAGCCCATTTAATGTGTAGGAAAAATGTCTGCTCCTGATTGGTTTGGCATGTTCCAGAAACGCTGTCTGATTATACCTAAGCCCAGAAGATTGAGAAAGCTGTCTTAAAGGATTACAACCTACAGACTTACATTTCTGATTTGTACAACTGCCGGAGGGCATTGCGGAGTGAAAGCATTTTCTGAGGGTATTGTACAGAATGTGCATCTCAATTGTTTTACACACATGAATTCAGCAAACCTGCCTTCCTGGACAGCAGTAAATCAAGCACCCAAGCATCTCAAAAAGAAATAGAGGAGAAAAATACATTATATAATTTTTCTCTATTTTGTCCTGTGAACACACTCTTCTGATAGTGCAGAGTGCAGAGGTCTGTTTGATAAAGCAATTTGATTGATAACAACCGTGCCATTCCTCTGAAGAATCCACATGAGTATCACAGATGGTGAGATAACTTGCTGTAATTTTCTCAGCAAAGAACACTGAATCAAGCTTTCAGCCTACATAGCAGTCAATAATTTCCAACAAAAATCACTAAAGGAGATTTTTATTTCAAAGTAGAGAAGGAATTCTGTACTTGCACCTCCCAAATTTTGATTATCCTGGCATCCATGTCTCTGCTGTGATGCTGGAATGTGTTCTACAATCAGCATGTTGAATATTTCTGCCCCGGTGATTCTGAGTGCACATGTAGGTTAATGTCAGACTTTGACAGTGATAAAGAAGTGAAAATACGGGAAAGCAGAAGGGGAAAAGCCAGGCATAACTAAAGCTGAACTACAACTGACTGAACTGAGATGCCTGGAATTCTATAGCACCGAGGGTCTGGTCAAGTAATCACTTTGCAGTGTCTTCACATTATACTGTACTAGCTGGGTCATGCAGTGTCCTTGTGTCCTGCTACTTGGAGCCTAATCAGAATAGCTGGACTTAATTAAATTTAGAGTTGATTCGTGGGGTGAGGCATCTAAATCTACACATAAGCCCACCACATTTAACATGCTGAAGTATTAGATATATTGAGGGGGGAAATATCAAATACAGCATTTCTATGATCCAAGCTACTCAACTGCAGTTATCCCTTAATGTTTTAAAGAGTTTTTATCAAAAACACTGACCACAGGATGGACAAGCACAGAGCAGACCCTCAACTTGCAGGTGCACCATGGACTATAAGGATGTACAGGAGTGTCCTGTAATATCTAACTGGAAACACTGACCATAATGGACCTTCAAAACATGCACCACACTGGATCTCAGACAGCGTTCTGCAAACTGAATAAATAAGCCTTCTGCTTTAAAAAGAGTTTATTCCTATTTCTCTGATAAGCAGCCCTTCCTTTTTCATCTATAATCTCCAACGTAAGATAAAGTTATATCGAGACAAATTTGTATTTCCAGTGACTCTTCTGTCAAGAGGTGAAATCACTATCTAGCCACTGACTCAAGAATCTGCACACCTAGATTCTACAATCTCCCTGGACTTGAGCACTTACTGCAGTGATGGAACACGACACTAACTTGCACAGCTAGTCCAGCTTTGTTACTTGGGAGGCAAATAAAAAAAATAACTTGGTCCTTACACCTCAAATGCTGTAGTAATCTCCCATTAATCTTACAGTTTTTCTGAACAGCACGGAGCTTGGAGGCACTGGAGTCTGCCAGCCAGTGTTTGTCTTGCAGATGTACCCTCCATTGCCTCTTCAGGATTCCCACATGCTCACTCTTCACACAGAACCCTAAAAGCATTTCCACTGGCAGCATTCTTGGAACGTGCACAAACCAGCTGCAAACCTTCTTCGCATTGTGTCTACAATCTGTCTGAAAAGGCTGCTTTGATTCCAGCTCTCACATCTTTCCTGTTACTGGCACTTAGCTCCATTCTCAGTGGCTTGCCTTTGGAGAGTTCTTTCCCTTGGGAAGAAATGCCTCAGCTTCATTGATCGGCCTGTGCTCTGTGTAGGGCAATTTCACAGCAGACTATATTGCTTGAACTCCATGGCACGATTTCCATTGTTTTGCAACAGCTCTAAGGCTCTCAAAGAGGTCTCATCATCATCACAGTTATTTGTTTAAAAGGCTGTTCTGCTCTTCAAGTGCTGTCATTCAGTACACCCACCTGCACCGGATGGAATAGCATCCTTGCTCCAAGTCTAAATCATATTTTGGTTCTTGAAAAACAAACAATGCTTCAACTCAAATATAGAGCTTTAACTAAAATGCCAAAGCATCTTTTTACCCCTTGCCACTTTTGATTGTAGCTGATAAAATGCCAGTCACATATTTTTCCCAGTAATATAGCCTGGGAATTTGCTTCTGCATTGACCTGTTCAAAATAGTTTCTGTTATGAGTAACTCCTGTAAAGAACCCTCTCATTCAAATTTAGATGAAGAGCTTTCTAAATATTTTCCATGCATATCTCACTTTCAATTTTATGAATAAAATTTAAAAATTGTCTTCTTTGTATAAGGAATTGCCAATCTATAATTTAAAAATCCTTAAAAATTCTATTCCCAGGAGTGGGAATATTCCATCTTTCACAGAAACCTGGCATATAATTTCCTTTCTGCTTTCCTGCAGTTTTATGTCAGACACTTTCCTCATAACACTGCTTCTGAATTGTCTGGATTTTACTCGTTACTTTAGCATTCTTGTGCAAAAGGCACATTTTTAAACTCTTACAGTACTCAGTCTCTCCCAGTCTCCTTCTACCACTGAAAAAGAATACTCTATTTTTTAATTCTATAAAATAAATAGAGTCAAATAGTGTTTTGCTGTGGAGTGCCTAGAATTTGTCCCTTGGCTTTTCAGCCATTATCATTCTTTAGAGAGAACAGAAATCCTTCTCTCACCAAATTAAACCCATTAGTCCTTTTGTAGCCACAGCACTTGCCAGACTGAATCTTCCGTGGCAGCTGCAGACAGCTATAGCCTGTTAATTGACTACCTCTTCAAGCGCTTCCCATCCCAAACAAAATGCTCTGGTACACTTGCAGCTTGCCTCTTTAAGTCCTGCACAGAAGCACAAGGCTTCCCCAGAGCCCTGCCCACATGGTGGAAGAAAAAAGACCTTGCATCCCCTGAGAAGGGCACTGACAAGGCTGGGACACCAGGGAAGGGATCCCTGGCTTCTACATTCCCGTGGCTGCCTGTCTCCTGATGCAATGATCCACTCTGTTATAGTGTTTTCTAAATCCTAGCCAACAGTTTTATCCCTACAGATACACAGTGAAGAGGTTCTGAAGAAATATACTTATTAAAAAGTCAGAAACTGTGCTACCAAAGTCTCTGTGTGTGAGTGGGGGAACATCACCCTTCATGCAAGCCCAAGCTTTTCCCACGTTACTCATTAGGAACACAAAATAATTCTATTTCATGTTTCTACACAGACACTCCAGACTTTGAGCCCAGTTCTTGTTGCTAACGATAGTGGCTGACAGATAGATGAAGGTTATAGTGGCTCCATTATAAAGGAAACCCAAAAGAATACAGAGTTAAAGGTTTCACAGCTCACCAACTCTGTCACTGCTTGATGTTTCAGCTTTTAAATTCTTGTCTTTGCAAATCCCTCTTAACGCTTTTATACGACTTTCTAGCTGGACTGTTTATTAAAGCAGCTGTGTCATTCACTGAATGAAAAAATCTAATGAAAGAGTTCCCTCTTTAAAACAATTAAAAATAAATGGAACAAATGTGTAGTTCTACACATTTTGGCTATTGATTTCAAATCCCATAGGACTTTCACTATTTTATTATCATTTACATGATAACTCAGAGTAGAAATTGTTAAGTGAAATGCACAGGGATTCACTCGGGACCTGACCCTGTTGGGTTCCATCCTCCTGCATTTCCAATTTGCCTTCAAGTTAAGTCTTCGTTTTTAAACCACAGCAAAGGGTACATATGGCCCATGATAAAATTCTCAAGAGGAGGCCACTGGTTTCAGGAACAACAGTAGAAAAAATACAAACAGAGTAGTGTGAAAAGAAATCTCAGCAAGACTCTGCCTGATTGAAGTCTCTTCTGCATTCAATATTTGAATTTTCTGCATTATTTATTGCCACCATCAAGAGTTTAATCCTTAAGGCATCATTCTGCATGCAGTTTCCTTATAAGCACACGAAACCCTAAGTAGCTTAATTCCAATACAGTTATATAAATTATTAACTTCATCTCCAAATACGATGTGAATTTGATCTGAGAAATTATCTGAGATCCTGAACTTCTTCAGGAGTGGGGAGACCAAATTTCCTATACTACAGCTTTTGCAAGAGCTCTGTGAAACAATCTTTCACTTGAAGGCTATACTCCAGACACGGACCATCTTGTAAACTGCTAGCAGGACTAAGGAAATATCTCCCAACCCAAACATTTACCTGTAAGAATCATATTCCAGCCTACATTTCTAAATTTTTCTCTCCAACTGGCTAAACATTCCAAACCCCTCACCGCCACTACTCCCACCCCTTTCCCCCAAACCCCGAGCAGATTAACCTACAGCTTGGCCAAATGTAAGGTATCTTGAGGTAACTTACTACTTTGAGTGCATCAAACATGATAACTCAGGACATGGCAAATCTCACAAGAGAAAACTCTTCAAGCACCACTTCTATTATTCATTCCCTACTGTCACCCTGAGTGCTCTCAGAAGAGTTCTCCAAATGTCACCTTCCCACTAACTTTCACATAGCTACATACACGTGGCTAGAAATACTGCTTCAAGTATATCCCAGTGTAAGTGTTCCGTTTCCACAGACACAGAAAATGCATTAGTTTCTTCTAAAAAATATATATATATGGAAAAGAAGGGAAAAAAACCCCAACAAAAACCAAACCAAGCAAAAACCCAAAAGCTGTGTCCACAGAGCTGGTACCTTCTTCTATGTTATCCTCAAAACTAAAAGTAGATAGGATGAGGTATTATTTTTAACACCACTGGAACTCTAAAGAGCTTCCTCCAAGGGTCACTGAAGTTCACAGGAAGGCATGAGTTCACTTATTTCTGCAGCAGTCCTGACCTTACATTCAGTCCACAAGTTTCTGCTTAGTTTGCCTGTATTAGTGATTCAGTTGCTATTTCTGGTATTTCTATCCAAATATCTGACAAACAACACCACTTTCTGCAAATATCTATATTCTGGTACATGAGGAAATACTTATATTCTTTATTAATTACTAGTTTTTATTTCTACTTGAGAAGTTTTAGCCATCTAACTGAGAAAAAGAAAGGAGATAAAATAAGCAGCTTTCACATGGAATACCACACATCAAGCAAGGGACTATTTGGCTAAACTCCTGGTAAGTACCACCTGATAAATCAGCACAGACCAGAATTCACTGTTTGCCCAAAATGGGAAGACAAAGCTTTGTATTTTGTACAAGTGAAAGAAAGCAACTACAAGATATAAGTACCTTCTGATACTATCCTCAGCTGTCTTAAGAGGAAAGAAAGAAAGCATTGCAAAATTCAAGAATGAAAATGCTGGTAACATCTCAGCTGAATCCATTTTAGAATCTGACCCAAAACTCAGTAAGTAAAGGACACAAAGAGCTTCCTCAGGGCGTGAAGCTCTTGTTCCCACAGGCAGCCACTGCTGCTGGTCAGCAAGGAGTGGTTGTGAAGCAGCCAGAAAGTATCCGGGACACGCGCTGCCAATATACGTGTATTTAATTTTTTATTGTATACACTCCTTTGGACACAAGAAGTTTTAATAATTCCAACATTACAAGCATTCTAAGTGGACTTCTGGGTTTCTTGAGCTAGCCTATTAAATCAGTGGTCTTTCTTTCGATCCTAGATCCCTTGAAGTCAGAGTTTATTCTGCCTGAGTAAAATGGTTCACGTCCTCCACTGATTTCTTTTCATCTTTGTCTTCAAAGAAAAGCTTCAGTTCTATCTGGCAAGGTAGAAAATGCTTCCCACAACCAAAACCTTTATGAACATTTTGAATCCTGTTCCATTCCAGTTTTAGTGATATGTGTGTGTCTATATTACAGTCTGTATTTTGAAATGAGGGAAACTAAGGCAACGCAGCTAGGTCAAGGAACCTGCGTAAGGGTGGCTGACTAACACACCAGATTCAACACACAAACCACAGGATCCATTACAGTTTATTTGGTTCATACTGTTTATCAGCACAGCCTTAGCTACAAAACAGTTTTGTAAAAGTAATGCAAAACCCTCTGGTTTCTCTTGCATAGTTTCTTATGTTAAAAAAAAAACAAACACCATTTTCCTTAGAGCATAAAAGAAATGTGTTTCTTAGAGTCTGCTTTTATTAGAAATCAGGAGTAACATCAACTTTTCTACAAATTACCTTTGGAGGCCACATCTGGTTAGGTTAATTCTTCAAAGATTGCCTTGCTCCGTCTCCTTGGCTCTTTCTTCCTTTGTCATACATTGGCTCATTTTATGTCTGACAGTTCTTTTATTACCAGATTTCATTTTGAATCTGATTTCCCCCCTGTCTCATTACTTCTGTCTTGCTCTCTGTTTGTTCTCTATTTCTTTTTCCTGTCTGACAATTCTCTTATTAGTGGATTTGGTTTTGCCTTTGTTTCATGCTTTCTGCTTTTATTCTCTTGTGTCTTATTTTTGCTTTTTTACTTATTTTTCTCCTGTCAAGGCCTCCTTTTCTTTCTGCCTATTCTCTCAAAAGGTATATGCTTAGCTTTTGTTAAAGGTTACCAGATTTCAGCATGTTGTGGAGTTAGTTTATTGTTAGATACTGCCATGCAGAAGGAACCGGGTTTAAATCAGTTACTTTGGTCTATGAGCAGCCACTAATCTACGTATTTATGCAGCCATATTTATATAGCCATAAGCATTGCTTCTCAGCTACTACAAAGTGCCCTAGACCCAAACTTTCTGGTTTAAGAGCGAGGACACTGCTTTTAAGCTCATTAATTTCTCCCAGCATTTGCCATAAGCCATTAGGTTCCCTCCAGTTAGTACAGAGAAGGTGACACAGGGGCCATGCCTTCCCTCTGCTCCTTGCAGGCTGTCCCAGCACACTCACCACAGTAAATCCTCTCCTGATGCACATTAACAGGCACAATCAGTGTTACCTGCAGTTCCCGTGTCTCAGCTCCTCCCCAGGGACACAGCTGTGTGTGCACACCATGCAGGCTCACTGTGAGACATTTCAGAGGGAAAGTGAGAGCTTTTGTGTTCTTTGTTGGGGCTAGGGTGGAAATACTGTTATTGATGAGCTTCATCCAGCTGGTCTCCTAATCCTGTACAGGGCTCCCTGTACTACCAGGATCCCGTGTACCCTAGGGACTAGCAAGCACCTGCTGCAACACAGCCCTGAGTGAAACCAAGGGACCTCAGTTATCTGCCACTTGCATCACTCATCTATTTCAGGTGCCAGAACAGGAAGCAAGACCAAGAAAGCCCTGCTGGGACAGGTGGTTGATCTGAAAGGAGATGTTTGGCCAATACTGATACTTCAATAGGATGTTTATTTTTATAGGAATAGAAAACACAATTGGGTGATCTTGCTGCCACTGACTGCAAGGAGGAGGAGGAGAACATTGTCTTACTGCCCCTTCAGATTGTTGTTCAGGTGTTCTTCACATTAAAAGGGAGGTCTTGCAGTCATAAACTTTCTCCACCATGCTTATGGATGGAGAATTCTGCTTCCAAAGGCACCAGCAAAAGGAGCTTTACAAGATTTCTCTATGAGAGCTCAAACTGATTTATTATTTGTCAAGAGACACATTAAATAAACTTGGCCTTTTTTGCTGTCATCAACTGGCTGAAAGACAAGCTACAAGCATCAGAGTTTCCTTTAATGCCACAGCACTTAGATTAGAGAAAGCACAGTTGAAGCATCTTATATTTGGAAGGAAGGGATGAATGTTGCTTGCTGGGGGTGTCTGTTCCTCAGTGGGGAATTAGTTCCTGTGCAATGTTTTCTGTGGATGTTTCCACTGGAGGTGAACAAAGTTGTAAATTGCCTTTGGTAAATTAAAGTTTGGTGAATCACGAGGAGGATGAAGTGTCACGTCCTTCTCACAACCTGTAACAAGGATCTCTATAAACTGATTCAGCATTCCTTTAAAGGTCATTATTG
Source organism: Oriolus oriolus (assembly GCA_013400235.1). Taxonomy (NCBI): domain Eukaryota; kingdom Metazoa; phylum Chordata; class Aves; order Passeriformes; family Corvidae; genus Oriolus; species Oriolus oriolus. The sequence continues at coordinate 2,271,309 of VXBT01013480.1, forward strand.
CCCAGGTGCAAGAAGCAACCTTCTATTAGTTACTTTCAGAACACAGCCTCTCTATTGCCATTGCAGAAATTTTCATGGGGCTTTTTTGTCACAGAACTTTCTCATAGTTTCTGGTTCTTCAGTCTTAAAAATCAAAAGCAGTACTCTATACAAACAGCAGTGCAGACTATCAAAGCAATGATTTCTGCTTGAGCTTCTGAAAACTAAAGAGAAAGTAAATGGTGTGCCATGGACTGTGGGCTAGGCATGCTGGCACGCTGATCAATTTACTACTGAAAGCTAAGAAATCAAAAGGATATGATGCATACAATGATATGGGGCAGTGCAACATAAAATGTAAAGGCATGCAGCCTTATTTGCTGTATTTTTTACATTTGCTGTATGCTGTGGACATACAAAAAATTGCAGCTGTGTGAATCAGATACCAAACTTGCTATGCACAAATTCTGTGTTTTTAGACCAGTATCAGAGTCTCAGATTCATCAAACCAATGATGAAAGAAAAAGAAAATAAAGAAATTACTCAGAAATGTACTGATACGCTGATGGTGGGACAGGCTTTTTTTTTTTTCTTTAAACAGATGCATCTGCACGAATTTCTCCAGACTCAATGGTATTAATCACATTACCACAGTAAGTCCCACAGCAAAGATGATTCATCTGCTCTACTGATAAGGAAGGCCATCTCCATTCCTGCAAACCAAACCCCCCTCCACATCACTTAGCTTCCTATCTTGTGATTTAAATAGAAATGGGACTAGACTGCACACCCTTGACACACAAGTCCCACTAACATTTCAATAACTGTTCACCACTATGCATAAAAGCCCTTATTAGCTGTCTTTGAGTGCTGCTGAACCTGACACAGCACTAAACTGTGGCAAATAGGCTGGGATTAGAAATTTCAAAACCATTTAGATGCCTTAAAGATGCACTATCGTAATCTGCCTTTGGGAATGATCTGCCCTCATAGCAAAAGCTACCACGTTAGCAACGTACTCCAATTCCCACAGGCTCTCCTGCAGCCTAGTTATAGCTACCATAAGCCCTGTTTCATCATTCTCCATTGTTTATGCTGGATTTAGTCACAAAGAGCACCCCACGCACCCTTCCCAGAGCAGCTAGAATCAGGTATTTGTAGACACATGCTGCTTTTAAGCTAAATCTATATGACTGAGCTTTTTTTTTTTCCCAGCAACTCAAAGATTGGAGCACTCAAAGGGCAAATAATAAATTTCCTAAAGTTAACCTGCACACCGTAGAAACTGGAGACTGATCTGTGTTCAGATGCAAGACAAACACTGTACCCCAGCCCACAGCTCTGCTGTACCCGTTAGTCCCGTTCTCCAAACTGAGACTGGCAAGTTGCCTCTGCACAGCAACTATCAGCAGAATCCAAACAAGCCCAAACGAAAGATGCATAAGGGATCCAAGGTCCTCAGTTTCTCCAATTCTGTGGCTTGAATTTGGGCCAAAGCAGTGACTTTTTAGAATCTGAATGCTGATCTGGAGCCAGGAACTGTTCCTAAGTTGCTGCCTGAAGCCCATCTGTACCGTGTTCAGAATAATTGCATGTGCCATAACCATCAAGGACCTGTACACTTCTGCCCAAACTGTACCCACTTCACTGAAACCTAATTTGGCCCAAAGTCTGAAATTACTTAATTCAAACAGCATCTTGTTATAAATTTGCTGGGAACTATCCCCTAGTTTTTTATCAGCAAGATGACAAAAATTTAAAACACAGTTTATATTTTTCAAGGCCAAGAATTTCTGGCTTTATAATAACACTATTGACTGGTAAATAAACAGAAAAAAAGGAGGGTAAAAATCTATCATGCAGGACAATATTCCTTTCATAAATACTCAAATTATATTTACCTAGCAAAGAAAGAGCAGGGCAAGCTCCCGAACTGCTTAACACTTCAACTGTTCAGAGAAACTCTTGGATATTGTTAGATAAAAGATAAGTTCTGAAATGAATATCCCTTCATTTCTCTTTCACGTAATTCACATTACTTGAGATAAGAGTAAATTACCTCAAATACATCCCTTATTGAAAAAGTAGGGCTATGTTTCCATACCCTTAAAACATACAGATTCTCCATTTAGATTTCTTCATTTCCATGTTTGTTAAAGATGCACATAGTGACGGCGTTTTTTCTCCTGTATGCTGCTCTCAAGAAAAGCCTAGGGTATACAGAAAAGTGTAAAACAAGGACAAGGTTTGGGCTAAATCTACATATCTTGATTTTTCACCATCCACTTGATCCTATTTTCTCCAGAGTTACAAAGTATTTAGATGCAAATGTCAAGTTAATGCAAATGAACAAAATAGTTCAAGCAAAAAGAAAGCAACCTATGGGTAAAACACACTATTAAAATGTGTACATATTTCAGACCATACTTCCGGACAGCTCTCCCTCAAAAAGGCTTGAGTTTGCCAGTAAAAACAGCATCCAGCAAGCAAAAAACCTCATTTATTTCAGAAGACCAATTCACCTTCCTTGTAGGAACTCTCATGACTGAAATGCTTTGCTAATTGATAGCAAGTATTTTTCTGGTACAGAAGTATTTCACCTACAAACGAGAGGTGAGCACAGCAGGCTGACTCTGACGATGTCACCCTGAAATGAATTGACTCAGGTGGGCCCCCCTTCCAACCTCACACCACCACTTTTCATCACTGCTGTTTTAAAAGCCGTTCCAAAACGTCACTGGTTTGGAAATATATACTACAAGACAGAAATTGCAGGGGAAGTGGGAAAGGCTACATTATTCCTATAAAGCAAGATAAATTGAAGGAAACATTATCCTCTGACACTTTTTTATTTTCTTATTAATTTCAGACAAAACCCTGTCTTTTGTGTACAGTAACTTCTGATCAATTGGTGTTAATTGTTTCAAAACCAATCACTGAATTTTTCACAAGCCACAAGAAGAGTGCCTGTGAAATCTATGCCACATCCCTACTAAACCTGCTTTATGGGTTGTCATATCCTCTAAATTTCATTTAAAACTGAGCTCTGCCTCTGAACTATTTAACAATTAGATGAAATGTTTTGCTCCAATTTCACTGCAATTCAATTGAGATGAGAGTTCAAGTGAAAGAAAACTTCGAAATGCCACTCAATTTATACCCATCCTTATATTGCTTAAAATACCCAAGACCACTTCCAGCAAAAAATCCAATTGCTGTAAAAACCTAATGGGCCTTAACATTTCATATTCCATAGAACCAAACACGGACAGACAAACTACAGGTTGATGTTGTTTAGAATACTGTAGGACACCCAAAGAGCACTCCAGGGTAAAAAGCTCCCTGCTGCTAATGGTCTGTGTTTGAGCTGCCAGCAGTGACACATACACACAGGGTGAGAACTCCTGCGGGCAAAGTCATGATACAAACGAAACATCGTCTTCAGAAGGAGGGGGCACGGATTTGCTGGTAACGTCCACTGGGAATTTGCACACGTACATGCAAATAAAAGAAAGGGTAAAAAGCAAACCAGGCTGAAAGTTAGCTTGAGGAATAAAGAAGCTGACATGTGAACTTAGAATACCATCATAAACAGAGCAGGAAGTACATGCATGCAGTAGGGAGAAGAAAGGGCTGCCCGGAGAGAAGGACAACCATTACTTGCCAATTGGTTTATAGAATCACGTAACTGTTTCAATTGGAAAAGACCTTTAAGATCATCAGGTCCTAACCTGACTCTGTCAAGTCATTAAATCATGTCCCTAAGTGCAGCAACCACGACTTTTTTAAAAAACATCCAGCTCCCCCAGCCACTCCTCACAGGACTCACTCTCTAGACCCTTCACCAGCTTCGTCCCTTCTCTGGACATCCTCCAGCCCCTCAATGTCTTTCTTGTAGTGAAGGACCCAAAACTGAACACAGGACCCGAGGTGTGGCCTCACCAGTGCTGAGTACAGGGGGACAATCACTACCCTGGTCCTGCTGGTCACACTACTGCTGACACAGGCCAGGTGCCATCGGCCTTTTTGGCCACCTGGGCACACTCTGGCTCATTTTCAGCTGGCTGACAACCAACATCCCCAGGTCTTTTCACACCAGGGACCTTTTCAGCCACTCCTCCCCGAGCCTGTAGCACTGTAAGAGGTTGTTGTGACCCTGTATGCCATTATATTCACACCTCATGTCTGCCTAAATATAAAGAAAACTTCTGAGTCCTACCTAGCTCTGCCCTTTCTATGAAACCATCAGTTGCAAAAACAGGTCTGCCAGTAAAGCCTTGACTAGCACAGAAAGCACCTAATACTTGCAGGAAACAGCTAGGAACTGATGGAGTCTGCACTAACACAAGATTCAGCTGAAGGGCCACGAGAAGTAGTGAGCAGCATTCCAGTATTTTTCCAGCATCGTCCCTCTCATTTGTTATTTTTAGCTTGCTGTTCTAAGAAAGGAAGTCACAGATGTCTCTAACCTGCCTGTCTATTCACCACTTTCAGTAGTCAGATTTCCTTGCAAGTTTCATGAAAATCTTCTTGACAGGGTATACTCAAAAGTTACCTACCCTCACTGCACTTCTGGTCCACACCAATACACACAGACCAGCCAGGTACGCAGGCCTCCTAGAGCTCAGAATCTCTCAGCACTGATTTGAGCAAGCCCTGCTACAAAGGAAAAGAACTAGACAACACCAAGGAAAAAGTCAGGGGTATGGCAAGGGGATGCTCTGTTATAAAGGATATGAGGAAGCTGCCAGAAAAGCAAGAGACACTGTGGTGTGGAAGGCAGGATACATACAGTGATGTAAGATTCCCATCCCAAGGCAAGCATGTTGCATGAATTCCATTACTGATGGAATGACTTTTCACTCATTAAGAAACTCACTTCAGAAAGTCTGTTCTCACTGCTTGCAGAACAGAGAGATTCATTAAGAGGGTCAGGTAGCAATATGTCCGTGGGACAAATGAGTCAATGTAAGGCTGTTTGAATGTCTGCAAAGGTCACAAGTAAAGCACTCAGACTCCCATTAGCAGTGGCACCACACAGCCACCAAGTCCAAGCCTTATCATGGACCAGCACAAGCCAGAAGCCACTACAAAGACTTTTACATAACCTGTTATCAGGAACCAAATGCTTCCATGGGGAAAGTGTAAAGGTTTTGTTTACAGCAACAACTGAGACACAACAGCAAATTAACAGAATTCATATTTCTAATAATCCTTTTTGACAGGATTCATCAGCCAACTCAGGAGTCCTGCAGGTTATTCTGATTAGGATGAGAAATTTATGATAGAACCAAGTAGCTCATGCAATTTTGCCTGGTAACAAAAAAATAAAACAAGCAAAAAACCCAAGAACCCTCCCAATGAATAAAAAAACCTAAACAAAAACTAAACAAAAATAACCGACAAAAACAAACCAACAAAAAGCCCCACAAAACAAAACAAGCAAACAAAAAACCAAACCCAAAAAACAATAAACCAAACCCAAACACACAGATTTGCCTGAAATGCAACAGAAATTAAAGTAAAAGGAGATATTTTCTTTACTCACAGAATACCAAACTTCTTTCTAGCTGACACTTAGTTCAGAAGGATTTTTTTGGTTTTTACTCTGAACTTGAATGCCAGGGATTTTGTGACAACATCCGACGCTTTAAATACAGCCCTCTCTCACTCCTCCAGCACCCCATCTACTTTCTCTTGCCTGTAGATCCAAGGCTTCATAAAATCATTTGCAATGAAACCTTCAGCCCACATGCACCCTGTGCCTGCTGGTGTTTGAAGTGGAAGCTGCTATCACTCTACCATCTGTTCTGTAAAAGAGCATCTCTGTTTTGTAACAATATTCCCAGATGAAGGGCAACTACTGCTTCCCCATTGGCAGCAACAGTTTTAGTCCAATTCAGAACAATATCTATTAGCAAAAATACAGAGCAAAAAATACTGCATTCCAACATAAAAAGAAAAAAAAAACCTTTAAATAAAGTCACCTGGAGAGCAACCCAAAAGTCTCTGAAGAAGTTAAGGACAGACAGTAACATTACACACGAATGTGTGGGTCTGTCCTGTTTTAAACCTTTTAAATGGAACCTTTCTGATGCTAAAGAAAAGCATGAAAATGTTTATGATAAAAGGCCAGCTTACAATGTCCTTGGATCAAAGGCCATCCAAGGCCACCTGCCCTTGCAAGCCTTTTTAAACCTAAATCTCCACACTTTATTCGTTCCCTTCCAAAGCCTGACTGAAATTTCAACCCAGTTGTGACAATGTGGGAATAAATTTAAGAAAATGTTTGAATTTTGAGTGTCTGATCCTACAACTTTAGTCTTATATGACACAATCAATTAAGAAGGCTCTATTTTTTTTTATTTCAGGCAAAACATCTACTCTTCAATGCAGTGTTGTGGAGTTTCACACTCACATGACCATTTTTTCTCTCTCATTCAGGCAGACATCTCTGTTCAGCCTCAGTGGCTTTCCTCTCTAATCATGAGCAGATATTATGGACTCCATGCTCTGTTTCCATTCTTTGGTCCCTACCTTTAGACATTGGATTTTTTTAAACTTCTTTTGAAAAATTCTGATTTCCTGCTCATTTTTAAGGTCAGACTTACAAAACATGCACAACCTACCTGTGTTTGATATAGCTTGTGTAATATTTTATTTTATTTGTGTTTTTATTAGCAGAATTCAGCCCTCTGGGGCACTTTAACAAAGGATGCTTTTGAAATGTAAATGTGATTGATTTGATATTACAGCTCATATTATTCTTACTTGCACAGTGCCTTTGGGAACTAGAGAATGGAGTTTTCTTTTTACTGATGAAAAGGTCTGTGATAGGTATTTTCCTCTTTTCTACACACAAAGAGCCTACAAATTTCTAAAAAAAAGTCACCTATCTTCATATGTTCATGCTAACCAACTTTTAGTGCTTCTTCCATTTTCTGAACCGTTTTGGATAACAAAACCAATAAATTTGATACTCCCATTTAAGATGCAAGTTCAAATTTATACACAGTGCAGACACAGTTCCACCTTTAATAGACTGAATAGTACAAACCTCACCAATATTATCCCAGTTGCTAATGAAAAGTGCATACAGCAGTTCAGCTCAGTGGTCAAGAACATGCTGCTGTGTTTGCAGAACCCCATTATAACTTACTCATGTAGTGAGAATTATTTGACTATTTTAAAAAGCAGTTAAATAAATGACAAATCCTTTATATAACGTTAAGTCCTTTATAAAGAATGTATTCCAGAAGAATATTCAAACATCTGGAAATGATGGGCTAGCACATTCCCATTTGAAACCCATGTGTTACACTTTTCCCTGTGGAAAAGTGGGTGGAATGGACATAGATAACATATTTCACTGCAGTTCTGCAATCTCCTTCTTGTTTCAAAGAAGGAATATTTGTATGACTTCTACAACCTATCAAATCCCAGCTATTTAGGATAAAGACTTCTCACAGTAATAAACAATGGTAACTGTTTCAAAATAGTGATGTATTGTCTGGGGATATATTAAAAGTAAAGCAAGTAACTAAGAAGCTATCTGCATTTCACACACATAGTATTAAACTACACCCACAAGAACAAGAGGCATTTGGGTAAAATTTAAGCAATATTAAGCGTGGAGTTTTTCCAGTGAATTGCTAAAGCTCAGAAGATGTAACTAATTAGAACAGAAGGCTGCAACAGTTAGACTCTTTCAGAAAGAATAGTTAAGGTACGTTGCCATATGGTTCTGAAAACTCATTTAATGCAATCCAAATAGAAGAACATGTGCATATACCCCTGTGAGTTGCCCAAGCATTAATACTGCCTTTTAACTCAGCCATTTAGTGCAGCCACAACTGTTACTGAGCTGCATGACTTTAGATAGTGAAGGTAAAATTAAACTGTGAAAAGATTACAAAAGCTGTGAAAACAGCATAAACCAAAACAAATATTCACCTATGTGTTACATGACACATGATGCTCCATTCTGCTGAAACAAGCTATGTATAGCAAAACAACTTTTTAACTTCAAAAAAGCAACTGCATCCTTGCACAAACTTGCACAGTGGTTAGGGCAGTGTGGTCATGCAGCAGATCCTGAGGCAAAGCACTTAATCTATATAACATCTAAAATGCAAAGCTACATGCTCAAAATACAGAAAGAGCCACAGCTATAAATCACTTATAGAAAAGCCCTCATGTTTTGACAGTATCAGGTGCCATCTGTTCCTATTCAAGTGTGCTCCTTGGAAAAAAATCAAGAAGAAATTAGAGTTTAAGAAAGAAGTTGGCATGACATTCACAGATCTAAGAAAGAAGTTGAGTTAGAACTGAGAAAATAGCATTTAAGACCTTGACCAGCAAAACTGGGTTGTCATTCACTACTGTGAAACTACTAACTTTTTTACTAATAAAGCAGCAGCACTGTTAGAAGTTAGTCTTGCCTTTTACTAGGATGTTGCACTACTGATAGTGATCCAGAAATAACACCAAAAGCAGAACTTTTGCTCTTCCTCTGTCTGACAGAGCCTGGACCTCATTAAAATCCCAAGGCTTAGTTCACCACCTAACATACAAACTCTTCATCCTTCCATCCTGAAAAAAAGAATTCATGCCCCAATGAGTAGCTTGAAAACCTTCTTCTCTATTATTCTCTCTTCTGCGGGAGCTATTCTTACCTTCTGTGTCAAGAGCTATCATTGTTATAAAAATCTTCGACTGCTAGTTATTTTTACCATTGCACTTAGCATGTTTTGAGCATCCAATAATACACAAAATAAGCCCTTTTATTGAACCCAAAGTAAGAATGGAAGACTATTTTTGCTATTGTTCAATTAATAAAATTGTCTCATATCCATAATCCCAGACTCATCCCTTAGGAGGCAGAATATAATCCCCTGGGAGGTTTCAGTAAAAATGGAACTGTGCTCCAGTTCTGTAACTGGTAATTTCCTCCCACAAGCTCAGTGTTGATGTGGACACCCTGCAGAGGTTCTGCTCATGCCACTGCTGACAGGATAACGGCCCTGTATTTGTACCCATTCCAGTTCCTCACTCTTAATCACCTGGGGGCTGAAGACACTTGCTTAATTGTGTATATTTTACAAGCATTCAATGCAAAATTAATTACTATCTCTTCCAGTCCTCCAAAAGACATTTTAAAGGATTTCCAGATGTGTACATTTTTTAAAAGCGTCCTTCATTGATCTATGTCTGTGCCATAGATCTGTGTGCTGCTTTCTGTTCTCCTCAATCTGAGTCTGGAAAACAAGGTACCTTTTCTGCATCCCAGTGACTAAATGTATTCACTGACATTTAATAATATGTTTTACTACTCTGGCCTTTTGAGTGTGTTGTATTGCAACAGCCTGGGCATCCCATAGTTTCCCCACAGGTCAATGACACTTCTAAGGAGGGAATAAGCAAAATTCTATTTGAGCTGATGGTATCACTTTCTTACTGCAACACCTTTGAATTAAAGGTTGTAAATAACAGGAACAACACAAGGCAGCTCATTGCTTTTGGTGTCAGCTCCCTTCAGAAACTGCCTTATGGCTACCAGTGCGGCCACACTTGGAACAACAGGCCACACAAAAAGCTGCGTTGCCTTCGCTCTTAAGGAGACAAATATTTTGCAGAAGGTTAATTCAGAAAATAATGTTGTCTGTAAATGAGAGGTTTTGAAAGCTGCAGTATTTATCTTGAAAAAAATTTCTGTGATACAGAATGCATGGGAAAACTGCAAAGAGCATTAGCTTAAGAATCATTCTTTTATGTCACTTCCCTGATTGGTAACATTTAGCCAGTGTGGAAAATCGTTATTTAAAAACCCATACTTAAATGTGCAAGACAGATATTCAGATATTCTCATAATCTTCAACACTGCAGATTCTCACTAGTACAACTTTGCATCATTGAGCAGTCTTCCAAGAGAACAACATGAATAATATACATTAATTTATGATTTATTTATCTTTACCCCGACTGCTTTAGTGTCTATATTCTCACAGCATATTGAAATCCTGCCATCTCTGGAACAGAGAAACTAGCCTCCCAGAGCCTCAAACCAGCACACTTTGGGGGAAAGCAGAGCAAAAAGGTGCCAGAACAAACATTACGTGAAAGAAAAGTGTCACAGAGATGTCAGTTCTATATAGAGAAAGATATACTTGTAAATGTCTCATCTGAAAGTCTCCAGTTTTATGGAAACAGAGGCAATGAAAGATACCTCATGAGGGCACACAAGTTAGAGCAAGGCACAGACTTCTTCCAGGTGGATAGTTAATATCTAGTGATCAAAGCTTTTTTCCTTGAAATCAGCAGAATTCGTACTGATTTCCATGCATTTTCCTTCCCATAGCTATGTTTTGGTATGGGAAACCTTAAGTAAAGGCGAAGAAAAAACCACTTCAATAAGGAAAGTGATTCTTTTAAAAACAATTATTAAAGGCATATAAACATATAAAGGGTGATTTTTTGGTCACCCATTTGCCATTAACAATCTTTGTTCTGACAAATACTCTGGACAAAATAGCTGATCATCAGCCACCTGAACACACATGTCTACCACCATTTTACAAGCCTTGGTCTCTGGCTGACTTTCCAAGAAGGCTGTGTCATACCTACACAGTTTCCCTGTCCCAGAACATGTGAAATGGCACTAGACACCTATCTTGAAGCAGTTGAAACAACTGAATCCCATTGTCCAGTATAGACCTTCCTAAAGCAGAAATATTACGTCAGTCTGATAAGATCTATTCTAAATTCAACACCTGGGTCAGGACAGATGAAGAGGAACCTCAGAGCTTTAGGTGTTTTTATACACAGTTTAATTCCACTGCTGTCTCAAAGGACAGATTCCCTAAAGACCATATCGAGCTTATAGATTTAAGATTGGTGTATTCTATAAATTCACTGTACACTTGAGTTTACATATTAGTCCCCGCTATTGTGTACCAGCAGATTGTTATAATAATAGCATTTCATACGGCTTCACAGTTAGGGAAGATAGAATAATCATTTGGGAATCCACAGGGAGCCAGTGAAACCAAGTAAATGTTTTGCTATTCAAATTGTGGTGTGAAGGCAAAATTTTTCATCGAAAGTACTGGTACAGATTTTTCAAAATCTCTTTAAATACCTTTCCCACAAACTCTGTCATAATACATACTAATGTTTTTTCCTGACTGCCAATCATGAAATTAATCACTGAATTACCTAATTATTTCTAAGATCTTTATGATTCTTAGCACATTTTTTCTACACTACTTCCCTTTTCATTTTATAGTTGATTTCAAGAAAATATTTTAAAATATACATTACCTAAGAAAACAACTATGATAAGAATAACAAATGATTACTATCTGCTGGAAGAAAAACATTACAAGTTACAATAATTTGACAATGTTGAAGTGAAGTCTGGATTATAATACTCAGAATTAGGCAGAAGAAAATGAGGTGAGTTAGAAATGAAAGGAACACTGAATACCTGGAAAGAAAATCAGTGAATTTCTTAATTTACTCTTCAGAAGTAAGGTCAGCAGGTCCTTGAATGAATGTTTACATTAAACACCAGGTTGCAAAATTGTTATGTGTTTTAGGAGCAAAAAACTCCAATGAATTCTTCTAGAAGAGAAACATGTTAAATTGTATTTCAAAATATTTCAAAACCTCCATTGTTTTAGACCGGTGAGACCCTGGTGCTACTACTTCTGGTGCAACTGATTTACTTGCACAGAAATCATTAATCTATCAGTATGGAAAACCTAAAAGTCAAACCAACTATAATATATGTGTACCAATAAAGTCGTCTGTTATGCCTGCTTTTTTTTCCTTTTTTTTTTTTTTAACTCAGCAAATAGAAAAGGCTTCATTAACCTTCAGTAGAATTAAACATGTTTTTGTAAAACAAAGGATCACTGAGTAACTTGCATGCAAGAGTTCTTCAGAAGGGACAATGAGCCCAAGCTGCAGACTAGTAACCCAAAACTGCCAATGCCAGCATCACTTAAACTTCCTTGCCCCAGTTTCTTATCGTGGGATTATAAAATAACAGAGTCATAACACTGATGATCTACGAGGTCAATTTATTCTTGTGGCTAATGCTGTCAGTAAATTTAGTTATAAAGTAGTTCAAAAGAAATCCTGTGTGTGAAGAAACACATGTAGCCACACACGTCTTGGGAGAATAGTGACCCACAAAGAAGCAAAAGCTTCTTTTAAAATAAAAACTCCATGTTTTCTAGCAGTTCTCAAATCACTTTATTCAAATCACTTTATTATTAGGTAGTCTGACTAGATTAAAATAAACAATCAAAAAAACCCGCAACAAAATGACACGACCACACAAAGCTAAAAAAAAAAGGGGGGGGCGAATTAAGTTAAAAAGAACGTGCCCCAAATAGTGCAGCTCTGTGTGATGAGTTCATAGATGAAGTCAGAAAGCAATAAAGATATCTGCTGTCATCATCTACATCACAGGAATATGGCTCTAGGGAGGGCTCATCAATCATGCTCCACATCATTAGATGTTCTGGGAACAGTCACAGGCCGAAAGTTGGGAAACTTGGAGAGGGAAATCAACACAATCTGACCACTTCTGAGACCAACAGGACTGAGAAGTGCCTGAGTGCAATGTCAGTTCATGCTGCTTCAGGAGAGACCCCGGCCACCCCCGTCATTCACAGGCTGCACACTCAGAGCGCTGCCTTGGCTGGGCTGTGAAGTGACACCACAGACCTCCTGCAAGCCCTGGGCAGCTCCACCTGAGGAGCGATGTAGGAGTACGTCCTATGCTTAGTTCTGGGTCTTTTTATCAACTGAAAACAAAATACAAGAGGTGGACCAAAAGACGAGGTACTTGGTGGGAATGCAATGCTGATGATATTTTAGATGTGACCTAGAGCTGAGAATTTCAGGGGGAAAAAAATTGAAGAAAAACTATCTGTGGTTTGAATGAGGATCCTTTATCAACATTTGCTCTGACGTCTAAAAGTAAAAAAATAACAAAAATAGAAGTTATAAACTTGCTGTCTAGCAAAGAAAAGTACTCCATCCCAGAAAAATATTTTAATACTAAAGTTCCATTTATGTCTCTGTGAGTAAGACAACTTTATATTTTTGGTCCGAAGTGTTTACTATTAAATAGTGTGATAATCACAGTTCAATATATTCAAGGATCAGTGGTGCTTGTGGAATTCTTAGTTGGTGGGGATCTCAAATTTTAGTAGACATGCCTGCGTGTCTAATGCAACAGACAGTAAAGAGAACAAACTCATACAAAACAGGTACAGCACAAGCCGGAATATTTTTATACTAATTCTCCCTCTCCTCTGCCTCCCCCAAAAAAACCAAACAATAAACCACCCCACATTATTTTGCAGAAGATGTTGCAACTGTCTCCTACACATCCCTCGGTGCTCAGCCCAAGGGTCTGCATGCCCACGGAACCTGGGGACAAATCCTACCGCAGGCCAGAGAGGAGCACAAAGGCATCAGAGAACATGAACTATCACAACAATAGGTAACAGTAAGAAAAGGTAAGTTTAACTACAACTTCCCCAGTTGAAAATAGATTTTTAAACAGTTTTTACAGAATATGTCGAAATTAACTTAGTCTAATCCTGTTTCAACCTAATTTAGTATTCAAAATCCACTTACTTTAGCAGCTTAAGAATCTACTTCCTTTCCAACACTATCAGTTTTTCTCTTGTATGCTGCTTCAGGAAAGCTCTACTGGGTCCCACAAGTTCATACTGAGAGCTGACTTCATACATCACAGCCATGTATACAGGAAAATGCAAGGCATAGCATAACAAGGTATTTTAAATACCTTTTTTTTTCCCCCTCAAAGGATCTATTAACAATACGGTTTCTGCTCTGCAATGCCTTACCCCCCATGTAAAACATTATGGCTGTCTGGGATCAATAGAATATCAGGGATCTTTTTGTTGTCCCCCACTAAACCTCACAAATTCCAGCAGGAGTAGTCTGTGGTATGGACCTCTTTATCGCTGACAAGGAAAACAGGTCCAAGTCACTGTAAGGTTAATCTTTCTTCACAGCTATCTCTCATCCCTCCAAAGGCTGCATTAAACACCTTCCAGATGACAAAACAAACAGGTAGAGCGAAAACAACAAAGAAAGAGAGACATGAAAAATAGATGTTCTTCCTTTAAAGCCATCCAGAACATGAATTTGAATTTTGCATCTAATGCCTACACATTGTGGCTTACAGAAACATTAAAAATGCATAAACAGAATGTGAAATAGCTTGAAGAACACAGAACACATCTGTTAACCAAATGGAAAGTATCTTAAAAATTAAAGAGGTTGTGGAAATTATTTGGTTTATTCTTCTGCATTGCACACAATCATTATGTGTTCTTCTCTTCTAATTGAGTCCTCTAAGCTATAAGAGATTAATAAACACAAGTGTCCAGCCATAATGTCTGTTTATATCCATCTTTGATCAAGCCTAACTGCAACAAATTGGGAAGAGTCTTTAAGTAGTAATTATCAGCATTATTAGAAAAGAGCAGCAAAAAACTTGCATAATATATTTCTCTTGGACCAAAGCTACCAAGAGCAGTGAGAGAGGACAGTCTTAAAATGCTTTTGAAGACCTCAAAGTATACGAGAGCAGGAACTGACTTAGGTAAATATCTGGATAAAAGAGGACACAACATGCTAAGACTCACTCTAAAATAAACCATTTTTGAAGATAAAGGTGGTCTTCATATAGTATTTTTCATCTGTTGTGAGGAGGAGAAAAGGACGGACGTGAGGCCAGCAAGACAATAAGACTGGCTGAGTATAACCATCTAGGGAATATGGGAAGGGAGTGTCATCAGTGTAAGTGGGATGTCTTTAATTTGTATTAATATATGCATAACATTACTCTCCTGCCCTCACAGGAAAAAAACAAACATATAAAAACCAACCCAAAACCCAGCATACATTGCAAACCACATTTTACTGTTTGCATAGGCTCCATTTTGAGGTTGTCAGTACACTGAAAGGATCTACAAGATAATTAATGAGATACAGCAAACCAATAAAAAAGGTGTATTTTTCTTCTATGTCTTGTTCTACTTCATTAGCCAGCAGGAGGAAAGTCTTGGAGCGTGCAACTCAGCAATTTGTCTGTTGTCTCAGAAACACACCAAACATATTTGATATGCTGGAGGGAAAAAAAAATCTCCTTGACTTCCTTATTGTTAACCCACATCTGAGAAGTCATGTAATTTTCATACATCTGTACCTGAACAGCCTGAACACCTGAACAGCCAGCAAAAATAGCCACATCTGAGAAGTCATGTAATTTTCATACATCTGTACCTGAACAGCCAGAAAACTAGATGTCCATGTCCTTTGGTGATACAATCCAGTCTTCCCATTATTAAAAAAAAAAATGGATTTTTTAAAATCTAGAATCAGTGCTATGAATCAAGGAAAAGATAGCCAGTCTTTTCTATAGCACATTAGCACTGCACAACTAAGACAGACACTACTACTTCATAAAAGAGCAGATAATTAATTTCACTACCACCAGAAAGGCTCTTTTCTAGAGAGATCTATTCTTACTTCTTCAATACCATTAAAATATGTACACAGCCAATCCTTATTCAGAGCTAAAGGCAATTTTTAAATTACCAGTTATGATGTTAATTCTTTGCTAACAAGATTTGTGATTTATATAGCATGCACAGTTTAATATAACTATAATTTGCTCTCCTGCTGCTAACTGACAAAAAAGCACTATATAATTTTTTTAAACTTTGAAGAAAAATTAAGCATCATTTTATAATGTGTTACTGACCATTATTGTACACAAACTGCTTGAAATAATAAAGATGATGATCTAAAAATCAGTTCTAGGATTTCCTTTAACTTCCATATCCTGATTATCTCTGTTACGTACCATCAACTAATTAATATAATCTCTTTCTTGGCAGTGTGAGTAACAGCAGAGGAAAATGGAAGGCTAATAAAGTGTACAACCAGAGTAATGTTGTTTGAACACAATTTCCAACTTTTTAATGTGCAATTTTCAAAAAAAAAAAAAGATACTGGTGCATGGGCATATATAATAACTATAAAACAAGCCTTATTTAAAACAAACAAAAGCACTAATATTTCCTTTTAGTTAGTTTATAGAGCTTTTCAATTCCCTCAAAGCTTTTTATTTTAGCTAGCAGAAATTCTGGTAAAGGTAGCCAATATTTGTTCCCTGACATTTCTGCTGAGAAGAAAAACAAGGATTTGCTCATCTTGCTCTCTGAATCCACAGTACATGTGTGAGAAATAATCAATAGTTCTTGGTTGCTACTGCAGAATAGTTCTGCAAATAATCACTGCAGTTGTAATCCTTGGGCCAACAGATGGGGGATCATCTTTGGCTCTTTCCCCTCAAGAATGAAAGCACACTTCCGTGTTGTGTGCACATCAGTGCAAACTAATTTGGGTCTACTATTTCAGTTTTGATGATTTTTCCCTCACAAAGCTGCTAAAAATTTATTGATTTCAAATGCTCCCAAAAAGCCACTGCCAGAATTTATTTTCTGTTTCCCCAAAGCTTTTAATTGCTTTGAGGTCAAACACCAAAAAATACCACCCTTTAACCACCCCAACCCACCCCTCGCCCTCAATAATTAAGATGAGCCAGATCTTTGCAGCTTTCAATCATAAGATCATTTCAACCAAGCTTGGCCTCTCCTTTGGCTCTTCTGCTTTCTGTCAGAATTTTAGAGACTATCTTTATTCACAGAAATAACAAAAGACCCACCCAAACCTGCAGTTTTCAAGGTTGCACACAACGGCATTCGTACAAACCAAAGCCTGCCTTTGCCAGCATGCTTTGGGATGTGACAGTGTGTAACTCTCTGGCAACATAAGCAAGCTACAGACCAAACCTGAAAATAATGTCTTCAATATTAAATGTTTGCACAGGACTAAGTGATTAAGTCCAGGGAATATTCTTTAGTAGGCATAAAATATTTTTTTTCTCTATCAAGCAAAACAAAACTAAACAAACCCCAAGAAACCAACCAAACAAAAAAGCCAGAGTAAATCTATTACAGAGTTCCTCCTCTATGGAATATTTGTACACTGCTGAAGAGAATTTTTCTAAGACATTCATATTGTGACTTCACAGTGTACATCCATTTTTTTAATGGATTTATGTATATGTAAGTTTGTTGTTAAGCTCCCTGGAACAAGTACTTTGCTCCTTGCTCTTTATTTCAAGACCAAGAGGTTCTTGTCCTTAATTAGCTTCTTAAGGTTGTAAGGCTTTCACCACCACCTCAGTTTAGATGGATAAAGCCTTAGCATAATGAGATTACTAGAAAGCTCCACCTTACAATCCAGAGCATTACAACAGTATATTTAAAATACAGTTCTTCATGTGCATGTAGTGGGACAAAAGCAGAATTATGAATGGTATTTACATGCTTCCACCTATGTGCAAATTCTGCAGCCACATCAGTAAGGCTTTTTAACTAAGACATCTTTACAAAACACAGGTATTTACTTTAAAAGCTTAGGTTAAAGCAAGTATCTTCAGTGAGAAAGAAGACAATTTCAGTTTATTTCCAACACACTATTGAAGATACTATTTAAAATGAGAGAGGTATCTATCTAGAAGGGCAGGAAATCATGATACCCAGATAACTCAGAGAATTCAGAAGAGACTTTTTCACAAACAGGCTCAGGCCAAGGAAGACTCCTGGATTTAGTCACAAGTATAATTCTAGCACAGAAGGTCACGTATGTGCCCTAGGGAACCACAGAGTTTAGACAAACTTGACTTAATGGAAACTGCTCTCTTAAGATCAAAAAGAGAAACAACGAAATTGAATTTGCTTGATTAAAACAAATTTGATCTATTTCCAGAAGGGGGGAAAAAAGCTCATCTCTGATCAATTGAGATTCTTTGAGGATACTGCCAAGATGAAAATCACAGCATAATTCAACCAATTATTTTTTAACAGAAAAAAGCAGGAACATCTCTGAGGTGAGCTCTAAGGTGAGAGCTTAATTACAAGCTAGGAAACTATTTTTAGAAATAACTGACTTTTAAATTTCAAGACAAGCCAAAGGTTACAAAGTAAACTTTTAGTAAAAACAACATCGCTTCTGCTCTTCTGCCCATGCATGCCCATACCCAAAAGCAGAAGAGGATCTATACAGACTCAGCCCTCTCAGTGGGACACAATGGGGATCAGGAAACTGAGTAAGGTTGACAGTAAGGAGATGCCAGAACAGCTTTACACTCAAGTGAATTCCTTGGGAAACCTTGCACCCTTCTGGAGATTAAAACACACACATGTTCCAACAGTTCTGTGGAATTACCATCAGTATTTTCAAGTGGGATATCAGCATTATAGATAACCAGTAGGAAGAAGATTTGAGTTTTAAAATACTTGGTGGTCATGAATACGTGAGCACTGCAAATGATATCAAATGCAAAAGAAAGCAAATCATTTAAGTGAAAGTGCTCAGGCTAACAGCAGTTCAATAGTGATAAGCTTCAACCATTATATTGTACAGCACAGAAGAAGAAATTCTTGCAAAATCTGTCCATTAACATATGATAAAGCAGCGGGAACGTATCTCCAAGATCCCAAAGTCAGTGATGGTGGATGCTGGGGATTGCTGCTTCCACTGGAACACAGCTGCGGGCTACACAGAAAATTGGTCTAACCAAGCAAGGTATTTATAGTCTTTTTAAAAATCCAAGCTGTTGAGACTGTTGTGTGCAGAGAAGAAAGTGCTGAAGTACAGGTGAGGAGGGAAAACCATGCAGCTGCAATAATGAAACTGAACATGAACAAAGATGGCCATCACTACCACCAGTTCTGCAGTTCAATCATGTTTTTCATTCACAAGTCTCCAAGGATTATGTAAGTGTTCATTAATGAGGTAACCAGTCTCTGTCCAACTCATTTTCAGATGAGTTGACTAAAAAGAAAAAAAAAAAGCCAAACCCAACAGGAAAGATAATAATTTCTCAAGCTTGCTGTTTTATGAATATACTGCTATGATTTTATGGCATATTCATATATGAGCCAACATCTAGAGAGCTCTCCATTTTAAAAGTGCTTGATGAGATGGGGAAATACAGAAACAGGCATAAAGTTCACATTAGACTCCTTGGCTCCATGCCCATTTATTCTCCTGCAGTGAACTTGGTGACAGAAAGGAATTAATTCCTTCAGATACCTGATAGCAGAAGCTAAAAATACTGAATCTCCCTCCTGCACACACACATGAAGAACAAACAGTGATCATGACAATGGACCAGAGACCTGTCCCTGAGCAGACAGTATGAAAAGAATTTAGTTAGGAACTGGAAACCCTTCTGATCACAATGAAAAATTGCAGTGAAGTTTGACAGGGAGAGATCGAATAAAAGCAGTCACATTATCATCTGTAATGGGCAATGGCTGCCACAGGCAACAAACAGCATTTGGATTTTTCAGCACTATCCAGGAGCATCTATATAGAATTCTAGAAGCGTTTTCAATCCACAATTTCTGTTATATACCAACAAAGTGTAATAATGAATTTGGAGAAAAAGGAGATTGGTCAGTTGCCAAGCTGTGTGAAATGGCCAAGTCATGCTCTTATGGAGTCTTATAAAGATAAACTAATGTGCAATAGATTAATAAGGGGAAATACAAATAGAGGAAACAAGTAAGAATACTCAGGAACTCTATTATAAAGATGTACAGATACATGCAAAACTAGTGAGCAATACCACATCCAAACAGAGGTGACATGTGGAACAGTCTTTGAATGCATTCATGCAGTACCTCAGCAGGTAAGAAAACAAGGAAAAAGCAAACGCTGAAGCACAAAACACGGATGAACTTAATACAGAGAAGTGTGGGAATCAGGAAGAGCAATACCCAAGACAGTAATGCAATGGTTAGTATAAAGGGTTATTTGCATTAACTAGTACAGAGAATAATTATCTCAGCTTCCAGACAAGCAAATAATGCACTGTACTGAGGCAGGGAGCAACAGGGATCAGTGGCTTGGGAGACAACATTTTGCATGAGTAACATTCATGCAGTGCCCTGTTTGCAAAGCAAAGACAACACTAGGTCTAGAGAAAGAGACACACATACACAAAGTTCAAACAATTGAACGTACTACATCACGCAGATTTCCTCAGAATTACTCAATAAAATAATGCAAAGCTACTGTCAGAAGAACTGAATTAAATGGTCATGAAACTGAAGGAGGCACGCAGATTGTAATTATATACAAAAGCACCAAAGAATAAACACACACTGTGAAGTTTCAGAAAGTACAGACAACACAATCACTGCCCTCAGTTAAAACAAGTGGATGGCTGCTGCTGGCAATGCTAAAACAAGCAAAGCGTTCTTATGAGAGATGCGGCTGATGCAAAATGAAGATGCAGCCTGAATATGTCTCTTTTAACGTGATAGAGCCATCAGAGGTAGCATGAAGCTTATTACCAATCATCCCACCTTGAAGCAGCAAGTGAATGAAAAGAAAATCATGTAACATGAGGCCAGTGAGATGGTGCTTGAAGGATCATTCCTATAAAAGGGACAGTCAGTACCTTGTGTGTGAAGGTCACTATCACCAGAGGAAAAACACACACCAGAATGAAAAGAAATGCCTTACAGTAGTGTTTGCACATCAAAAGTTTGGTTCAAGGACAGGAAACCACTCTAGTGAAAAGATCATAAATCACCAGAGAGCTGCTTGAAAAAAAAAAAGTAATGTCAAGAAAAAAAGACTGAGATACACATAACTGACTTGCCATCCAGTACAACTGAGTTTGCTCAGTCTTACATCCAGCACCTTCCCAGGACGAGGCTCTTTCCCAATAATACAAGTTCCCAAGAACAGAAAGACCTTCCTTCCCTGCATATCTGAGCTAGGAGGTAATGGCACAAGGCACAATTAGATACGGTGGTAGCCGAATCTCAGTGAGAAATTATCACTGAGAAAAGAAATTCTCTAAATATTAATGCACACGTCTTTTGTAATACGAACAATGGATGCCACACAGACCTCAGTCACAACAGAAGATACCTGAGCCCAGTGAACAAATGTAACTCACATAATGGTGTCCAGTCTAAGCAGAAAGAAAGACATTGGCTCAGTGCAGGAAAAGCCCTCCAGATTTCTGGCTAAATGGTCAGACATTGTAAAATTACCCCAACACTGACAAGCAGCAACACCAGAAGTCAAAAATTAGGACAAAAATATATACATATTACATTCCTTTGTTTAAAGTCATGGAGGTGTTCAAGAAATGACAGGATGTGGCACTGAGTGCCATGGTCCCGCTGACACGGTGGTGATCAGCTGAAGGCTGGACTTGATGATCTTGAAGGTCTTTTCCAACCTTAATGATTCTATGATTCCGTGGTTATGTTGAATAACAGCCTTAACTTCAGCTGAGTATTACGGCTAACTTCAGCCACATTTGAAGACAGTCAAGTCATTCAAGGCAAACTGCAGAGCAAATCTGTTTAGCAGATGCTAACTTATTAATAAACAAATTGCAGAGGACTGTGATATATTTCACAAAAAAAAAGCCATGAAAATTTATTCATTACAAACCAAGTCAACTGAGGATGCTGAAAAGGACATAATATGCTCTTGAGATTTGATCAGATGACCACAAAAGAAAATGGCAAATTTTTCTAAAATCCTATTCTTATCAAGAATTTCTGGTTTTTTAACTAAAAGGAAAGATTCAGACTTATTTAAAAAAAAAAAAAATGAGGTCGCTAGCAGCTCCCAACACAAATTCAACTGTGAAAGATTAACACCTTAATCGGACAGGCTTTCTGCCATTAAAGCACCATGTAATTAAGACAAAATGAATGGCCCATTTTTTTCAGCTTTGCCTCTTCAGATGAATCAGAGGGGTAGGGCAGGTTCCCAAGAGAGGGTGTCCCAGCAGGACAGTACGACTGCATTCATGGAACAGTGCAGCGATCCATCTCCAGACAGGGTTCAACGGGAAGGGCCCTGTCAGTCCGTGTGTCACCACTGCGGGCTGTGCCACCACACCTGGCTCTGCAGCAGGGCCTCACAAGCACAGTCCCATCCTCTGCTGTTGGCAGGAGCTGGTGGTGACAGCTCACTGCTGCTGCTCCCCTTTCCCTTGACCTACACAGAGGAGGCTTCACATGCCCGAGGTCCCATTTTAGTCCCTGCTGACTCACGCGTCTTTTCCTTCAGCAGCTACAGTTTATCACTCATCACTCGGCACAGTTCTGTTCACATCTCTGACTATTTCTTAAAGAACACTAATACAGAAGATTTACAAGAAAATGGACTTCGCTGCCTTGGATAAAACCAGTATTAATCATGCAGAGATCTCCTCTGTGCTTTTGTAAATGTTGTGGGGAAACCAAGAAGTCTGGCTGTGTCCCAAGAATGTGCTCATAGCACTAGAGCTATCTAGTGTAAAATATCACTTTTTAAGTAGTAGGTTAAATAAATACTGCATCCCACAAGTGGAGAAATTTAGAGTCTTTTTTCAAAGCTCTTCGATAATATTAAAATATCATTTTTTATGCAAGAAACCTTGAGTCTGGGAAGGCCAGGTAAAGAAAAAGAATCCCCTTGCCACACTTCCTAAACAAACCCAAATGAACTAGTTAAGCAGAAGCATGAGCTTAAGCAGAGTAGATTCCAAGAAGCCCTCCAGCTCCTGGAAGTGGCACAACTGCAAGAGATGACTAGGTCTGAGAGCTTTAACACAGCAGAACTTGCAAGTATTGTGTTTCCTATACCTTCAACATTATTGCAGTGCTGGAGGATCCACCTCCCTTTGACGCAATTTGGGTCTTATCCATTCAAAATTGTTTCTGCAGTGCTAGAAGAAAGAAAAGTCCAACTTCGGAAGCAATGTGGAATAAGCAAGACATGGTCTTCTGCTTGAAAAAGTTAAACAGCTTTTTCAAACTCTCTGGTTGCTAATTATTCCCTTGGTCTGCAGACATTTTTGGTAAAGTTGCTGGAAGAGTTGTTCTCCTTTGTAGTCAGGGAGAAAACAATAATTCTTTGAAGACATCTCAGTCTGGAGAAAACACAAGCAAAACATGAACTTTGTCCTTGAAGTTATGATAAGGATTGAGCATAAGGGACCACTTGAGAGAGACTAATCCTAATTTCAGCTACGTGAAGTCCGAGAGTCAGTCTTGTAAACTCCTTCTGCATAGCAAGGCACACATCCTTTCTGACCTCTGATCCAGTCTGACTTCTAATATCATACGCAACTGTGTCTCACCCAAATAACTCCCATTAAGCTGAAAGTTATATACCTCAATTTAGGAGGGAAATACTTAGCCTACTGTAACTACAGAACAGAAGAAGCCAAGGCACCAGTGTTACACAAAGCCTTTGCAATGGCCAGGAGCTAATGAGCAGAAGGAAATCCAGACAGTTCCAAAAGCCAAACCACACCTCTGCAGCACAAAGATAAAACACTCCCAGAGCTCCAGCCAGGCTAAGCCAGAGGAAAAACCTGAATGATCACAGGTCTGCAAGCAAATCACTGCCGAGAGAGGCAAGGGAATTCTCTGCATCAGCTTCCTGGAGATTATGCTGACCTGACCTACTTCGTAGCCAGATGTCAGCTACAACCTGGTTTTGATGCTCCCAAGGAACTCTGATTTCACCAAAGTCAAAATACGTAAGAACAGGCAGAGTGCAGAAAAGAAATTCATTCCTGGCAGGCAATTAGTAGAAACCCTGATGTATGAAATATAATATCATATTAATGCAGAGTTCTACATAATAAAAGCTAATTTCTTTCAGGGTTCACTGGAGGAAAGAAACAGGCCAAGGAACCTTTAATTGCACACCTTCAGTACATGTAGATTAAAGAACATTTGCCAAAAATGGAGCAAAACAGTTATTTTGAGAGAAGGAGACAATTTCCCCTTAAACACAGTGATGCAAGGCCACTGTCTCCCTAGGGCACTGCTCCATCCCTTGAGTGCAGTGAAGGCTAACAAGAGACACTAATGACATGTATGCTACACAGGGTAGGTCTGTTGATAATATTTACAGACTTATTAGCATCATTTGTTCCTGTTCAGTGGATCCTGCAACACCAGTGAGTGGCGGTGATCAGCTACATGTGGATAGTTCTGTTCAGAATTGGCTGCACTCTTACTTTTAGTTGGTGAAAGTGAATCCATTCTCTCACTTTGCTGGGTCTCTGCACACAACTCGCTTCTCCCCAAATTGATTTTAAGGCTTCAAGGACAGAAATGCTTCTTTTACGACTTTTACTTGTTCTACACGGATTCATAGGCATAGCCATAAAGTGCATCTGATATTAATACATAAACACATTATCCAGCAAACTGTGAGCAACCCAGGTGAAAGGTGGCGGCTCTGAAAAGTATCACATTCATATGACACAACGTTCTCAAAGTCATGTCTCATTTCGTTTTTCCATCTCTGCTTCCCTACTTTTATTCTGCCACTAAATTGCCTCACTTCAACTCCCTCTCCAATCCTCCAGCTCTTCTCCTCTCTCAGATTCAACCAAAAGGCCACCTGCCTAACTCACGTAGTGGGCTCACAGCCTCATACTGCCTTTCATGCTTGTGCTGCACCAGTTATCACTTGATCTCTGCGAGGATGAACAGTGCCAAAAGCACCACTGTGAAGCAACTAAACTGAGAAAATGGGACACCAAAAAAAGAAAAAAAAAAGAAAAAAAGGATGATATAATAGCCCTTGTTTATGTGCAAAACATAAGGCAGCTAAACTCAGCAGCACTGTGACGTAAAATAGTACTGACATCTGCACTTTCAAAACGTGTGGTCTAATCTCCACTGGAATCCCTAGTGCTTAATCTGCCAGTCACCACACATGGATTTAGTATTTACTGCCAGGTATTAACTTGCAACTGTTTCAAGCATAAAAATCATGAGGACTGGACAATACAGCTAAGAAAACATGGGTTTTTAATCAACTCTTTTCACAAAGATGTCCTGCCTTGTTTTAACTAATAAAAAAACAATCCTCCTGACTAAAAATTTAACATTATCCTATGTATTTTGCCAGTATGACCATAGAAATACCTCTGAACCAGAGCAAAATGTGAGGCTAAATTCTCATTAAGAACAAAACAAATCACGCAGTGCCAGATTAGAACTAAATCTCCTTTACTTTAAGTGGCAGAGGACTGTGGCAGGGAAATTTCTGGGGAGGTGTTTCACCTCCGGACCACACCATCTTCTGTAGTCCGGAAGAGCCTTGAATTTTTACCCCCGGGGTCCCTTTGATTAATGTGGATGTAGATCATGAGTTATAAGAAGAGAGTGTGCACTCCTTAGCCATGTTATGCAGGTTTCCATTCAAAAAGCAAAGCTTTTTCTTTCCTTCCTACTGTTCTTTTCTGTTCAGAAGGCGGAAGAGTAAGTAAAATAGATGGCTATACAAAAGAAAAAAACAGGGAAAGCATATCTCTTTTAGGAAGGGCAGGAAACAGATAATCTGAAAGAAATGTAAACAATTACCTCCAGTCTCTACTTCCTACAATTAAGATCTGAACTGCACACTCAAAGGGTTTCTTTGTGTTACTGTTACAAGTGCCATACAAATATTGGGCCAGAGGCCCCATCCTCAGCTGCACTAACGAAGAATCAGCTATACTGAGAATGTGCTGCACCGAACACAGCTCACCAGAGCCCACTTGCCAGAAGACAGGATGAAGAGACAAACACTTTGGTACAAACACTGGCATCCCATGATTGTGTGGCTGACAGGGAGAGAAACAAACTCTCACGTCTCTCACTAAATTTGGATATCCTGAATTCCAGGGTGACTTTCCTTCATATTGTCCTGAACTGTATTTTAAATATGCTATATGGCCTACACTAAACTGGCATTTCAGGACAAGGGTTTTGGAACTTCCACAGAGTAACTATAAAAGTAACTGTCATTTATGGCTGCATTACTCATTAGACACCTTCTCACTGATTTCCATTGGTCATCAAATTTCTTCTCCCTTCATTAGAATTTTCAAGGCAGAGATCACAAGGAATTACATGCTAGAATATGGCAGTTCCTTCACTGACTAAGGGAGTCTCGTGTATTTTATTCTACTCAATTCAAATGTCTTCTCTCTCCTCTCATTTCAAAAGGTGCAACCAGACAACAAGCATTTTTCAGCCAATTTCTTGGCACAGCTCCTTTTCAACACTACAAAGTCATTCTGCTTGCCAACTCATTTACCAAACACTCTCTTTTGAATTGGAATGACCCTCACTGCAGTAAATTTTAAAATGTAAATGCAGTCGGCAGGCTGCCTGTATTTGCCCACCTAAGAGCTATACATTTATGAACACTTCTGTTCAAGTAAGCAGAGGGTGCAAGACTAGGTGTTTATTTTATTTTTATTGGTGATCATGTTTCTGTCTGACAGAAGGCTGGAAGCTTAAATAAAAAAACCTCCTTCAAGTGAAGGTCAGTACAATCAGATACTTAGAACTCAAGGTTTAATTTACCATATGAAGGTTACTAAAGGAAACCATCAGAAATTACTTAGCACAATGTGACTAATGCAGAAAAGCCAGCATACCAATTGCAGCAACAGATTTTTGTATAGGGTGGCTGAAACATTTAAAATGTCAACACAGAATCAATTTAACTCCCCAGCATCCAAACAGTTGTAAAGAGCAACCCTGACTAAGTCTGCTTGCTGATTGTGAGGTGACACACCTCAGCACTGAACCCAGGCAAACAGATCTTTATGAACCCTACAGAAATAAGTGGGAGTGTTGGTATTGACTGAGGAAATACATTTCTTGTGCTAGGCTGGTATCTAAAAGTAAATGCATTTTTAAAATATATAAACTACAAATCAAATCATTGTGTATGAACTACAAGCACAAGCTCAGCAAAACTGTACTCAAAGGTTTCCTTCAAACACACTACACTTTCAAATCAAATTTAAAAGTTAATTGTTTAATTCTGCTCTGAAAATATTCCAAAATCATTATCAACTGTTTTCAAGCCGTCTGTTCACAAACTCAAGCTTGTGCTGTACATAACCAGTGGACTTCTGCCTGGAATACCAAAGATAAATAACAAGGCTGTTCTTCAAGATGTCCCAGGACTTAGTTATAAACTAAACAATACATCACCTTCTTCAAGGAGAAATCATGTAGCAAGAACCCCATGAAATGTTTGATCTAGCTACAGACTAACTGCAGACAGACAGTGTTATTGTTATTGACAAAACTTCCACAACAGGGACACAACCTAATAAACCAAAAGGATCAATTATTTCTGCACTACGTTTGTTACCATCTCAGTTCTCCAAGCCCTTTAGGTAATTTCCTTAGGAGTAATTCAAAGCAATGGCAAAGAGTCCTTGGAAAAGTGTGTTTGACTTTATGAGACTTCTGAAAACTTCGATGAGCAAAGATCTGGCATTTCTCAGATATATTCTGTGGTCTGTATAGGACATGCTTACATTAAGTACCAGTTTCACTTCTCAGCAATACTTCTAACAAAAACACTTTTCTTTTGATGGCATGGGATCACTTCAGCATCCCAGGAGAGCAGCATCCCCTTCTTCCCCACGTCCTCCCACACTTACATCCCCAGAAGCTGGCCCCAGCAGGAACACAGCCCAGCACAGCCCACGCATCAAGGGGCACGAGCAGTCGCTCACAGATTCAACTGCTTCAGGCAGCCTCTGTGCCTGCATCTGTTTGTGGATGTGTAACTTCGCTGAGAGCGCCTTCAAAAGCAAAGCACTGATAAAATAAAAAATACCAGCAGTACATCATTAAATACTTGTCTGCACAAAGGCATCTGATCCCTCATATGTAAAATTGACATTTTGCCACAGCACGTGCTGCTAACTCCAAACACTTCATTAGAAATACAAAGGTATCTGAAAAAACTTCTTTTCCTAATTCTTTATTTTACAGTTCCCAATTCAGAACACAGTTCTCTTAAGCATCCTCTTTTATTAGTGCACTAACTTTATGCCTTTTTTTAAGCCAGTGAAATACAGAAGCTGTCTAGACACCGTGTCTTTACTGGCTCTCTTAGATGGCAATACAGCAGACAAAACTTTCTGATTTATTTGCAGTTGATATGAAATTAATCTGAATTTGGTCAGCATCGCAATGAATGCAGAGCAGACCACCTCCCTACCTCCATCTGATCACCAGAACATCCACCCAGCACATGCAGCAGAACAGCACAGTTGGAAAGCCTGGAAACAGGAAGCAAGTTGAACAACAATGGACAGACACCCTTCGGGAAGGTGTGAAACTGCAGAGCAGGTTCTGGTCTTTGTAAACCTTGGAGGGAGAATTTCACACCAACAAATCCAAACCTTGGTCGATCCTATCTTTAACTGAGTCATCAATTTTGCTTTTCCTTAACCTGTAAGCCAAAGCAGGTATCTAGTGATGAAAGTGTGAATGTAATTTGACACTCCTCAAATCACAAGCTTAGATCCTATCAGCACTTCAGTAAATATGCTCAACTTCTTGAAATTTACCTCAAGAAATCTTTCAATAGAATCAAAACAATAAGAAAGTATCTTTGCCAAATTTTAGTTTAAAACTAAACCACCATTTTACTCACCTTGGCACATAAATGAAATAACTGATCATCTTCCTATCAATGCCCAAGATTTATATTGATTGTGCCATTTAAAAGAGACTAAAAAAATGCCGTCTTAATTCTTACAGTGAACATAAAGAGTAATTACAGAACTACTAGATGGAAAACAATCACAGTATTTTAGTTAAAGAAGCTGAGACTAAGTAGTGTAATGTACTCATCTGTTGTCTGTCATAATGAAGGCAGTAATTTGTTCCAATACCATTTAAGTATCTTAAATCATTTGGAATGCATGGTAAACTTCACAACAGCACTGCAAACATTTAAAAAGCTGTAATTTTGTTGGAAATATGAGTTCAGGATTAGGATGGCAACAACAGGGTGTGATTAAAGTAAGACACTTCACTTTCAAAAGTTCCAGGAGGGGTTCAGGGGCAGGAGAGGGGATGATGTTTCCTTGGAAACTAGTCTACATGTATAGTTGCACTGTTTAATATGGATTAGATGGCACTGTTACTACAAAGCAAATACAATTATTATTCTTTAAACCTAACAAATCTAGAAAACAAACATTTACAATCTCTAAGAAACATAAAAGGATGCTCAATAGGAAAGCTCAAACAGGAAGAGTGCACAACCAGAGCAAAAGAGAACAGTCACCAGTGCTCAGGCTGTGAAAGTAATAATGAGAATAAAGTCCATGTACGTCCTCTTGTGCGATGAATGATTGCCACAAGCACAGTTCAGTCTTTTATCTGCTTGGTCTCCCTACAGTCATAATTAGCAGGACATGTTTCAGTTGGCATAGGTCTTGCAAACAGGCTGCCTTTCAGGAGAGCAAACTCATTTAAAGCCATTTTTGTTAACAAGTACATCTTTTATAAGGGCCACACACAAGATATTTACCAAGAAGCAAACCTTAAGGGAAAAAAAATGTTTATAAAACACTGGCCAATCATCACGCTTTAAGCACATACATTTTAGCCCCCAGAAACATCTGCTCCTGACCTGGAGCACACTTCTGAATGGCTTTGATTTTATGATCACTAGAGGCCTCTAATGTCAGCAGAAGGACTGCAGCAGTCACTTGCCCTGCAGACACCCATGCACATGGTTAACTCTTTGAATATGCATTCAAACACAACCTCCACAAAAAAACCACGAGTGGAAATCAGCTGAAACTAAAGGCTATAGCTGAAGGCAAAAAAATCTCATGCAGTTTACAATGAAGTCAACCATTAAGAAATAAAAAAAAAAGTCTGCACAGTTTTCATCATTTCACCAGCATTGTTAAATTACAGGAACCAACAAAAAAAGATAAGGAGAAAGAGAATATTTAAATCAGTGTGGTTTTTAAGCACTTGAAGCTATTACACATCTGTGAAATAAAATGATAGAAAGATAAAGCTGTTCAGTTTTTTAGTCAGAGACAGATCAAAGTCGGCCCTGAACTGCGAGTCTATTTAAATCAGTTTTTGATACAATAAATTAAATTTTCAGATACAGAATGCAAAAACCCAATAGAAAAATTGATCTACAAAACCAGAGCTGTTACATGAAACATTCCCTGATTATGAGCCACCTAAATAGCTGTCAGCTCTCTTAACAACTTCATGTTAAAAGACACACACTTATGCACGAACAAAAACACCACCATCACGTTAAATCCAAGGTCTATATGCAATTACTGCCTTGCCATTCCCTCATTTTTTTAAAGGCGTGCAATTATTTAGTAGAAGGCATTTGATAAGGAAACACTGAGTAAGAACTATAAACTGTTGGTGAGAGTTTGTTCAGATGTTGAAGTGAACTTAAATTTCCACGTGGGGTGGGATTTTTTGTTTTCAGTGATCAGCAAAGCACTGTATTTTTGTGCAGTACATTGATGGTGCCAAATTTCATTACACTGTGAAATTCAAAACCAACCTCTTCCTATGAAAAACTCCATGAAAGAACATAAGCGGTATCTCATGACTTGGAAAATATTCTCAATAGTCCGTGACAATTTCCTATCGCAAGTGAAAAAAGGAAAACAAGACCAAACTACCACCTTTATTTAAAAAGCGTCTTGACAGAAAAATAAGTTACTACTTAACAATTAGCTAACTATAATCACAGGATTAGACATACTTTTACAAATTACTAGCTTTTAAGCATATTAAATACTAAAATCTAAAAGTAGCCAAGACTTGCATAATACTTGGCACCATTTAAAGCAGCTGCCTGGGAGCAGGGGTACATCAGTCTGAAAAGTGTATTTTAAGCACAATCTGTACAGGGTTATTGTCCAGTTTATTTATTACTGCTGCCATGATCTACAGCACTGTGAGGACCGTCATAGTCACAGTGGAGTATGACAATGGAGTGTCACACTACTACCAAAAAAGAAATTTATGGTAACTGCACATTTCTCATTTTTAGCAAAGATCAAGAACAAAGCCTTAGCAGAGTATAATTCTTGCCAAATACAGTATTGCTGATGTCAAAATCTATTACAAAAAATTCCAGTGATTTAAACATAGTTTTAGATGGCATTGAGTAAAGAGCTCTAAATCAACTGAACACTCCTCTTAAATATCTGTCATTTAAGAAACAAGATCACAAAGAGGAGGAAAACCCCCAACATTTATCAAAGGTAAATGTGTTTCAGATAGCTTCAACACTCTGTGCAAGAAAGATACCAGAGAGGTGGAGATGTCATATATAAAAACAGAGATGTTATTTATATTTGCTCCTTCTCTAAATTTAATGCTCAGCCTTCCAATGCAGTGTTGTCATTTTTCCTCTTGTATGGAAATCAGAAAAGGATAAAAAAAATGAACTTGCATTGAACATGTCTCTCCTGTCCCTTTGACATGCCCATGCCCACTGGTTAAACCCTGTAACACCAAGGCAACAGCTGACATCTCCACTGCTGGAACAGCAGCTGCACTTAAATAGCAGTTTTTTATTCCCTAAATAGATCATCTGCTTGTCTCACAGGATAATTAGCAAAATTCAAGAATTTAAAAAATTTAAAAGTAAAGTCACAAAGATAGTAAATCTGAGCAAGACCTCATTTGCTAAAAATGATATAGTAAATTAGTAGAAAAAACCAGTATTTCTGGCAAAAAATGGCAAAGGTCTTCAAGAGGACCATATAAGCTCAGTTTTCATTTCTTCCTTATACTTAAACCATTTCTGCTTTCTGACAACAAAGTAAGGAGGAGAAGGTAAAATAAAGATTACTAGAGAGGTATATAATCCATTACAAATGTCCACATTTAAGCTTTTATCATTTAAAAATATGTAGATATAAAAAGACTATTAAATTGTTCTGTCTTAGGTTTCAAAACTTCTAGAAGTATTTCTTACTAGTTTTGTTTAACATCTTACCACACATCTCTTAATGTGTATCAGTCTGCAATAAAGTTGTTCTGCTGAGTTAAATGCAGCAGCCATAAAGTTGTGCCAGAAGCATACTAAATTAAAGCATTATTAAAAATAAAGGTAACTAAACCACTGTAATTTATAGGTGCACACTGAATAGAGAGTAACTTACTACCTGCAAAAACCCGAACAAACCAACTAATCTGTCAGTCAATAGTAATCAATCAGGTCTGCTCTCTAGGGGTTTTGGTACTGTCAAAAGCATTTAGGAATAAGCTCAGGAAAACCTTCCAAGTTGTCTGTCTACTGAACACATCTCAAGTAGTAGCAACCAAAATCTTCAACAGATGGTTTATTTGGAGTTCAAAAAGCGCATCAAAGTACTTGTCAAACGATGGACAGAGCACAGCAAACAGATCACTTGGATGACATTCCTCATAGCTTACTAACTCATAATAAAATGCACAGACTTTTCTGGCTGCTGGGAGCAGGACATGGACAACCAGAAGAGCATAAATAAAGCCTGAGAGAGATGGAAATAACTTTTTTTCTGTTTGCAACTTTGTTTTCTTAAGGTATTTTGTCTCTAGATCATTTTTAAAAATAGAAAGGTTCTTGTAAAGATTTACTTTTGTGGGTACTTTTTAATGTCATCTCCCCTTTTGCCCCCCATTTCATCATCCCATGTCTATTTGTGAAAACACATACAAGCTCATGAGTTATTTCACTGTCATTAAATCTGCAATTTTCAATGAAAAGTGACCTTTCAGCAAAAACATTCCCTAAAGTGAGCTACCATTGCAGGGAGCTCCAGGTAGGCAGAGAAATCCCTGTTTTTCAGACTTTGTCTGTAAGCAAGACAGGCTCCTCACTGGTGCCAGGGAATACAAAATGCTGCCCCTTGTGATGCCTGGAGTAATATTTGAGGTCGTGCCTTTGCTTATGCCTCTTCCTCTCTCCACCGTTCTCACTTCAGCAAACCTCCCACTGGAGTCAATTAGAATTTTGCTTGAGTAAGCACTGCAGGGTATGGCCTGTTGGCATTAAATAAGTCATCATTTTTAATTGGCATTTTAAGTTCCATCAGACTACAGACTATACCTCACACTGCCTCAGTAAATGTTTGCACAGGGTAACAATTTGGATCATGTTAATATTCGCAAGTGATCCAAATATACGCTGTACAAATACTGAGGTTAGGTGAGTTATTTCAGGACAAAAGATACTGAGATCTATTCTTCTTAAATTAGTATGCGTTTTGAAAGTCACAAGACAGCCTAAAGTTATTTATTTTAGGGCATGCACATATTTCTTTTAGATAATTTGGTGGAGCGCCAGTAAGTGTTGTATATACTGAAGACCTTATAAAAGCTTGCTTTATCAGTAAATTCATCCTAAGCCTCTTTTTAAGTGTAGCATTATTCATCTTGAAAAGGCTGTAACAGCATGTTCACCACTTTTCATGATTACACTAGCTGCTATCAAAACACCCCAAAAGCTCTCATTATTAGGATTTTCTCACCAATATCACTTCTCCTCCCCTTTCAAAAGGGGTATTTAAACAACTTGGCTTGTTGTGTCAGCTGTATTACACACTCAGGATGTCTACCCTTTGAAGCATGTGGGACTAGAATTTGTATGAGCCTCAACAAATGTTGTAGAACATAACATCCAATTTTAAAAATTTATTTATTTTTTAGGATCCTAAACCACTTAGCATAACATCATTCTGGATATGTGAAGGACAAACTTCCCACTGTCTTACCATTTCTACTCACACATGTGCTTCTGTTACCTTATATGGAAATACATGGAGGACCCTGAGTTACTCTAACATCCATAGTTTTTCCCCAATTTTCTTCAAACAGGAACCACAGGGACTTGAGTGAATCTTATGGCACATATTTCAACCCAGAGAGTGCTTTTTTTTTTCCCAAAGAAAGTCCCCATTTCTTGGAGCACCAACCTATTTCACACATCCTCACGCTCAATTCCTGATGCATATTCAGGATTAGTGACAGCTAACAGAGAGAAAATATTGAGGTTGTGTAAGATTAAGTCATGCCTACAGACAAAGGGTAACTAGAAACTTAAAGGAACACATTTGCTTATGTACACTATGTTTACATACAGACAGAAAAAAAGTAAAGGCCAAAAAGAGTGGGTTTTTTCTGTAGCAGTCTTAAGTTAAAAGGCAAAGTACAATCAGTCCCTTAGTAAAACTGAACCTGACACCTCTTTTCTATTGAGATTAGGAATTATCATCTGCAAACTCACAATTTGAAGCATCAGTGTCAACCTGTCTGGAATGCAATTTAGATTTTTCAGTAACATAAAATGCGTACTCTTCTATAGTCATTAGTAGCTGGCATAAACAGTCTGACAGTATTGTAAGTGAAGGCCCCGACAGTTTGCAACATTAATCCAATATTTTGCCAGTAGCTCTAGAGCTCTCTGACAGGGGCAAAAGAAACATCTCTTTAATCAGAACCCCTTTTATTTTTAATTTTTGTACTGATGATTTGCAAATCTTTTCTGGGACCAACCTGATTTCTGTTAAAGAGCTAAAATACAGTGGAGATAAGAATCACCAACATTTATACACATGATTGATTTTCTTATAATTAAAAAAAATGACCTAATATAGATTAGCAGTTATTTCTTAGAGATTAATCTAAAGCCAAGCAGAGAAAAAAAATGTTTCTTTTGAAATGGGAACGTCTGAGATATCTCATTCCCTCTAGTGGCCACTGCAGGTTAGACATAGGATTCAAAAATGTATGTGAACTGCATCCTTTCATTTGATATATGTAACTAGACTGAGCTCTGCCGTGATGTCGCATTTTAAGTGGAACTCCCTGAAGAAATCAATGGGGAATTCTGCTTAAAAAACAGTAGCATATTATGGCCTACAGTTGCCTAAGGAAGATTTCTTCCCTGCAGGGACAAAAATGAAGGTCATTCTCTAGGAAGAGAGCACTAGGGATGGGCTTAAAGTAATTGAAAATTACATTAACATTTTGATTGTTTCTTATGTGTTGTGCTTGCCTGGGCCTCAGATCAAAAAATATAAAATAGAGATTTAGGAAATGTGAATCAAAAAAGAACTGGTGCAATTCATGTTGAAAAGCACATAATGTAAAACAAACAGGAAAAGGCAAGCTGCTTTTTAACAAGACTCACTTTGATCTGACAGATCAGGAAGCTGGAAAACCTTCAATCTATTCCTGTTCAAGAAAAAACAAAAAAAAAAAATCTATCTTTTGTGCTTACTGATATGTTCAAAACTCCACTGAAAAGGGAACAACACTAGTCTAAGAATAGAACAGCAACATGTGAATATAACATCTAGTTACTTAGGTTAAGGGAAGAAGATGGCTAGGTACTAGAGAAATTTCAATCATGAACTCAATTCTACCCCATCAAGATAAAGGGAAACTTTGAGGAGTGTCACAAATGTAGAAGAGAGTAAATCAAATTATTATTGCTAGTTTCCAGGTTAACTACCAGCACTGAGAGGAAAAACAAAACAAAATCCTGGATTTTACTGTTCCTGTTCATGGTGGATTAATTGAAGAAAATAAAGCCATTGAATGACATTGTGGCAACTACTGAAAGCATTAAGATGCTATTAAACTGACAGCAAATGATACAAAGTCAGGTCTGATACCCTCATTTTAGAAGAAACAGAAGAATTGGATTTCTATAACAGTAGCACATGTAACCAACTGAAAAATCTGGAATTAGCCTGCTTATAAAGGAAACATAAGACTGGACTCATCAGACTCAAAGTTTGATTAAGAGCATGAAAATAGCAAAACTGAAATATAATTCTATTAAAGACCCCGTGAACAATTTGCAACGTAAAATGCCTCTGTCTGCCTTGAAAAATAAAATGACATCACATAGGATCTCTACACAGAAGCATCTGCAAATACTTTTGTTCTACTGCAAGACTGTAAAATATCACTTTCACTTCTGAGCATCACACATCAAAAAAATAGAAATGAAATGGGGAATCCAGAGAATGATAAGCAATGAGGAAGATCAGACCAGAGATTCTAAAAAAATATTGGGAAAGGCTAGGGTAAATGCTTCCATTAATTCGAAGGAGAGATGACAATGTGATATGCTTCAAATACATAAAAGTACAAGTAGTAAAGGGATTAAGTTTCAGCAAGACCGATAAGGACATTTTCAGACTGTAATGAAATACAGCAGTTTAGCCTGTGAGGTCTGGCGTATTGAAGGTGTTAGGAACTGGTTAGACAATCACCAGCCCAAAGGACCAATACAGCTGATCCTGCCTTCGGGCAAGATCACAGGGGTGATCACAGAGGTCCTGCCCAGGCCTGTAAGCCTATCAACAGGTGAAGAACAAGGCCAGTCACTGAACCTGAAAGACAGAAGATAAGAAGCAAAACAAGTGAATTAAAAGAGTAAATACTCTTTAACACATTAGCTCACTAGGCCACAGAACTCATTACCAGAGAAAAATAGAGGTTGAATGTTAAATACCTTCCTAAAAGCAATCACCCACATTTACAGGCACTGAAAAATATCCTCAAACTTACCAGTACTGTACAGCTATAGCACTGTAATGCTATTATGATTGTTTACATGTTAATTTTGCAAAACAAAAAACGGTACACTAGGAAAGTAAGTGAGGGTGAGACTGATTCCCTCCACAGTTTCCTGTGCTGAAAGACAGAGCACCAATCTGCATGCCCAGACTTTACGAGAAAAATATTGCCTGTGTCAGTACTCACAAAAGGCCTAGAAGAACACTGCATTGCAAAACTAATGCATTAACATCCGTGCTTAACTATGGCTTGTGCTCTGCTAAGCAAGTGTTCTCTCTTTAAAAACAGTGCAGGTAGGAGGTAACAAATCCATGGGAAAGGGTGTGCATTTCTGGAGAAGTGGAAGAGCCTGCTCCCATGAGCTCCAAAAAAATCAGAACCAGATTTAACACATTTGTCTTCCCAGAAAATCAGTGTTCTCTCACCAACATTTAACATTTCTTACAATGGAAACTGGTAAGAAAAGGGTGATGCTAATTGACCTACACTGTCTTTCAGCTCCACATCATCCAGTTCAAGTTCTAACCAGGCTAGTGAGCATTCAAACAGCATCAGACCTAAGTGACAACAGATGAGATGAGCTCAATAAGTAATGGAATTCCCACCTTTCACAAGTGTGTCACCAATCTTTATTATTGCCTTCCAAGTTCACCTACATGCCAGATGTCCTGTTCTGACTGTACCCAATACAGCGATCTCAACTGAATATGCTTCTTTAATGCGCAAACCAAAATATAACAATAAAAAAACCCAACAAACCCACCCCCCACAATAACAAACAAAAATCCTTACAGAACCACCCGCTGTGATTTTCTGTGGAGATTCTGGTTTCTCAATAGGTTTTTTTCTACATTAGCCTACAAGCAGGTGTTTTTCTCCATGTACTAGAAATGCAACAGCACTTTCCCAATGAAAGGATTTGCTTTGTCAGAAAATGAAAACTAGGTCCTGTTTCTGACTGACATTACTCAAATGCCACATCTTACACAAGAGTAATCACCCACTATTTACATAGCTGTTATCAAAATCTGCATGGTTATGCTGTTCAGATTCATTGCCAATCATTCCTTCCCACTGAGTGGATTTAGTGGTTAGAAGTCATAATAAGAACAGTTATTTCTATTAATTACTGTGAGAGTAAATATAGAGGGGAGACACTGCTTTCTAAGGCTCAGAGACTGAACCTTAGTTAAAGCATGACAGCTTTGAAAACGGCACATTAAAATACACATGCATGTAAAAAAAATCCTAACAGATCCTAGTATTTCTTTTAAAATTCCCGGAGCGCCCTCTCGTGTGAGAACTGTCAGAAACTGCGTGCAATGGTGAAACACGATGGTGTTTCAAAAGTGCAACAACGTAATTACATTCCCTCTTATCACCCCGTAACTTTGCCTGTTTCTGACAGGCAATTTTTTTCTCCCAACCTTTTTCACTGGATTTCTATTCTCACGGACACATGAGCAGGCAAAGTCAAAGCCAAATCAGTGCAAAATAATCTATTCCTTATCTTGTCTCCTAAATAGTTTCCTCCAGTGTTTCCCTGCTCAGCTCTGCAGGAGTGATACTTCCTCCAGGCTGCAGCACTGGCACATATCAGACCCTAATAAAAATAATAAGAAAATATCAGCCAACACTTTGAAGCTGATAGGAGAAAACTGAAAAAATGGAATTAGAATTGAGAGGTGAGCAAGCAGGGGACTCAGCTTGCTTTTCATTGTCCATCTTCAAAGCAGACAGGCAGAAATCGGAAATTTCCAGAAAATAATGGTCTGTTTACACTGGAATGTCGGCAGCAAAGCATCTTTTGTCACAGAGGAAGATGAAGACTGAAAGGCATCTCAGACACTTGCCCGAAGGTAACATACTGACTGATGCCACAGACTGCACACTGGCAGGTGCTCATTAAAAGCCCCAAATGCAAGCAGCCAGAGCAAAGCCAAATTTACCCGGGAAAATGCACATGTTGCCTGTCAAAGCTGCCATAGGCAACAAAAGTAGATCAGGCTCAGAGCTACTGAGGAAGAGCGGTAAAAACAAACAGGGAGGGAGGCAGATGGAAGGATCTGAAGTGGAGGTAGAAAGATAAAAGAAGACAGGGAGAGGAAGGGAGTTTACAAGTTGAATCCACATAGAACATGAAATCCGCATCACTAGAGTTACTCATTCTTTTAATTCTGTGCTTACCTTCCCCTAGCAATTAAACTGAACGTCCTTGACAAGCCTGTCTTCTGCAGCAGCACAGAACCGAAACTAGACGTCAGCTTCAGCCCTTTATGGTCCCCCATAGTATTTTAATTTTCTAAATTGGAGATTTATGGAAATGCTGACATTCATCTCTCAGTTAAAATGTTATCATGTTGCTTACAAATACTGACTTTCTCTCCTTTTAGCTAGAAGGTTGACAAGACAGGCTTAGCTACTTTCTAATCATTTTCGTGCACATGATGGGCTGTGAATTATGTGAGCTTTATCATCTTAATGCTTACATCATTAAAATGCTTACATCTCTAAAAGCATCTGGTCACAGACATGCTTTTGCTCACTGTACTCTTTAAACAACAGTGGTAATAATTAGTAACTCTGAGCAGCCTGATTATCATATGAATGGAGAAACAACTGAAAATGCAGCTCAATTAGAACCCAGCAAACATTTAAGTCTTCAAAACTACAGAATCTTTAGCAAAAGATGTCATTTGAAAGTATACTTACTGCCACACCATTACATTAAATACCACTAACAGCAGGCTCTAAATTGCACTACAAGACTTCAGGTTTGACTGAAGAGACTTCATAGTGCTGACAATCTCTTCCCCACTGCAGGCACTTAATAAGGGAACCTGAAGTTGGGTTAGTATGCTTCCAGCACCCTTACTAAATTATTATTCATAAAAATAAATGCTTTTTGTCTCACGTTTGTCTCTTCTCAGTTATCAAAAAGTGAATCTTCATGTAATTAAATCTGCATTTATGTTGACAAAACTACTACAAAAACTCTTGGTGTGATTGAGAATCTACACTTATTAGAAACATTACCATCCATTAAAAGTGAAAGAGAAGTGACAATCGTTCCTCATATCCTAAAGAAAAATCTTAAGACACACAAGCTAGAATGCTACACCGTCCTACTGAATGACAACAACATTTATTTCTGCCTTGTACTTCAAGGGGCTTCTACAGGACAAAGCTTTTAAAAAGGCAAAACTGTTCATAAAAACAAATATGAAGCATCATTATTCCTAATTCTGCATTAATTATCCTCAACAGAATTAAACAGGATGTCCTGCTGCAGAGCACTGGCAAAGGGTTAAGAAAGGCTCACAGAAAATAGAAGTTCTGTCATCCTTGACATTCACTTTTGTAAAAAGGCAATGAAACCAGACCTAGAAACGAAATTACTGCAGACACGCTTTCATTCAAGAGGCTAACCGTGAAAATTAGAAGAAAGACAACTGCAACTCAATATGGGCTCTTCCCCATTAGAATGAACACACAGAATAATGATCAGCTACAGCCACCAGTGCACAAAGGCTGGATCTAATGAAAAATAATGCACAGCTTCCCCACAATATGTTGTGACATGGGCATGTCAGTCACTGGAGGGATTCCCAGAGAGAAAACACTACACATGAACACCAAGGTGTGTCAAGAGCTATTTATAACAAAAGGTTACAAGTGACTCCATATGCCACACCCACTCACTGCCTTTCCAGAGTCCTACTTTAATAACATGATTTCATTACATGTTCAGGCAACTGCTGGCCATAAGCCAAGACACTAAGACATTCCTCTCATCCCACAAAGGAATGAATCCTAATGGAACATGTGTACAGTTGTTAACTCATCAACAGTCTTTCCTCTCTGCCCATATCCTCAGTGTTGTAAGAAAGCCAAAAGTGGGCTGGGATCAGTCCAAATAGTTACCTCCCTTTCTCTCATACACACATCCTTCCTTCATTATTACATGTTCTCTTCCACACCATGGTAATATTTACATTTAGTGTTCCATCTGTGAACACTGAGAGGCAAATAATAGCATATGTAAATTATTTCTGTCAGAAACAGTGAAACTTCATTTTTATTAGCATATTTATCATCTTACTTTTTTCCAATCCATTTACCAAACTGTAAATTATGTCCTCCAAACTTTCAGATTTTATTTACAGAGTTATTTAGTTACCAGAGAGCCATAGCAATATTTTAATATACCTCTATTATGCCTGCCTGGTTTTGCTTACAGCACGGGACAGAAGACAAGGAAGAAAAAGGACAATGAAAAAACAAACCCCACACCAAGAAGAAAAACAAACAACAACAACAATAACAACCACCAAAAAAAAACCCATAAGGTGGGATAAAAAAAATAAAGAGAACAAGTGAAAAAAGCAAAACAAATTTCAACACACAACACTCCTGGACCATCTCCAAATCCACAGTAACATTCCTCCAGGACTACAGGGATTGACAGACAGCACCCACCACTTCTTCCTCAAGGATTTTTAAAGCCAAGCAGTGTCACTGCCACCTGTTAACATCTCAACTGCCTGAAGAACAATTCCCCTGGCCTTGGGTGTTCCACAGCACAAGGCACAGAGCTGTCTCGTCTCTTGTAAATCTGTTGCCTCAGCAAATCCAGTTTACACTTTTATTTGTTTCTTTTCTAAGCAAAATCCAAGCTGGATTACTCTCCCAGGAATGAAAATTTTAAAAATTTTAAAAAAATCTGAAATTGTTTCTCCTGACAACACTCTGAGCAAGAAGCTAAGAAATAATTTTGTCTTTATACAAAGGTGAGAATTTAAGGCTTTAGCAGGCAGCATCTTAGATCTTCTCAGCAATCAATCCCAACCAGCAAAATCTAGGTCAGTGAAACGGAATGGAAGTCAGAGGGCTTCAAAGAATGAAACATTCAGTTGTTAAGAATCATGGAAAAAGCTTAAGACCTGGTTAGGACAAAGGTCATATGAAAGCTGCAAGTGGAAATACAAGAGTTATCTGGAAAATAACCTCCTTCCAAATCCTACATGCAACAAATGCCTTCGAGAATTTGTCATGAAACAACAAAAAGGAGATTTTGCAGGGTAAATAAATAAATAAATATGCACTGCCATCTTGGAGCTGTAAGTAAATGTTTATTGCAGTGATCACAGGTTTCACCAAGACCACCTCTGGCACTATCTCAAGATTAACAGAATTAGATCCAGTATTTTACTTAGTTAGGAACTTTTTACTACGACAGAAAATAGCTGCTGTTACAGACAGGTCTCCCTTGGCCTTAAAACCAGCTGAAAGCAATGTGAGACTTAGAAGTTAAGACACAATACAGTAAATTAAGGTAATATGCATTATTTCCTTTTCCTTACTGCTGCAGCAGGAATGTAAAACCTCCCAATACCGTTCCACATCAAGACTGCTCTGCGGAAGAGCTCCAAGCAGGCTCTGCTCAACTTGTCCGAACACAAAGCTGCAGCTGACCAACAAATCCACACGGATCTTACATATCCCACACTGATCACACCTTCAGAAATCAGAGCTGCTATATAGGACTGTTGACAGAACACCAGCTACTAGAATTTTGTTCGTGCTCTGAGTACCTGTCCTGGAAGGAAAATGGGACCAGGTAATTGGAAATTCCAATTACTCAGAAGTGTCCTAACTGGTCTCTACAGCCCTTCAACAATTCTCAAGCACAATATGGAAACAATGCCATGCCCACTATTCCCTGAACCCCCAATTAAACCTACAAGTTACAGTTAATTGCTTACATGTGCCTAGGGGTGGGGGGCACCCACCTACAGCTATCTAAGCTGTTCTGCTGGAAAAACAATACCTGGAACCCACACCCTGCAAAAGGAACAAAGAAAAGCTCAGAGCTCCAAGAACAACATGTACAAAGGCTCCTGAATTGTCAGTGTCAGGAAAATCCACCAAGGCCAGAGGTTTATGTCCATAAAGAAGACAGAGGAGTCCTGCAATTTTATTCGAATAAATGGAAAGAGTT
Organism: Oriolus oriolus; assembly: GCA_013400235.1. Taxonomy (NCBI): domain Eukaryota; kingdom Metazoa; phylum Chordata; class Aves; order Passeriformes; family Corvidae; genus Oriolus; species Oriolus oriolus. Next base: position 2,313,849 of record VXBT01013480.1, read on the forward strand.
CCCTGGGCACAGCCCACAGGGTTTTCTCTCTCGAGGTTTTGGAGGGCGCAGCCTCCTTTTATCCCAAACTCCTGGCCGCGTGTTGCCCTCTTCCTTTACCCATTGCGAAGATACCAGGAAGGTACAGCCTTCCTGAACCACCTACCCCATATCCCCCCTTCAACTTGTCATTTTACCCCAAAGTTTAGAAACTCAGGCTTGTGCAGACCCACTTGTCTGTTTCAGGAGCCAAGCTGTCTGGGCTCTGCAACAAACCTGCTGCCCCAAGTTAGTTGAAACATTAAAAGCCATTTCAAAGACATTGACACCCAAATCTTCATCCATGGAATTGTTTGCAAAGACATGAGCTTCCCTCTCATCAGCACGGAGTTTGTACAGCTTACCACGTGAAAGCAAAACAGTAGATCCTGTTGTGCTCCTTGTGTTCCTTTACAGTACAAAACAGAATTCTCCTGACCATTCCTCATTAGAAAGCCTGTGACACTTGCAGAATTCCTCCAGAAGGGATCTGCATTGCAAGGACAGGTTACGGGGCAGCTTTTCTTAAACCCTCATTGCATGTGGCACAGAGGAAAGCTTTGCTGTAGGCAAGAAGTGAGGAATCTAGGTCACACCTTACAATGAAAAACATCGACACTGAAGGGATAGAAAGACTTTGATGTCTTCCATACTATTTTAAACCATGCCATTCTGTATGGACTCCTGTGAAAAAAGATCTTCAACTTGCTCACAAGCAAGATGTAAAAAAGCAATTACTTTACACTGATCTTCCACTATTCTCTCAAAACTTCTCAGACACTTGTTAGGCAGTTGGGTTTTGGGGGGTTTTATGGTGGTGGTGGTGTTCCGGGAGAGTTTTTTTCAGGCTGTGTGTGGGCTTCTTTTCAGCTCAGCACTGCCCTGAAGTAAGGAGAGAAGATAAAAATTTTGAGAACAAGAAAGGTCAAGTCACTTGACTCCATCCACAGAGATGGGAATGGAGGATGCCTCTCCTTGGTCCAGAGGTCTATTTTAATAAATCTAGACTTGCCATGGCATTAAAATAAATGCACAGCTATATAGTGTTATTGAACTGAAACGGAGAATATTGTGGACAAGGGAGCTTCAAAATATGTACAGATGGATCTGTTAACTACAACCCTTTTCCATTACTTCAAAGGCACTCCTATCATTCTTGTTTCTGGATTGTATTTTTCATCAAAAAAACTCTTCTACCAGGGATGTGATTGAATGCCAGTGGGTATAGTAATAAAAACTGATTTCACAGCAGAGTTTAATTTTCCTTATATGCCCAATAATGTCTAAGTTGCTGTCTGGAAAGCTTTCGGAATACATAGAAAAAGATCAGAAAGTCAGATTTTAAGGGTTAAGAAAATATAAACATATTTTCTAGACAATGGGAGGCTTTAAACCACTGCTCACAAGCAACAGATATTGATGTTTATCTCTTTATTTAATACGCCCAGCATTGAAGCATTTATATCCATTAGATGCCACAATTTCATCTTCCTAACCAAAATGTGACTTGAAAAGACAGCTTGAAGGTTACAGACACCACCTGCAAGTTTTCAACAGAATAATAACTTTTTTTTAATTCTCTAATATTTAAATGTAATATACAGCCTTTGCAGTGCTCTACTATTGACTACAAGGTCTTCTTAATGCAGACATACAAGCAGACAGTTTAACATCAGCATTGTCAAAAAATACTAATATTTAAAAATAAATCAAAATAATCAGCAATATCAAAATTAAAGAATGCTCTTCTGTGTTTACAAAATGCTGGCTGGTTGATTCTCATGATAAAAGAAAATACTATTCTCTAAACAATTGGGGGGGTGGGGGCATTAACTGAGAAAAGTGAATACAAGCAGATTGCCTCACATTTAAGAAAACAACCTGAATAAGGATTAAAATGCAGGAGGTTCCCATCTCCCAGCCTAACAGTCAGGTAATCAGAACATGGGTTACTTAATGGCAGACTTCTCTAGACTGCACAGAGAAACTCTGCTGAATCTATGAACTATGATATCTTCCTTCCCCACATAGCTAGGGAAATAATATTTGGAGTGGTACAAAGAAGCTAAGGATGGATAGTTTTTCAGTGTCCCTTTCAAGAACAGAAATAGGGTGCACCAAGTGAATTTAGAGGTGTTTCCTGTGCATGTGGTAATCCTTGACACAGGACACAACAACACTCTGTGGGTTCATGAGCCAACTGTGCAAGTTCATGAAGTAAGTTCATTAAGGGTTATGGAATAAACAGAAACCACTGCTGACTCAGAAGGTCTGCCCTCCCAAATTGTTGAGAGCCGGAAGAGAGCAGGGGAAGAACAGCCTGATGCTTGCTTTGGTTGTTTATTTCTGCCAAGCAGGCCTTTGGTGTCACCTTTCACAGCCAGGCTTATATGTGCATTCGTGTAATTTCCCTCCTTGTTACAATGATATTCTAAAGTCCTCATGAGGATTGGAGCATCAAACTGGATTAGCACAGGGCTAGAGCTGCTAATGACATGAAAGGCACCGATGCCTTGCTGGTAGCCCTAAAGCACCTGCACAGAAATGGGAACAGGAGGGCTCAGATTTCCACATCTCACCACTCAGAGCACCCTACACAGCAGCTGTAAAATGCTCAGTCACATCTACAAGTACCTGTTTAAACTACCTCCTTCAAAAATAAACACCACTTCAGGTAAGATACTTGAAAAGCAACTCGGAGGCCTTGGGAGCCTTATAAATAACACACAGGTGCCTGTGACCTAAATTCTCACCAACATCAGAGAAACAAAAGTCAGGCACCAAGGATATTTCTTATTGTGTGCCTAAATGCTTAAACTGCTTTTCAAAAATGAGACTGAGTCCCAGCAATCCTGCAAAATTTTTTTAAACCCCAAGCATGACAGGCTTTTGTATTGTTACCCTTTGGGCCAACATGATGCCATCTCCAATATTTTATGCCTAGCCTTATCATTCCTGGCAGGGGCCTGGCTTCACAGCTTGAAAATCTGTGCAGAGAAAAACATCTGGCAGCAATCTGAATGTGGCTCCTCTTCAGCTGCCTGATTAACAGCGCACTCTGGGCTTCGATACCCACTATCTCAGACACCTCTTTATACCTCTCGCCAGGCTCCCTGGGGAAGGGCAGTAACAAACCACAAAAAACCCCCTCAGATTCATAGAGCAGTCTCTGGAATTGATTCGTATTTTCAGTCAATACTCCTAATTTTGAAGATTCAGGGCCTGGATTTCAGTTCTTCTAACTGCAGTAATGTGTGACTGGCAGAAGCAGGTTCACAAAGAAAGAAAAAAGCCCCGAACCTGTTCCCCCTGCTCTCCCCACAAGTCCTTCCATCCATGCTCTGGTATCAGGATTGTCTGGCAAAAACACCTGACAGATTACTGGAGGGAAAAAAAAAAAAAAGCCAAACAACAAAACCCAGAGACTGCAGTTGCTATGAAATGTGTCCTACATAATCCAAAAAGATTGACACCACTCCCAGCCATCTTCTGGGACATTCTGTAGCAGATGGGAAGCTCCTGTGGCACAGACACACACCCACCAGAGACTGGAGAGACCAGGACAATGCAGATTTTACCACTGTACTGTGTGCGCCCTTCACACACACCACCATGCTTCTGTGTGGTCTCTGCCATCAGGAATCAAAGAGCCTTTTCTACAGTTCATCACCAACTTTGTTAATTCCCACACTGTAAAAAAGCAGGATTCTGTTCGTGGTAGAAACGTGGACAGCAATTGACAAACCAGATCCAAGGAAAAGAGCAGAGTGGCTGAATACAAACAGAGAGCGAGAACAGCTGCAAGAGAGAGAAATCTATAGCAAATATGAGTCTCATTGTAACATCTGTCAATACCACACCATCTTAAAACGGGGAGAAAGCAAGGCAGGAGCATAAAACAAGGATCCGAGGCTTCTGAGATGGTTTAATAGAATATTCTTAGAAGAAATTAATAAAAGGCTCAAGGTGAAATCTAACCCAAATAATGTCAATGCCTTGAGAAGAATGGTGCACACACAGTTGTGTTGACACTGCTGAGAAGCTGACAAATCTCCTAATGTATCAGGCACAAATATTTTCTCATGCAATATCAGACATGCAGGACTTCTTATCCCATTGAGCTTCCTTTTCTGCTAGCAAGAGGATTGAGTTAAAGATCCAATCCAGTCAATGAGCTTCTTCCCATTGACTTTTTTGAGCTCTGGGCTCAAGCCTTTACTTGTCATGGCCAACACACGGTGTGCAGTATTTGTCTTGTCACCATCCAAAAAGAAAATTATTTCAGTGTTTTGCATATCCATTTGCTGAATCAGAAAGCAATCAGATTTTGCTAACAGCAGTAGAAAACAGCTGGGAGGAAAGGAGGCAAAATTAATTCTGGACCTTAAAAAGCCAAATTACTGAGCTATTCAGTCCGTAATTGACACACTAAAATATAATAAGGAGTCCTAAACACTGAATTCACTGTAGTCACCTAAACAGCCTTTACATTCCAACGGGAGGGGAAGGGGGAAGGGAGTCAGGACAGAACAGCCAGGCTTGCATGTGTACAACCAGAACCAGTATCAAACTGTCTGTAAGCCTGGATATTTTGTTTCAGTGAATAAAGAATTGAACAGGATGTCATGGACTAATTCAAATTATGACTAATACAAATGACAACAGGTCTAATAATTTCCTGTGTTCTCACAATGCCCATAAGATAACATCACAGTACAGTTAAACTAGAATTCAAAGGTCTGAACAGGACAGATTATTTCTCCTCCATGCTTGAGATACTTAATATTTTCCCCGTGGTGGCCAATGAGAAGACCCGAGGGAATGGCCTGAAGTCGTGTCAGGGGAGGTTAAGGTCAGATATTAGAAAAAGGGTCTTCACCCAAAGCGTGGTTGGACCCTGGAACAGGCTCCCCAGGGCAGTGGTCACAGCACCAACCTGACAGAGTTCAAGGAGCATCTGGACAACACTCTTGGGCACATGGTGTGAATTTTGGGGATGGTCCTGTGCAGGGCCAGGAGTCAATGATCCTTGTGGGTCCCTTCCAACTCAGCTGATTCTGTGATTTCATTAACTTAGCAGAAGAATCCAGTCTTTTACAATGTTCCTTTACTTAAAGTGCTTTTCTGTATGAAGATTTCAGCACAACACACTTGAGTCATTAGTTTAACAAAGGGTGCAGAAAATTTGTACTAGCAACGCTGTACAGCAACAACTTGTGGGAAATGCAGAAAAAGAGAATTGAAAGGAGATTTAAAGTTACAGAAGGATGTTCTACAAACACACAGTTATTTGTTTGGTTTTGGAGCTTTTTAAGAAACCACAAGACAGAGGCAAGAATCTCTAATAACTCATCATGCAGCTTAAATTTATGGGCTGTAGACCACTTTTGGAACATGGAATGGTGTGCAGAAATGGATTAATCCCGCCCACCTATGCTTTGCATTCAAACATATCCTGCCAATAAAAGCATCTTCACTTTTATCTGAAGGGCTGAACAACCTCCTGCACCTCCATGCTCTCCCTCAGTAATGATAACAGTGCAATACATAACACTTCCAACACTATCACTGTCTGCTGCCTCTGCTTCCAGGGCATAGTTATAGAGAAACATTTTTCATGTTTACTCTTTATTTCTTCTGTCATGCATGCAGTAGCACATCTTACACTTACAATTTTCTATGCTTTCTCCAGATATAGTCCTTGAAAAAGTATTTTGACATTTGTTTCTGCTTCCATACTACAACTCCAAATTAATTTTCATCATATATTGTTTAAAAAGACAAAAAGAAAAAAAACAACAACTAAACAACCAGGGGCACAATCCACATGCAGCTGCACATTCTGAAGGTACTTTCAGCTAAGCTTTTAAATTATGAATTATTCATGTGTGATATACACCATCTCGCAGAACAGCAATCAAAATAAAATGTGAGGGTTTTTTCTATTTTGTAGGCTGTAGTCCCATATCCTTGCCTCAGACAAGGCTTTTAGTGGGTTTTATGATGTCAACAAAAATACTTTTTGCATCCACAGTATGCTTAAAAGCTGTGTTTCAGATGCCACCCTCACATACAAAATCCCATTCACGGAGCTCTAATCAGATTCCTGTAGCCTCCACAAGGTAAGGGCACACTGGCAGGGTGATGAGACCAACTGGCCGAGGCTCAAAATAGTTTGAGGGTCAGCCAAGAAATGTAATAATTAAACCTGTTAATTCATGACACTGCTGGAAAAGAAAAGAAAGACACGACTGCTAGAATGGGATAAGGACCTTGCCCCAAAGCAGAGACCGTGCAGTTCCCAGCCCCACCTTCTCCTTGGGTTTCTGTGTTTCTGCTCCAGATTCTTGTTTCCTCTGCTAATGTTACTCTGCCAGACAAACTAGCTCTTTTGGATATTCACAGCCCAACTAGCAGTAATATTATCCACAACAATGAAGATCAGCTTGAATATGAGAATATGCCCTATTTATTCTTTCTCTAACTGAAGATGGCTCTGGCCTCTAAAGCAGAAAAACTGTTTTCTTTGCTGAAAGGTATGCTATACAAAAAAAAAAAAAAAGGGAAAGGAAATGATTCTCAGAGAAAGGTAACACTCCATCTCCAAATGTCAGTCCTAAAATATATCAACCGCCTATCTTTGGCTGGAATATAAGGCAGGATGACTTTCAAAATGCCAGAGTGCCACATGCCTTGTTTTCCTAGATGATGGTTCCTATGAAGTAGGTTTTAGTGTCAATCTTTTCCACAAATGCAATGTTGAATTCATTATGCTGCCTAAGAAAACAATACTGAAGTATATGGGATGAGTACCCACAACTGCTTTTACGAGTAAGTGTAAACTACGGAAAGCACCACATACAGACTGACTGTAAATGTTTTCAACATCATCTACAATGACTTCTAAGGAACTGCAAAAAAAAAAAAACCAAACCCAAAACAAAATAAAACAAAATAAAACAAAACCAAACAAACAAAAAAGCAAACCAAAAAAAAAAACCCCTGTGTTTTCTGATGATGTTTTAGTAACTTACAAACACTGTTCAAACAATTACAAAGCGTTAGCAATACCAAGCCCTACTAGCAATACATTCATTTTAAGAGGCAGAACATAGCTTACTAAACTGCTTTACATATGTTCAATAAATCATTTATAATGAACTGTGAAACCCTTAGGAAAAAATAAATACAATAAATTAAGTTCATTTGGTAAATGCAGCTATTGACTAGCTATTTAATAAAGTACTCATAACAGACCATATGAAGCATTTGTTTATAGCACCACATGCTTACTAAACTATTCACCACTGAAACAGGCAACCTTTAATAAAAACCCACTAAATTTAATTCTGAAGATTATTGACCTGCTCTAGTTGTTAAATACATCATTCGTAACACATTTAATGAAACATTTATTCCAAGTTATGCAGCCCTCAAAACAAACACATTTTCACAGCAGTTGAAATAGCACCAGTCTTCTCTGCAGTAACTACTTCATAGCTCATGATGAATGTATTAACAATTTATAGGCTATCCTGACTTCAGGCAGAAGACAGCAGAGAAGACATTCCTTTGGATATCCAGCAGAGCTGAACAGCAGGGCAGAGAAACACCACATGAGCACCATGCACTGGGAGACTTCCAGAGCAAAACCCCTGCTTTCTTTAGTGCTGGAAGGATCCTCTAAAACAGGGGGCTGGTTCTTATTTGTCTTTGAACTTTTGCAACTACCTTAAGACTTGCTAGTTTCACTTGCAGATTTTCAAAGCTTACCTTCTGTTTCTACAGTGTATCTATGCCTCAGAAGTGAGCAGTGCTTTGGACTCAGTGTGAGAAAGCAAGCTGGTGCAGTACTCCTTTAATGTGACACAGTTAAAGAGTCAAGATCCCAGCACTTTCAAGCAGCTTAAAAAGTTAACCAGAAAAAAAAATTCTCCATCAAGTAAGGCAGTATTAAACACCTTTTTTCTTTGTTTTGTTAAATTATGATTTGCTTCTTCATTATTCAAACATCAGTCATGTCCCCAAATAAAAGGTGCGGGTGCAGCCACTGACACATTTCCTGGCAGATGGCCACCACCCACCTCGACCTTGGGACACAGCTTTGTCACTACATCTGATTTCAATTAAGCTATGCTTTTTTTCTTGGAAATGCTGTGCAGAGTATTAGTTATTACCTTGAAGCTTCAATAAAAGCAGAAAGTCTGAGGAAGTCAATTCTGTTCGTTCTTACTCCAGTGAACCCTTGCTGATGTTAATGAAGTTGTGCCACTTTACCCAGAAATCTGGTTATTGGGAGCAAATAAAATATGTAAAGCAATAATACTCATTTTGAAGGAGCTCTGTGCTGCATCTTTTATACCATGGAAATGTATTCTGACTTACAGAAGCATGCAAGCCTGTTGTCAACACCTCTGTAGGGTGACTCAGTACTGCTCAAAATACTTGCTGTATTTATTTCTCTGTCCTAGCACTATTTCCCTCCCTATTCTTTTCCTATTTCAAATTTTCTTTTTCCACTCTGTCCTCTGGAGCACATAGTTTGCTTCAAAAGCAGCAAAATAACATAAAATGCCTTCAAAATTCCCAAATGGCTAAAAAAATGCTTAAAACATTTACAGCAAACCCAATTCCCTATGTCAGGGCAACCAATAGTCTCATTACTGAAACTGAGGAATCCTTCATGTATCTGCCCTGGAAAGTGATAGTAAGACAATCCTGATGAAGCAAGAATTTTGAATAAATCATCAGAGCACAATTTTTTAATCTTTTTTTTAAGTTACTATACTGCTCTGTTACGACACTCCTTTAAAAAGCAGAGCTTAAGAAAGAAGTGAGATCCTTTCTTCTGGGCAGTATAGGTCAAGCCTCACACAAAGCAGGCTAATTAATCCCATTTGAGTACAGTCAGAGCTGACCTTGCACAAGTTTCCTAGAAATATGCAAAAGCCTAGACAAGAAGAATTCAAACTAAGAGACTAAAACTTCAAATTATTGTAGCTGATCAGAAATTTTGGTTGTTGTTAAAACCATTTGCACTGAAAAAATATCGTGTTCCGTTAGAAAATAAAAAGGTAAATAAATTATCTGCAGTTTCCCATTTTCCTAGATTCTAAATTTAAGTAGGTGGCTCAGAGAGGAGCAGGTTATTCAAAAAGACCCTTCTGAGATACTGTCCTTGACAGCCAAGTTAGACTTGCACATAATACAACCACTTGGCAAACTGAATCAAACCGTTGTTTGCTTAGATGAAAACCAAATGAGACAATAAACTGGATTTAAGACAGAACATTATTCTGACTTATGTCCAGTCTCTGCTTATTATTTTGTCAGATTGGTTTTTTTAGTAATTACGCCTTAAAATACCAGAGAGAGCTGCAGGAGACAACAGTATTGTTCAATCTAGGTGTCAGTAAAGGCAACAGTTTCACTTGTACTTTAGTTTATATCCTATACTAAAAGAAGATTTTGAAAGGTTTTGGGGTGAGGAAAAAGAGTAGAAAAATCTCTGACTATTGCTCCAGAGAAGCGAATCTAACAAGGAGTTTTGCCTTAAGCCTCAGAAGAAAAAATTCTGATCCATTAAGCACAGAACAGCAACTAAACAAACAAACAGACAGAAAGTAGTGTTTATTTACAGCTTCTCTACGGTGGAACGCCAACCTTTCAGTTGAAAAATCTGGAGTATTTTGTTGCTCTTGAATATGAAGGCCTGAACTGCTAAAAACACAGCTTTATTCTAGTCAAGTGTAGTAATAATCCACTTATGGCCTCCAGTCTAACTCAGAAAATATTAAAAATATTTTATCTGTATTGGACAATTTCTAAGAAAAAAAAATTTAGGAACGGAAAAAAGCATTGAGAAGCCAGAAACTACATCCAGAAAGACGGGGCATGAGAGACAAAGTCTGTAGTGACATTTGCCCTTATTATCCATCCACTAGAATGTGGACATGCATGCAAACACACATTATAGGCCAGTTTTACAAACAGAAATCTACTTAAGGTTGTGCATATTTGCCACTGTTAGTGGGTCTGCAAAAATATTGTAAGAAAATTGATTCTGTGGCTGTGGAATGCTTGTAATAAATTCTAGAACTCATGTGGTTTTTTTCTGTCTTTGTGCCAAAGCAAAAATAAGTCATTTACTTCCAGAATCAGAGGATGCAAAGCATACAACTCCCACCACTTACACAGTTTGACTGAGACCCTGGACTAAGCCCTTAATCCGGAAAGACGAAACATGGCTGCATATTAGCCAGAGAATGGTCATTTGAACCTTTCCAGATGACAAATGAGAGCTGCTTCCAGGAGAGCCAAAACCGCGCTGAAGCAAAGAATTGTGATCATCATGTTAGAATGAATTCATTTTTCAAACACCAGTGGATTGACAAACCTTCTACAACTTTACCAGTGAGCACTTTAGCAGACAGTTGATTTAAGCCATGGTGAACAAATGGCTAATAGAAAAAAAAAAAAAAAAAGAAAAAAAAAATTGACAATATATTCACTATATTTGCATCATAATCCTCAAGAAAAACGTAAGATGAGAACAAAGCAAAGCATTTCTCTAACTCCTCTAAAACCTGTAAGATTTTGTTTTGGCACATCTAGCCGTCATTGTCCACGAACAACATTGTACATTCTACTATTCCAGTAAATATAATGTTGTGAAATTCAAATAACACAGTCTTGTCAAGCACAGCTTGGCCTAAGCAGAACTGAAAGTTCCCTGCGCTGCACTACAACCCTTGAGGAACAAGGAAAGGCGTGGATTTCAGCAGAAACAGACAGCTGGAAGAAATCACTCCTGTTTATTATACTCATATCTATTAAAGGCATATGTATCAAGCATTCCCTCACTTATCCCTAGTACCAAAAAAACCCTCTACAGAATTTTCATACCAGTAATAAGCTATAAACCTCATTGCAGGTAGCCTCTCTTGTATAATTACATAAAGCTTAACTTTCTTGGTGAAAAAGTTAATAACCCTGAATATAGGTTTTAAATAGGGTCCTTTGGGAAAAATGGAGCAGGACGAGACAGTGAACTGCAGAAAGAAAAGCTGAAAAGAGAAGGACTGAGCTTGCACTCACTCTTTCACAAACCATCAAATTACTAGAGGCTTATCAGTTTAGCTAGATTTTCCTGTCTCACTGAATATAGGCAGAAAAAGAAGAGTTACACTCCACCACTTCAGAAAATTCTCAAGTGAGTGCATTATGCATGAACAAATTAAATTTAGGCTCTAGGACAAAAAACCCTGTCACATTAAAATTTTCTGCCAAATACAACCCTTCAAGCATTCTCAAGAGTACTGCAAATTGTAATTCCTTTCAGGAGAAGCTTGCATTTAACTGTAGAGGCCTTAAAAAAAGATCACGAATTCCACACTCATGATAGCCAGTCAGCAATTTATTCGTGTCCTAAGCCAGCTGGTAAATGGTTTCTCTACTTATGACTGAGGGGCCAGTGTTTCCAGCTCTTCAATCTACCCCTCTACATGTAAATTAAACTTCCAATGTTTTTACCTTCTGGAGGCAACACTGTACCACCTCAGCAAGATCAATGAAAGAACCAAAAATTCTTGGCCTGCCCACAAGTGAGGATGATTCTGTTAACACAGCCATTAGACATGCTTCAATAAACCCACTACATATGGTACACTACAATTAACGTTATGAATGGCAGCAGCAGCATTGAAGAAATCATAAAATTGAGGAATAATTAAGACTGGGAGACCTCTGGAGATCACCTTGTCAAACCTCCTGCCTAAAACAGGCCTAATTTCAAAGTCACGTCAGATCACTCAGGGCCTTGTCGTGTTGAGTTTAGAGTGTTTCCAAGGCTGTTTTTGCCAGGCCTCTGTGCCAGTAATATTCCAGTCTTGCTGTGCATTTTTTCTCGTTATATTCACTTAGAATTTTTCTTGTTGCAGCTCATGACTCTTCCCGCTATGCTCCTGTGAGAAAAACCTGCTTCCATCTCCTCTAACTCTGCCAAAAGCTACTCCCCAGGTCCTTGGTTTTCCAGGCTAAGCAAACCCAGTTGCCTCAGACTCACAAGATTTTCCTTTTCTAACAACTAGAACATTAGTGGGTGGTTATCAGCCTCCTAATATCCTTTGCAAAGGAGAAACCTCAGACTTCGGGGACTTTTCACTTTTAATTTTAGTTCCTATTAAAAGAAGGTGCACACATCCCAACTTCCCATACACACAAACACGCCTGCAGTTTGGGAGTGGGGGCAGTGGAAGGACTTCCACAGCAGCTGATCCAACAGGTCTGTTCCATTTGCTTTGCCACACTTCAGAATTACTCTTGGCCTGCGGCAGGAAAAGAACAGGGGCAAGCCCTGATCTCCACTGGGTTGCCTGCATTTATGAGGGCAGAGACAAGCTCTAAAAATCCATAGAGATGTTAAAGGCCTGTCTTTTGAAGGGAGGCCTTAATTAAGCCAGATGACAGGCTGTCATTACAAGAAATGCCTTCGGGCACCTCACTTATTGAGCCTTCCCAGGTGCCATCCACTGCTGGCTTTCAGAGCGGCAGCAACCCCAGCACAGCCCCAGTGCCCTGGCACAGCCGCGCTCCCGCAGGCACAGCCTCAGCCTGAAGGGCACTCACTTCACACCACACGGCTGGCGCTCATGGAACAGGGTTTGCCTCCACAGAACAAGAGGCAAAACAAAACAAAACATTTGGATCCGTATTTTGTCAACCAACACATGTAAAATAAGCACTGCTGTAACACAGAAAGGAGAAGCCAACTTCGCTTTCCTCTCACAACGAAAAGAGTTCTGGAACCCCTGTTGATGCTGTCTATGGCATTATGCTTACATTATCATCCAATCCCACCTGTGCCATGAATTACCAACAGTCTAAACTACAAATTAACACCAAGAAAACATTCAAAGTGCAGCCCCTCTCACAGTTCTGCAGTAAGTCCAACTGTAGTTACCCACACTTGTTTAGTGCTTCAGTAAAACAGGGGAAAAAAAAAAAAAGCCCAGACTACAATTCTGTTAAATTCTGTTATTTCTTCTTAATGGTTGACATCTTCCAGTTTGCGTTGGCTAATCTCATTTTCCCACTTCAGTGGTGGAAAAGCCTATCTCCCCATCCATACGCATCCAGAGACTGCCCCTGATTTTGCCTCAGTTCCTACCACCACACTCAGCCCATCAGCCAAATTCAGAGAAGGATGATTGTCTTTCACAGCTCTGAGTCCTCTATTTTTCCCACATTGTGGGTCTGGGGACAAAAGGATGTACTTACACCTAGCTACTTAGAAGTTTGACAGATCAGTTAGTTGATATATCTGACATCCTATTTTATTTAAAATCATTAGCTGGGAAGAAATTACCAATTCTAAAACTCTAAAGAGTAGAATTCAAAACTTCAGCTCTGCAAAGAAATAAAATGTGTTGTAAAATCTAACTTTATCTTACCTGCTTTTTAAATCAAACTTGCATATCCAGTCCCCTATGCAATACTAACCCGTATGTTTTCCTGTTTATTGTACAAATAAGCCTGATTTAAGCTTCTAATGTAAAACCAACTGTGAAATCCACTAGAGTATTACAGTAAAAGATAAAGGAAGATTTATAACTTCTCAGGTAACATTTCTAAATACAATGTAATTTTATTTCTGAATCACTGAAGTAGTTTTTCCTGTAATTTCCAACCGAGGGCTTGTCACAGCTGATGATTAAGTTGCCATTCAGAGAATACCTTCAGGGATAGTCCAGGCTAATTCCCAGTTCTATTGCAGTTGTTTGATAAGATGCACACAGCATTTCTAAGATTTCATTTCTGACTGGCAGAGTGCAATAAATTAGAAAACAGAAGTGACATCCCTTATCAAAACTTAACCCACCTGTCTATTTTTAGACCTGATTCCCAGACTCAGGTTTCAGAAGATACTTTCATATAACTTCATTTAAATACCAGTAATACTTATCTATTTGCAGGCTGGCAATTCAAAGCATGCATTGGCCTTAATCTGCTCTGAATTAATCCTTTGCATCTGCTATTATAGTTCAAAGAAATTACTTCAATTAAGTTTAATTACTTCCTTCCATAGCTTTGGATATAACCCTTATTATGTTTCATTACCTTTCCTCGTGGACTGCATAGAAAATAGATGCCTAATAAAAGTACAAAACCAATGAAATTATTAAGCAAGTATATTACAGATACATAACAATACTGCACATGTATCACATTAATTAAGTTATTATCATAGTCTGCAATCATATAAATAGAGTATTAGGAAGGAACTTTTCACAGAAATCAGCAAAACCTGATTCATTCTCTGAGGTTTTTAATACCTTTCTAACTGAATTTATAAGTACTTTTAAATTCCTGAAAGGAAACAAGCCTATTAAAGCACAAAAATAATTTATACTTTTTACTCCAGGGCATATTAAAAAGAACATCATCTACACAGCTAGTTGCTTACCAATTACATTCCTCTGTACTCTGCCTGTCTACTAGTTACAGAAGTATGCAAAATACCTTGGAATTCACCTGGAATACCATACCCATGATTCAATATGGATCCCACCATCTCACTTTTTTCCCCAACTACAGATGGTAGGAAAGATGAAGTAAAGCAGTGCTAGTGATATGTAAGTAAAGCAATTTTCCCCATTTTGTTTGGTTGAAAGGTCACGAGTGTTGACTTGAAAAACAAAGCATAACTCCTTTATATAAAATGATTAATCACTATTTCAAACCAAAACAATCCAGTGCCCACTAAAGGGAAACATTAGATCAATGTTGCCATAACATTTCTGGTCCAAGCAATGAGGTAACCCTTAAAGGTCCCTTCCAACCCAAACCATTCCATGATCCTATGAAAACAGCAATTTTTTCTGTAGTTAGTAATAAAATACTGACAAACAATAAAACTAACAATTAATAAACTGTGCATCTGTATATAGAACACTTCACTGACTGAAGAAATATATGACTAGTCATCACACATGTCAGGCTGCTAGAGACATAGACCTTGGAGACTGAACAACAATTTCAAAACTGATTTTCATTTGGCACAAGAAAATAAATACGTTTCCTCACAGCAAATATTTTTTAAATCAATTGAACGTTCACGTTTTTGTTTTATTTTAGTTCCACATAGATACCCTCCAAGTAGACTTCCCATAGTTTTATCTAATATACTGATGAGTTTTCCATTTTCTTTCTTTCAAGAATGTTTATTTCCATAAATAGATTACATTTTTCCATAGATTGCTTTAGAGCACTTTCATGCAATGCTTCACAAGACACTTTGCAAACACAAGTTGCTTAGTGGTGCCATTAGCAAAATCCTGACAAGCCACGTACCTTGCCTTGAGGCCCAGAAGGAAATTCAACTCTCTGGCCTTATTCACAAGGGGCCTAGGACTTCCCTTTGAGAGCAAGATGTGGCAGAAAAAAAACCTAAAAAGGAGCGACACTGTCAAATCCTATTTTCTTTTCAGTGCCACTGATAATGTTTTTCTGGAGATTTTAAAGGTAAAAACAAGTTATAATCCATTTCCACAGTATCTGTGACCTGCATGATATCTGCCTTTTGGGGGATGCACTTTTCACTGTACAATTGTTCCTCAATGCAATGGCCCCAGGCACAGTTAAAACTGAGGATGTGAAGTAAAAGGCAAAATAGAGGAGTTCTAACAACTCTTACAGTTGCTATTCGGAACAAGCACACCAAAGTCAGCTTCTCCCCCTGGCATCAATGAATGGGGAGTGGTAATAAGGTCTCATGCAATATTTCAGTGGGGAAAAAAGCACAGTCAATCTTCTTGTTAATTCGTAAGTGCCACCAAGTGTAACATTAGTTTTAGCAAATACTGAAAGCTGAATTTTCAGAAACACTCATTTTACAAGCCTCACCAAGAGGCAAAGGATACTATGCAAGCAAAGCTTTAACAAAACGCCAACTGAGCTTCATCTCCTGTGCCTCAAAAGCATAAGCACCCATGGGAGACCGCAGAGGAACCAACACATGGCCTCAGACGAGCGGTCAAACTTGCAATATCGATAGCGTTAAGTAAAACAACAAGGGAAACAAAATGTCTTCAGAATCCAGCACAAGATCACAAGCAATTTTAATATTTTTTATTTGTCAGACAAGCATCACCCTTTCAATAAAGGCCACCTACAGTGCAGTCACTGTTGTCTCTTGCTGTCATAGGCTCCAACAAGGGAAAATTTTGTCTAGTCTTGTTTGGCCACATTATGCAACATACTGAAGTAAAGTGGACTTCGAACAGCTTCTCCAAGATCTCTGACTGACACAATAATGGGTAATCATTCTCTTAATTAAACAAATTTGGCTGGAGGACGCAGTGATAGAAATATGACCTGCAGAAACAGGAAGCATAAAAGAACCACAAACATTTTAAGGATATACATTCCTGACCCCTTCTAGGCTGCACCACCTTCTCAGCTGGGCCAAATGCAATCCTGCAATACTCAGGAAACTAATTCATCTTAAAAACAACTATCAAGAAAGCAAAAAGAGTTCTTGTTGCATTTTCGGTGTATGTAACAGCTGTGCTGCACCGCAGAGGGGGAGGTGAGCAGCTGTGGGTGGCTTGCAGAGGTGCCAGTCCCTGAGCCAGAGCAGTGCTGAGCAGAGGGTGTGATGTGCTGCTCCCTGGGACAGAGCCCGCGTGTCGACTGTCTGACTCTTGGATGACACACTTGGCTCTGCCACCCCAGTCTGTTCTCGTGGTTAAGGCAGCAGTTACAGACAAGGCGACTGAGTCTCCACATTTAGGATTCCCAAGAGGAAGTGCGCTCAGAATGGGGGAAGCTTCAATGGCATTTCCATGTCCTTCGTTCTCTGTTTTCACCTAAAGTGACCTGGGTAAAACCACTAAGATACTTTAACTGGTTTAATGAAATATGAATAAGCAAGTGGCAGCAAACACAGAGTAAAAAACACAGCATAAACTTTATTTCATGATAAGAGTTGTGAACTGCAGAGACAGACTTACAGGTCCGTGTAACAGATACAGAGAACTTAACACTGGCTGAGAGAACATGCACAATAAAGTAAGGATGCTGTTCAAGAAGTGTCCCCAAAAGGTGCCATTTCTTCTATCTGGTTTGGATATTCTTTTCTCTTCCCACTGCCCTTTTCAAGAAAAACATTTAGTAGGGTAAAACTAATTTTTCTGTAAAAATATTTTTAAACCTCATGGAAGAAAATGGAAAAAAAGACAGAAAAGGAATGGAGAGACACACAGAGACAGCTGTCTGAAATTCCCTCTGCAATCATATGGAAAAAAGTTACAAAAGTTTTTCTTTTGGCAAAACTTCCATTCCCCAGTTACTAAAGATGTGTCTTCCACTACTTTTTTCCCCACATTACACATTCCACAGTTCCCAAGGATCCCACAGAATGAGTCAGTCTCATTCTCTATTCCATTTTTTAAATTTTTTTTGTTCATTTCCATATAAGAAGCATTAATAGAAAGCTCTCTTCTGTTAACAGGTGATTTAAACCTGACTAGCTTGTCAGAGTTGAATGTAAACACAGGAAAACTACAACAGATCAGCTGACATGAAGTAACTTGTAAATAACTTAGCCACATGGCTCAGAGGTCTGAGGTAGAAAAGTTCAGTAAAACTATAAGGAATTTCAATAATCACATAAACCTCATTGTGGACACACATAACCTTGAATTAAAATATTTAGTCTCCTGAGAAATCAACCCAAACAAAATTTTATAGGAACTTTATTCTGGTGTAACTGCATCCCACAGCAGAACACAAGACATCAAAACACAAAAATTAATCTAAAACATAAAGTGATTTCCGTTTATGGAGAAGGGCCACATCATAGGAATTTTGAGGAGTAAATACATAAACCACAAGCACAAAATTTTACAGTCTAATGTAAAATAATGCAATAATAATTATTTTAAGTAAACCAAGCAGCACTCCACCGGCCTCAATGGGTTAGTAGTAACACCTCTGTGTATTAAAGAGTTAATAGATACACATTGTTATTTCTTAAATGTAATGTCAGCCCATCATTCCAAGAAAATAATTATGTTTAAATCTGGCTAAACAATAGATTTGGAAGAAATTAAAAGCTGATGGCTAACAAAAGGTTGTGAAACTCAGAAGAAAATAATTAATTGGTATTTGGTTTCCAGCTTTTCCTATAAAGAATTAAATCACCAAACCTCATGGAACAAAGGCTCATGTCGTAACATACTCAGAGGGATATTCACTTTGCCAAAGCCCTGGAAAACTTTTCCTAGTATTAGATTATATATAATTTTAAGGAAAAGAATTTAAGAAAGAGACATAAGATATCTAATCCTACACCAAACCAACACTGCAAGGAACACACCATTAGAAGAGACAGGGACTATAAATAATTCATTTCGCATATCTTCTGTACAAATTGCTGTTCCCATGAAATAAACATGTTTTTTCTGATTACTTCCAACCGCTCCACACCTCATGTCCTACCTGCCTAGGCCAGCATTCCTCTGCCTATTGTTAATGCAAATTGCTGAATAACATATCTTTCGTAAGAACCTACTGCTTTATTTAATTATTAGCACAGGTAGTGTTCCCATGTTAATTTTAAATGTCACACGTGGTATGCAGGTAAACAAAACTGCTTAACAGGACTGCTTTTACATCATATGAACCACTGCTCCTGAACAGCATCACTTACAGGATCTCATCTCCTAAACCCTTCCAGTTCAGTTCCTGCCTCGCCTTTGTTCTTTTCAATAGTAAATATGAAAAAGAATATCCAGCATGGTATTTTACCCGCTTTCAAATACATAAACCAAAAACCGTCATGTTTTTCAGGTGATTCTGCTAAAATAATCAGAACCAAAATAACTGTCATGATTTTAAATACAAATCCCATTTATACAAATTTTGTACTCCTAACATAATTTTAGCTAGTTGACTGACTTTAAAAACAAATATTATACCTGTCCAGCCCCCAGAAAGCATTTGAATGCACCAGTATAAGGATATCTTACTCGATGTAACTTGGGAGACTACTATCAAAAGCAGGTATGTAACTGTGTAAAGAGGGTATTTGCACAAACATGGGATGTTCCTGAAGGGGCAGGGGGAAGTACAGGGAACAGTCAGCTCAATATTTAACATTTTCTGAGATGATACACAGCAATTCTCACCTCACCCAGCCATAATTTATTCTGTCCACAGATTCAGGAACACAACACAAGTTACAGTCATACATTGTCCTTTTATAGCTCCCATTCACAGAAACCAACGAAGCCACTGGAAAAGCTTTCTTATCTCAGCAGTCTGCAGGTTATTTACAAGAACCATGACAAAAAAATGCAGCAGATACAGCTTTTCCTCCAAAGCAACAGCAAATTCATTCCATATGAGTATTTGATGCTGACAACAGCAAGGCAGCTGCTGCCTCAGCTTTAAGAGACAACAGGCCCAAGGCGGAGTTTTGCCTTATTTATTGGGAATATATCCAGTAAATGGAGCTGCCTTTACCCACCTTGGTTACAGATCTCCACAAAGATCGATTCTTCCTAGCTCCTGGTCAGAGGTCTCAAGAGAGGTCTCTAGGTCACTAGTAAGATAAAACACACCTCCACCACTCGTTCTGTATGTGCACACTTCCAACCCTCTGTGCTATGAATCTGAATATGGATGGAGAGCAGCTGATAGGCAGAGGAAAGTATTGGGAAAGTGTCATGGTAACAACCACAAAATAAATTATCTGTTTAATATCTGAAAGTAAAACTAAAAATCTAAAATAAATTTAGAATAAATACCTTTTCTTGCACAAAATAGCTCTTTATATTATGGTAGAAGCTGCTCTGGCGAGGAGATTGGTCCAAAAATTATATTTATCCATTAGGCATCAAGAAGATAAAGATATTCACTTTCCATTTCATGTGTAAGTATTTGACCTTTCCTTTCCTAAAAAACACGTAGAAAACTTTTTTTTCCTCTTTAAGCCACAGACACAGAAAAAAAAATCCTCTTAGAAAAAAGTCAATCTGCTGCACAGATACTGCTTTCCTGGGAAAAGATGAGAGAACAAATCCTGGAAAGATCACCATGTCCAGTATTACACTTCTGGAAGGCACATAGATATTGCTGGAATGAAACATGGCAAAGGAACAGACAAAATGCTAAAGGCTCTGCCTTTTTAAATTAACCACACAGATGTTGTGATAGTTGTGATTAAAACCTAAAATACGGGGTCCCTTAAGCTGCATTTCACACTCTCTTAAATTAATCATGAATATTTGGTAAGAAAACAAGGTGTGATTTTCTTTTGACTGCCATCTCACTAGAAATAGGTAAGAGCACATCTCTCCTGTATCTCAAGGAATTTCGATATGTTATGTCAAAGTAGAGGAATTTGCTGCTTCCTATGATGGTTTATGTCATACTCTGACATGCCTAGTTATCTGGCAGTCAGGACTTCAAAATGGAAATTGAAAAAAAATGAACAAGATATAAACCACTGAAGCTCACGCGCACGTCTCCAAAGAGGCTGAACTTTGAGATGATTCCCTTTAATATGTGATTCCACACCCGTGATAATCATAGAATCACAGAACTGATTGGGCAATTTGGCCAAATCAGTTTGGGCAAGGACACCTTTCCTTAGACCAGGCTGCTCAAATGGAGCACAAAGACAGTGCATCCCTGGTAGGGGAGAAGCCTAAACCATCTGGATGACACATGCTTCGCTGTGTGAAGACGAACTGCAAAACAAAAACCTTTCCCCATTACTGCTTTATCAAATAACTACTTGAATGTATGAAACGCTTCATAACTTCAGGCTGGTTTTACGGTTTTAGTTTTCACACCTCCAAGTCAGACATAAAGCTCCAGTTTTAAACCAGTTGAAGGGCACTTACACTGGAGGTTTTGTTGGTTTAGCTACATGGGCATCAAAATCAAATTCATTCAACCAAACAAGTCCTCTTGTAGGACTAGGCTGACTAGATGCTGTCTCTTTCTGGGAGGGGGCTAATATATTATCCTTAAAGCATGATTAGTTTAAGGTCATTGCAAGAGAGAGTGAAAAGTGGTTCTATACTTCTCAGAATTTAATTTTCCTTAAATTTTCAAGAAGTGAACATAACAAAAAACACATTACAAAATTCCATGTACTGCACTCCATAAAATCTTACATGGCAATTAAGCACCACTGGACCATGATATAGCAAATCCTAGCCTTGAACATTGGCAGGTTCATTAATGCAGCTTCATTTACTTTGGAGCAATTTAGAGGTAAACAATGTAGAACAACCAAAAAAAAAAGTATTTAATTTAGAAACAGAGTAATTGTAAGAAATTTATTTGAAATAGAGAGATCCAATGTAGAAGGGAGCATTAGAAAGAATTAAAAATGGAGTTTTGCCACGTTTCTTGGTTGGGGGGAAAAAAGATGGGAACATTAAGCTGTAACAAATAAGGATGGAGTGATCCACCAAAAAAAACTGGTTACTATCTCAGAAATCCTAATTCTTCTCTCTAACTCCTTGTTGCATCCACCTGCTACTTTCTAGCTCATTTATGCACACCTCATAAGGGGCACCTTTGCATATTTACATCTTCTCTCCCTAGAGATGCAACTACATAATCCTGGAAATTACTCCAGTTACAAGAGAAATGCTGCAGCCCACAAAACTGTTGATCAGGTTAAGAGAGGCTGAGGAGAGAGCTCACATCACAGCAAACCTGCAGCAAACGCTGGAAAATGACCCATCAGCCCGGCATCCTCTCCCATATGGAGGGGAGGTCACCCTTGTTCCTTTTCCAAGCATCTCTCCACCTCTTGTCATGTCAGAAGAAAGACCACAGCATGAGAATCAAACAGGATCCAAGTACAATTCTCAGTGCAGGAAAACGGATGGATGCCATGCATAAACACTGCTGCAGTCAATTTAACAGTCAAGGCAGAACGTGAATTATCTTGGACCTGATTCAAGCAGGATATAGAGGTCAACTCTATGGAAGTGCTTGCATTCTGAAAATCTCTGGTAGAGAATGGGATTCTGGTGAAACTCATAGCCTACCCTGCACAACAGAGCAGACTGAAACAGAGAATGTGCTTTTGATGATATAGAAACCTGGGAGGAAGTATCTACACTCCTTGTCACGTACAAAGAGATTTAAAAAAACAAATCAAATTAATAACTGAATACCCAAGATTACAACCATCTAAACACTGGGATCAGATCCTTTCAGACCTTCTTCCTCTCCCCTCTGAACAGCTACTTGCCAGGGTAGAAAATTTAATGTCATGAGATCAGCTTCGCTATTTTAGTCTCAAAAGTGCAGATGGAGCATATGCCTGTAGATAGCAATTTTATCTGTATTACTGCAGTGTCTGAAGACCCCTATCAGGCCCATAGGCCATTGAACATTCAGAAAAAACTCTCAAAGAAAATTCCTGCCAAAAACAGTTCACCATGTGCAGTAAGGGAAGAATGCAACCTGTGAATTTAATTAAACCAGTGGAGATAACCGTGGAGAGGAAGCATGTAAAAGAACTGTGGATGAACACACAGGTATGGCCAATTTTGACAGCTGAAGACAGTTACAAGCCTGTGCTGAAGGGCTTTGTTTGTTTGAAACCTGCAAGTTATACTTTGCAAAACAGTTCTTTCAATCTTTAAATTAGATTTTTAAAATACTAAAGAAGCTATGGATTTTAGTTGGCCACCTGCTTACTTTGAGAGGACCTTCAATCAGCTGTGGTAATAAGAATGCTGCCTCACACTATGCAAATACTATTTAGACCACAGTTTCACTGAAGGTTAGTGATTTCTGTTGGTAGAAGGTCACATCCAGCCCCTAGGCACATGAATACACAGCACACAAACCAGAAGGAAATGTCTTTGTAGATTTCATGCTTAGTCCTCATTGTACAGGCCCATCACACATGGATTTTGTTTGTTAAACTCTGCCACATCAAGCCTACACAGTTAAAATTGTACTGGGATGACAACATAATCCATCTCTATCATCTTCTTCAAAACTTCCATTCAAAAAGAAGAGTTTGGAAACAGGGTAAGACACAATCTCCTGCAAAGTGCAGCGTGTGCAAACTATGTTACCTGTCCTATTTGCTTTAAAATATCGTGGTCCTGTCTTCACTGGGGGATATCATGGTTTTACAGAGTGTCATTATCATTCATGTTGTGTTTATGGTAAGATGACACATACTTTGAAGTATTTTTCAATTATGCAAGAAGTCGAGTTGGAAGAAATTTATTGAGTAAAATCTGTCCTCATTTTCAAAAGTCACTGCCTGATATAGTGGAACTTAGGGACTTCAATATCATTAGGATAAGAGTGACTACATAACTAGTAATCACTGCTAATCTAGTAGCTGGCAAGGTGACATGCAGCTACCATAGTAACAAGCTTGAGATCAACTGTTTGCTTCCAAGAAATGCCTACACTTCACTCAGCTATTTGCTATGATTTTTCAAGTCACGACAGAGAAAATAAAAACACATCATGCACTTTAGAACTTGCCTCTTTCCCTGCTTTTCTTTAACAGAGGAGAGAATTCATCAAAATAATTTCACTGTTTTTACTGAGTATGTCCTACTACTGACTAGGAGACAAAGTTTCTGGAGCCACAATCAGTAACAGCACCACCACTCCCACCCAGCAAGAGTGCACAACAACCACCAGAGAGGCAGCAGGCACCCTTAGGAAGAATTCCCTTCCCAAGCACTTTTGCATGGGCTGCACAGAGATTATTTCAAGCAGTAGTCAGAGTGTAAGAAGATCCTCACATCTAAAGGTGATACACCTCTTCTATCACACTCTTAACTACTCTAAGTAACTCCAGTTAATTATTAACAGCCACCTCCGTTCTCTGCACTGTACAGACACCTCCACCCAATCCCATTTATATTACACTCTCACTCATACGAAACTCCAGCACTCACTAAGTCTCAACATCTTTGGCAGGGGGTTAAAGATCTAGGAACAGAAGAGGGCAAGCCACAAGGCAGAGTCACAGAGACACTCAGGGCTGAAGTGGAAAGGACACACAGTTGTTCTGGCTTCCCATCCATTGTGCCACCACCTACTTCAAATCTCTACGTACAGATCTCTACTTTTTTTTTTCCTGTTTCCACACAAGCTCAGGGCAAACCCTAGGGAAAGAAGAAGGGTGTTGCTAACAGGTTTATATTTTCAGGAAGGAATTAGCCTAGTGTCATGTCAAAATACACATATTATTTTGAATTTCCTTGTTAGGGAAAAAGCTTGAAGAGTAGCTGTAGACATTACATTAAAAACTTATATACAAGTAAGTATCTTGAGCTAGGCATTTAAATTACTCCTGTGGGATGTTTGTCTGAGACAATCCAGCTTGCCTTATGGCAATGCTAATCTTCTCGTATCTGTTTCACTTCTTATCCTTGCACCTGTCTGTATTAACAAGATTAAGAATTAAGTTGGAAGGGAGCTGTCTGTCAAGGAATACCAATTAATCTATTGATTTAACCATCAGAATAACAACCAAATTGAGATCCAGGCCCAGGCAAACAGAAGGTGTTTATTGTACCATAATTCAAACTCTAAGTCATGCTTGTGGCAGGCTGTGTCACCAGACTGCAGAGGAAACTATTAGTAGGGTGAAAGAGACACTGGAGTTTCTTTGTAAAAGGATTCTTACTTAACTGCTACAGCCAAAGGAAAGATTTTGCATGTGATCTGTCCACAGAATTTTTACAAAGTAAAAAATTCTGTCTTCTGGATCACTTGCAGATACAACCTAAGTAATTTCGGGAGTGTTTAAACAGGAGTGCACATGCTTATCTTTGTGAAACCAGGCTCCATTCACGGAGCTTACATCTCCTCATCTCAAATCACAACTCTCAGTTGCATTACTGCTGTCTGATTAAAGGAGTTTGTTACCCTCTAGCTCCAAGCAGAACCTGCTAGTTCAGGGAAGTTTCTGCACTTGCAGCAGACTTTGCCATATTTATTAATATAAGCTACCACAACCTACAAGACAAACAAGTAAAAAAATATCCATGTACCACAGATGCACTAGCTGAGAATGAATGAAAGAATGAATAAATGAATGAGTGAAGAAAAGAGTGCAGCAAAATAGCAAGTTTTTTTCAAAGCTGAATGCCCAAAAGTAGTGCTAAATATCAGATTCACGGAGACACCTACGTTTATTATCCAAAAGCTGTTTTAAAGTTTCACAAGTCATCCACTTCGTTAATAGTTGCTGAAAGCAACTGCTATCACAGGCTATCCCAAAGTTTGGGATAATAAACTCTATGCTAGAAGGTTAGATGCAAATAAAGAATTCACAGATCAGTTTTACTTGCTTAGAGAAACAAATTGCAAATATACTCAAAGTATGCACAGAAAGCAGCAAGGCAGATAACAAAACAGACCTGTTTCAGGATCTGAAACAGACCAGATGAACAGACCAGGTCACAAATGGATCTGAAACAGACCAGATGAACAGACCAGGTCACAAATGGATCTGAAACAGACCGGATGAACAGACCAGGTCACAAATGGATCTGAAACAGACCACTCTGCAGCCGGGCACAGGAGAGCGACTCCTGCGAGTGACAGCGCTGCAAGGAAACAAACGCTGCTTGTTCTCGGCTGACCGCACTTCCGCCTCCTCCCCTCCCATTCAATCCCCGTGCTAGGGATGCTCCCTCCATCTGCATGGCATGCGGGGTCCAAATACTTTTACCCCGGTGAGGGAAGCAGGCTGGAGAAAGCATGTGATCACACGGTAAGTTTATGCTTGTATTTGCTGGCGTGAAGGGGGAAAACCCGCTGTCAAATAGGTTGCTTAATTAGAAAATGCGGTTAAATACTGAGTATAATTGTGTGGAGCATGTGGATCTGGAGCAGATTCAGCAGGGGAGTGTGTGCTTAAGGAGCAACCGGGACAGCTGTGGACATCTGCAACCGCTGCTTTAAGAGCAGTAAATGCTGCATGGTTAGAAAAAGAAAATGAGTTGCCCGGTTTGTCCTTTGTACTGGAAGTCTGTTGCCCAAATGCTATTGCTCCTGAAGGGATTCAGCGTAGACGAAGTCAGCTGAGACAAACCAGAGCCCTTCTCCCCCCTCCCATTACTCGGTACACACTTCTCTTCCCGCTAGCTCGCAGTTCTGACAATGCAGGGAAAGAGAGAAAGAATGGCAGAGGGAAGCAGACCACAGCTGTACGCTGCAGAATCTCTCCATATTCATTTGCCAAACAAAGCCAGTATTCAAAAAGACAACGAAGATGCAATAGGACCGTACCAAATCCATGCCTCTGAGCAGCGAGGGGCTCTCTAACAATGCGTTCAAGCAACAGATAGAGATTTACCTTCAAAATGCAGGCCATGTTCTTTCTCTATCCTTCCTACCAAAGAGCAGCAGGATTCTACTTTGTGAGCAGCAGTTCCAGTGTCAGGCAAAAGGCTGGTAGAGCTGCAGAACTGCTAGAGCCTACATTCCTGTAGATCCAAATAAAGGTACCACGCATCCAGGATCCGTTAGTCATATTAGTCTTTTTATGCCCCGTTTGTTCCACCCATCAGCTCCTGCCACTGGCTGGGAGCCAGCCCAGCACCTCCCCTCCGTCACATGACTGAGTTTGATTCATGGCTCCAGTGTGTGTTTTCGCGAGCTCCAGGACGCTCTCCTTCAACACTGTATGTACAAACAGCAGTCTGTGCCTTGCAGAGGCTTTGCAATGCCTGCAAATCAAGCTGCGTGTTTATCACTAATCCCTGTGCAGCTCCCTCAGCGTTCTCAGGAGACAGCTGCTGACAGTCGGGCAGAAAAGTCCAAACTCTCTCTATTATTGGCGCTGTAAAAATCCTTACGGTGCTTGTTAGAGTGCAGTATTGTTTTACGTTCAGCCCTTTTCTCTGTACAGCAGGCTTCCCTTTGTCTAAATTGCTGCCCTATGAGAAATAATCATTATCAGCAGCCAGCGCAAATATTCCACCAGAGGTGTTTGCATTGTGCTGTGCACGCCTTTGTGAGTAAAGAGCTGGCATCCATCACAGGGAATGAAAAGCTTGGATTGGTTTGTGAGGTTTTTTGCTTGTGCAAGTCTCATTAAAAAAATGTCTGAACTTTCTTTGGACTTTCTTAAGACCAGAAAGTGGGATAAAGTGCAGATGAATAAATTCAGCTGTTGAAGAAATCTTTCACTTTACATAATCTCATCAAATTCAAATTCTTCCTTACATAACATACTCAGTATATCATAAAGGTTTTACTTCGTATTTGTCACTTCTCCTGCAGTCTCTTTCTCCCCTTTTTACACTTTCTCAGTACTTCTCATTACTACATCTTGGAACCCTTTGCATTTTCTGTACTTGGCGCCTTCCCTGTATTCCTTTTGTGCCACATTGCTTCACTCCTGCTGCTTTAGTACCAAAAACTCTCCCTCAGTAAATTCCTTGTAGTGGATGTCTTCATCCTCCCTGCAGCCATTCAGGGTACCAGTTAACATGCAGGCAATACCCTCCAGTTCATATTATGAAATCATTTACTGTGGAGCCCCTCAGTGTGTGGGAGCCAGAAGGGGTTAGTGCTGTGCTGCAGTTTTAATAACCAGTACTGCTGCCTGCCTGGCAAGCCTCTCCTATCCAGGTGCAATCCCTCAAGACAGTAAGTAGGTTGAAACTAAAGGAACTAGCTGTCCTCATTTGTATGCAGGGGCAAATCCTCCCCCAGAGCAGAACAGAAAGGGCCTAGGGGGATTTATCTGGCTCACACTCCTTAGTTGCTTTCCTGTGCATTTCCAGAGAAGATGCCAATGTGTGTTTGGCCTTTGCATCAACATCCAGAGTGCTGTAGTCTTACACAGGTCCTGCAAACTCCTCAGCACCTCTCACCACTGGAAATCCACCTCCTTGTTCAGTTACAGCCACAAGCGAAAGCTCTTGAGCTGAAAATTGTAGTATTGCTGGGGAGACTAATGAAAAAGAACTTAGTGAAGTTTCTAGCTGTGTTGACTAACATAAGGAAATAGCTAAATCACAAGTTAGTGGAAAAAGGTGGAAAAGGAGGGACTTACAGCCTTTTTTTATTAGAGGCTACCACCAACCAGTGTTAAGATAATTCTGGATAGGAGTTTATGTTACTTTAAGTACTAGTTATTCATAAGGAGTTCTGTAGCAAAGCTGTTTCTTAGTGAGTAAGATAAATAAATAATTCATTCTTTCCTGAATTCAAAATAATTGTCTATTTTTCTCTCCAGCAGTCAAGAATCTAGTTTTCCTTGGACTGAAACTATTCCTTTCACTTGTGTGATTGGCATGGAAGAATTTTTCATCTGAGGCAAATGAAAAATATTCTACCCCCTTCAGCTCTGTAAAGAATAAAAGGAATGAAAGTTGGAGAGAAACTGTTTTGAAAAGGTCAACCATTTCAACGTGTCCAAAGCATTGAGGGATTTCCAGTTAATTATATTCCTTAAGGAAAGGAAGAGGCATGGGTAGTTGTCTTGTTTTAAGCATCTCTGACATGCTTTGATTCTAAACATCACATCAGACAAAATGTGGTGAACTTTAACTTTTAGACTTTTTATAAATGGATATTTATCTTAAAAATACTTCATCATTACTAGACATCAGCAACAGCCATCCTTCCCTCTTTCCTTCAGGAAGGGTATGAGATTTCACTTTATTTTCTCCTAGGGACAAAACTGAAGGTGTGATTTGAGCTGAGATCACCACAAAGAGCAACAGAAAGTCCAGCCTTAGGCTGAGCTAATTTCTCCTCAAAGAAACTACATGAGGAAAGGCATCTGCCAAATGATGAAAGCAAAGAACCATTGTAAGCACATTCCATGAATCTCATGAAGTGCTTCACCTGAACTTAAGATAATCTTGAAATAAGCTTTAGGCCAAACATAGCTCACATAAATTTCAGTCGCGCCTGCAACTTTCCACCCAAAATTAACACGATTGTTGTTGCCTGGTAGGGATGTCAAAGACAGTATGAATCTGCCTTTCAAGTGTGAGTCATTGTGACAGGCCACACAAAGTCACTACTTCTAGTTCTGAGGACAAAGACCTTTAGTTCTGAGGACAAAGGCCTTGCATGTTTTCCATGTAGTCCAAACCCTTCTGATACCTTCCTATGGCAACATAATCTTGGGGAAAATATGGTTGTGTGGGCAGCAGCCCTTTTCAATTCTATGTCTTAAAAACTAATTCTGTCATAAGAAATCAATCCTTTGTGGAGAAGGATTAAGCCTTAATTTGCAGAGATTAATACAGCTATGCAATCCCAGCATCCAAGCAGGAGTTTGCAGAGCTGGTGTGGGTAGTTCTGCTGGGCAGGCTGTGCCATCAGCAGTGGCTGGACACCGTGTCACTGATGCAGCTGCACTTTCGCCTACGGTAAGAACTTCAAAGCCAGAATCTCACAGATAGGTAACAGACGTAAACAGTAAGTTAATTTGTTAGTCCCACGTCTGCGTTTTAAAAAGTGCACGCATAGAGAAAGCCCGAAAGCTATCATCTCTCTAATCACTGAAATCAGACACTGGGTCGTGTACTGAAAATGTGCCAGAAAGGAAGAACCTGTTCTTACACTTGCTGCCACTCCAAAGCTTTATCAGACAAGGGTGACACAAGGTGGCATTTTTCACCCTTCAGGTGCAGCCTGAGTCAGTGGCAGGGTAACAGATCCACTCTGCTGTTATCCAGAGATCTTACCTTCCCAACCTTTTCTGTATCAAGTTTTCCTTACCTCATGTAACTCACCACTAGAGGAAAGCAATTAAGGTACCCAGCAGCCCAGTGCCATGGCAGAGGTAGAGGATGAGATAATAAAAAAACCCAGCAGGTTATGATTTGAACAGGAAATCTCACCAGGTTATCTAAATGCTACATGGAATTTTAATTTAAAACTCTTAATGATGCTGATTTTCCAGGTAAGAAAAAAGGCTTAATCAAGCCTGAGTGCTTCATTTTAGAGGTGAACCTCTGCTACATTTGGTAGTGAAGAAGCTGAGGAGAACAGGTGGGGCTCTTTACAGCCTGAATTCTACTGTTACCTTTCAGAATATCCTTACAGTTTAAAGCAAGCTTGTCATGTGCACGTTACTGGAAGAGCCAGTATATATTGCCCCCTGCCCAGCTTCCTTCTCAGCACAATTCATCTGTACCTTATTCAGCTGCAGGACAACCAAATCCATCAAAAAGAAAGGTTTAGCCATGGAATACTTCTGCATGTTTCACTGGCAGGAGACAAGGATTGCTCGGCACCATCACTGCTATTAGAAATTCAGCACATCACCTCGCTATTACTCAGTGTCATGGTAACAATTTAGCACAGCCACACAGCACTTGCAGACCTTGCATGTTCTGGTGTTCCCCCCAGCCCCTTTCTAATGCACACACACCCAAATCAAGGCCTCCTAACTTTCTTTCAACTAAACAGTCTTTAAAAGATGAAAAACGAAACAAAAAAAAAAACCAATAAAATCAAGTGTTGGCCACACCTAACAATACATGAGTATTCAGAGATTAAAACACAAAGGTCTGTGGAAGTTCCTGGAAGCAGAAAAAAGCAAACCCTACAAATCAGTAATCTCTTCAGACTGTTGACATTTTATTTTCAATGCATTCTCATCTGAGAGCTTCAGGTTTCTGTTTTCAAAGACAGTTATTAACCAGTGATTTACACTGAATGACAAATTGTTGGGGCTTTTTTTATATTAATGAAAAAGTCTATGTCATCTGTTATTTGTAATTTATTTTTGTCATTAAATGCGTT
Source organism: Oriolus oriolus (assembly GCA_013400235.1). Taxonomy (NCBI): domain Eukaryota; kingdom Metazoa; phylum Chordata; class Aves; order Passeriformes; family Corvidae; genus Oriolus; species Oriolus oriolus. The sequence goes on from VXBT01013480.1 coordinate 2,344,662, forward strand.
TTAACAGAAACAATGGATTTTTTTAAAATGCAGGGGAAAAAACCCCAAACAAACAAAAACCAAAAAATCCACATGCTTAGAGAAGAGTGTCTGTCCCAGACAGCTTTCCTCTAATTAAAACAGACTAAGCAACTCTGAAGAGTGCTGTGTCTGCTTACGCCACCAGATGTTTTGCCTGTATAAAAATAGTGCGATAAACAAATGCATAACTTGCTGCAATCTCCAGGAGAAGAAAACCCACCAGTAATATTCTGAAGGGCGTTCAAAAGCTGAATGATGTGTTTGAAAATGCACTGTCATTTGCAGGTAACTTTGCTGAATAGAGAATAAAGTTGGTTGATAGGTATTTGTTCTTTAGTCAAGGATGTATTTGGTTTCTCCACTACAAAGTTTTTACATTCTTTGCTCTATTATCAATGCTTTACACTCCCACTATTTTTAAGAGATATAACTAACATCACAAAAACACTGACACTGTTTCACACTGAGATATGGCCATGTCAGTTTATCCTCTAATGAGATTTTATCCTGGAGAATACAACTGTGCACATAAAAGGAGCTTAGGAAAAGGAACCAGCGACAATTTCAATCATGGCCTTGAAGGCCTTAAATTGGAACAAAATTTAAAAAGCAGTATTTCAGCTTAGGAGAATGCCTTCTCCTGAACTAAAGAAGCAGAGACATACTCTGCCTCCTTCCTCCAAAGATCCAGCCAGCTACTGTTTCTGTGGGCTAAGCTCTGTCATTATCCAAACAGTTTGTTTTAAAAAAAAAAATCCAACCAAACCTCTTCCTCTCCCTTCCCAAGGCTTTATCTAATGTCGCTTTGCACTTGAAAGGAAAAACTTAAAAGCACAGCAGAAAAGACAAATGTATTTAATTCAGGAGTGAATTGATTTTGGTGCAGGGCAGGGGAGGGAAGGGTGGATTTTTTTTACACCACTCTCATCTAGAGGGTCTCAATCCCAGCAGTGCCACATCTGAGCCGCCTTGTTCAGCAACATCCTGCTCTCACCATCACAAAACAGGATATGAACTAGCACCAAATGTAACTGGTGGTCTTGTTTCATGAAATTATATGAATTAGTATTATTTTAGCATGCTATAAATGAACCTTTAACATGATTACCATAATTTCAGGGATAAAAAGAGGTTTTCACAGATTTTTTTTAATATATTTTGGATATATTTTGTCTTGGATACATTTTGTTCCGTTATGGCCACAAAGTTTGGACATGCAGAAAAAAAATTGATTTCTGCAACCACAAAAATGAGCAAAATTTTCTTGGTAGCAGAAGTGTCATAGGGGGAGTTTTACAGAAGATGGTCAGAAAGTTACAAAAAACACCTATTCCTGTTTTTAAACCTCATTCTGTACATGATTCCTGAGTTATGAAACCACTCAAACTATACTGAAATCTAACTCCCCTCCTTCCATTAAGATTCTCTCCATGAAATTCTGTTCTTGGCAAATTTAATGTCTTGCCTGGCCACAGCATGAGAAACAGTAAAAGCTGCTTACAGATATGGAATCATGATCTCTACTCCTCTGAATCCAAATAAACTGCTACCCTGCTGCTCTGTTAAATGCACACTCACCTCAGAGCCTTCGGAGGCACTAACCAAGCCATAATGCTGTGCCCTAATGCTGACAGACTTTGCTCCACTGGACGTAAAGTGAAGAAAATCCCTTGTTATTGAAGTTATTCTCACCCATGAAAGTTGCCAGTAGCAAAGCATTGCTGCACTTCGAAGAGTCCATCTCAAACTGTTAACATATGTACTCAAGAGAAACACCTTTACATCATCTGAAACACCTGACAGCTCTCATACAAATTTTTAACAAAATCTATCCCATGCAATTGTTTTAATCAACCATTTTTCAAGTTTTTAGCTGACAACAGTCTCATCTCCAACAGTTGTCTACACTGCTGTGTAATGGATGATTAAAAGATGCAGTTATAAGGGGATCTTAAGGTGTTTAATAAATTAAAGAACTTGTGAGTATTGCCTTGTTGGAACAATCAGCAACCTTGAAATTAAAGTTGCAGCGCTGAACAGAAGACTAAAGAAATAGAGGAATTCAGCCTGAGTATACAGATCTCAGAATTGTTTGATTACATTATCACACCATTCTTTCCCCAAAGGAAGTTTTGGGGTTGTGGGTTGTTGTCTGGTTTTAGGTTTGTTTGAGGTTTCTTTTAATTGGAGTGAGGGGTGAGGTTTGGGGGATTTTTTTTCCATTTATCCTCCCTTTTCTAGTTCAAAAGATGAAACTTGCAAGAGGTGAGTTTGAATCAGCATTACACAAATATGCTGTTTCCCACAGGATCACTGCTTTGTTTACTGGAAAAAGTGATACAGTGCATGAGAAATGGTTTTAAGGAAAATCTGAAGAAGTCTGATGGTTTAAATCATTGAAAGCAGCTTTGAAGAGGTGGACTCTGAGCTTGTCTCTAACAGAAATCCACTGCAATGGTCTCTGATTCAGCAGCTAGGCACTGGTATTATTTTCCCTCATTTTCTGGACTTGGAATTTGAAACCATAAGGGCTTATTTACCAATGCACTGGGTACTTGCAGCTGCAACTGAAGGTAACAGGAGTTACACTTTGATCATATTGATTGATACGTAATGCTGAGTGCTCTGAACAANAAAAAAAGTCTTAGGCACCCTGTATTGGACAGCAGCATAAAAGGACACTTTAATTCTTTTCGCTGTGACTCACTTTCTTTCCTATAAAACAGTCGTAATTTTTAATGTGGAGGTGTCACACTACAGTGAATGGCATAAGAGTATCCATTAGGAAATTAGGCAACCTGTCTTCAGGAAGTGCTTTCACTGTCATGAAGTAGCATGTGGCACAGAGCCACACTGGGGCACGGTGGAGCAAACAGAATATTAAATAGCTGCTCTCCACCTGTGTCTGGCCAGCCCATAAACAAGTCAGAAGCATCAGAACAAAAAGATGTTATTAATCATGTAATCTAAAACTATGTTTAGAAGATAATTTGACCAATAATTAAGATATTAAATAATAAATAATTGAAAATAATTAGGACTGCAGAGGTAATCTCATTGGCATTTTAAATTTTGAATGCTTAGGTTTCTTGTTTAATACTGGTTTTATATCCCAGAAGTCAGAGGCACAAATATCCATCTCCTGCCATTACTGGCAACCCTGTCATGTACCACTGTAAATTTTTCTAGCTTCCAGAACCATCCAGGATTCCCACTCACGAGACACCAACTCTCACAAAAGCAGCCGCTTCCACACCTACAGTACAAGGCACATCCTTTCCCTGACGGGTGGTAGCAGCAAAGAAAGGAAGATCCTGTCCTGTGGCACACTCCAGTCTAGTTAACACTGAATGCTGAATCTGCCAGCTCTGCTGCTGAACAGGATAGAACCTAAGGCGTCCCTGTCACCGTATCCTTTCTCACTTAGACACTGGAGAAAGAACGTATGCCACTGCTATGCTAACTTTGAGAAGAGAAAAACCCAAACAACCTAAACCCTCCACGTTATTTTAAGAGTCCCGATAATGTAAGAAACAGAAGGACTCAGAGTAAGTCTGTTTAACAGTCCAAATAAAATCTGTACAGTAGTCCTTGGACAATTACAAGAGTGATGCATTTGGTAATTTTGATATTTTATGACTTGTGGTGACCCTGATGTTCTGCTCAAAGCTGTTTTTGAATTTTCAAAAAGTCATTAAGCCCTCTCTTAACAGCTTCCCCAAACTGGAAGCTGAAGATTCATGTGTCCACTATAAGGATAAAACACTAAGATTTAGTAGTCTGACTGTTTTTAAAAAACCCTTTTTCTGAGCAACGCAATCCTGCCATAGGTCACTCTAAGCCAGTAAGAGACATTATGGACACAGTGGCCTTTGGTGTAAAATACAAGGTTTTTCAGAGATAATTCAATTTGCAAAGTTTTCACTGGAAGGAGGTTGCACATCTCCAGGAGAGGTTTATTAATATTGCTCTATAGTTACAGCCTACATCTCAGGAGCAAAGGAATCAGAACTTGGATCCAACCAATGTGAGAACATCTAAGTGAAATGTGCTCATAATGCAGATTTTTAAAATTTATGTGCATGACAAGTAAAAACCTTTCCTGCCCCTATATTTGGAAGATGATTTATCAGCATCTCATTTGTCTATGTCTGTTCTCATTTTTGAGAGCATACCATCAGTGTTTCCAAGTCACATAACAACCTGTTGTTTCTTTTACACCAAAAGTAAAAGCAATGCTGCGTGTCAACATCCAGGACAAGAAAAAATAAGCATAGAGAGACATATTTTAAATAGAAAACATTTTGGAAAGAAAATCGTTTTAGTCATCCTCAGGTGGGTAACAGTCCTCATTTCATTTTCCCCCAGAGACATATTACTAGAATTTGTGGTAATCTCAATAAAACTACAGTATTGCTGTTAATCCACCAGAAGGCATCAAATTTAAAAATAGCTTGTAATTTATTATGCACACCATAATACAGTTTTATAACATTTTTATTGTTTTCAAAGCCTTCTAGGATTTTTCCTATCAAGATATGACATAATTCTTTCCATAGCTGAGCTGTCTCTTTATAATGCTGCAGTACATGATAAAGAAAATACTTTATAGTTGGAGATAAACTGTGTCTGGCTTTCCATTTTAATAAAATTTACAACAGCATTTGGAGAAATTGCAGCACCAGATTTCATTGACTCTGAAAAAACCACACATTAGTAGCTAAGATTTACTTTACACCTGTTTTGGCATTTTGTATAACAGTCATGGAAGCAAGCTGTCAGGACAAGGTACATTAAGGATTTTAAGGACTGGCTTAATTTAAATTCAGGGGTTCACATGCAAACAGGATGGCTGCCACACCAGGAAGTGTCAGAGAACATGGATTGCCCAGATTTTTTTGTGTGACACTAAAAGCAACACCCATCTACAAACACAGAGTCCCTCCATTTTATTAATCTGAAATTAAGTTATCCTTTGCAGTTAAAGGCTCCTGAAGTAGAATTGCATAGCTTTGGAGTCGGGATAGAGGGAGATTTTATTATATTGGACTAATCCTCTCCCTTAATTCCCTTAATGAACTATCATTCCAGAAGTGGATGCCACGGGAGAAATGGCCAGATCCACTGAATTTTGTCCAGGACCATATTTATGTCCGTCTTGGTATAAATCAAAATCTTTTGAGAGTTTTCATTAGAAGGAACAACTAAACCTAACTGTTAGGTGAAGTCACGAACAGTTGAGAGGCAACCGGTTCAGAAGATGGGCGAGAGGAAGAAGGGACAGCTTTTCAAGTTCATAGCTCAGAGATGGCCTGAGTTACAAAACCAATCAAACTATACTGAAATCCAACTCTACCCCTTCCAAAACCATAAAAGTTTTGACATTCTTTCTTCTATTATCAATGCTTTACACTCCCACTATTTTTAAGAGATATAACTAACATCACAAAAACACTAACACCAATTTAATATTTACATATCTTCTCCTGGTAAGAATAGAGAGAACTGCACATTGCTCTGGTCCTGTAAAAATCTTAGTCTAATATAATAACAACCAGTAAAGAGTTCCCCTTTTGGAAAAATCAAGGGCATCAGGCTTTGCAGTCACACTCTTCTTCTGTGAACCATGCAGTTTGCTGTTGTTGCTATAGTGAGCTAAGGGCTGTAACATTAGTAAGGTTTCAGTTGGGACTAAAGGTCTTGGAATAATTAATAGATGGTGGGGTGATAAAGAAAAATGACAGTCAGAAGATTACCCTATTGCAACTTCAGGAGCATTTCCCTCCTTCCCCTGGTTACTATTTTTAAATCCCATGAAGTGAAGCATCAGCAGTTCCTCCAAGATGACAGCAGCTCTTTACCAGAAGGGTAAAGGCACCAGGCCACTGACTGGCATGGTTCAACAGACTGGCATCAGGGCTGGGTAAAGAGCTGACAGATTTGTGTTTAATTCTGTTTTCACAAACAGAATTGGAGACTGTTTTGCTAAAGTGAAAATCTCTTCCTTTAACATAGCTTCCCCAACAGAAGGCCTGGCTAAGTGAGAGCAAATCTGTGAATTTTCAAAGCAGTTTCTTAAACCCACTTGAGATTCTAGTGACATTTACATTTCTAGAGCGTGCCCAGTTTATTTCTACCCAGGTTTCAGAAGGCCATTATTTGCATCGCTTGAAGCCTTTCTTTTGCACAGTCAAAACACACACTGCAACTCAAAGCAAGTTCACTGGAGGGGCAGGAGAATTTAGCTTTGAATGTATTTCAAACAGGAGCTCTGCTGTACTTTGAACAAAGCTTTTCTAGTTTTGTCATGCTATTCTGTCTCCCCTTGAGAACAGCTGCAGAAATATGTGGGATTCTCCCCAACCTCCCACCTTCCCCCTCCTGCTTTCTTTCATCCTTCCTTCCCTCTCTCCAGGCCAGCTCACAGCAGTAGCAAGGATGCTGACCACGGCCAAACTAGAATAGTATTAGAGATCGCCCACAGAGCACCATATTCATATACCCAGGTAAATAAGTGAGAGCTGGAAAAAAATAATTTTGATACAGCGAGGGGAGAAGGGGGTTGTTAGAGGAAATAATATCAGCTGGGGAGCAAGCAACAATCTACAAAAGCCGACGTTTCTGTTTAACTCTTTGCTTGCTACATTTGACAAAAATAGTGAATAAACTTTCATGAGGCAAAACAAAACTAGGTCAGGATTGTGCAGGTCTGTGAGGAAGAATCCGAGAGAAAGAAGACCAGGAGACAAGGCTGTTAACACACAGATGTCACCATGACACAGATGGAAATTTAAAGTTTTAAGTATTGTGATTTCTGTATTGATTTATTTACTATTTCAAGGAGGCATTTGTTCCAAAGTTTAGTACACATTTGCAGTGTCTTTCTAAAACTACAAAACAATTTTCAATGATGTGTGAAAATCACTGGAAAATATTCTCAAACAGAACATTAATCTATTTACAGAAACAGTCTAAATTCATCTATTCCAAGATTAGTCAGAAAGTTTCATAATTGTGGCTGAAATGCAAGTAAACAGTATTATGGTTTAGTCCACTGAGAAAGAAAAAGCCAAGAACTGCTCAGAAAGTTCCTAAACATGGTATAACAGGAGTCAAGATCTGCTCTTAAACAGTTTAGGAACTTAGGACACTAACTGTAGCGGCTGATTATACTGCATGTGATGAAATCACAAATAAACCAAAATAACTCGCATCTCTTTGAGCCCAGGTTTATAGTGGCTCCTTCATTTCTTGCTTCAGGCTGCAGTGTCAGTATTGGAACATCTTATTCCAAAAGCAAATTATTTACACATGGAAAAAACAAGCCCCACTCGGTGGTCATGTCACCCACCCCTTTCACAGTAAGTACATGCATTTGTAGTGAGGTGAATGCAAATGGATCTTTGCTCTGCCGGAACAGAATTCTCTCCTAAGAAAAAGTTATTTAAACATCTTCTACGCCAAATCTGTGCTGTTGCCTGTTACTTGTGACTGAGTGTTGGAGACATGGCTGAAAAGCAGCACTGGCTGAGCTGCAAACTGGTTACCTGCACAGCACCATGAAGCAAGTCAAGTAACTGCTTACACAGCCACCAAAGCACCTTTTGTGTAAAGGCCAGTAGATCCACTAAGTGTAGAGTTGGCAGGCTTGGTTATTACAAAAAGCTCTTAATTATATTATCATCAGGAGAGCCACTTGTCTTCAGCAGCAAATGCCCCCATTAGGAGATTATTCTGATTTAGCCTCAGGTGTGCTCCAGTTTTCATGGAGTATTATTCTTTGGGATTATCCATGATACCCACACATAACAGAACCCTTGCTTCCTGTTTCTTGCACATTGCACTACTAATAATCACTTCTAAATAGAACTATTAATTTTAAAGAAAAACAAGGATATTTTCCACTGCAACCACTGTCGTTCTGCAGGCAGTAAGAAAACTATGGGAGAAAATATGCTATAAACCCTTCTTTAAAATTAAAAATGTCTTGGTATTTGAAACACTGATGAAAATAATATAACAGAAATATTCCTAGGTGCATGTCATGACAAGCTAGAAGGGTTTCTCTCTTCACCTTGGATTAGGGAATTTCACATCAGATATTCCTATATGAACACTGCAACCCAGAAGAAGAGAAGTATCCAAAAAAGTTGAGTTTATTAAATGATCTACAACATAATTAGCCACCAGCGTGGGTACATATATATGTCTGGTTTTGTGCACACATGTATGTCTGTGGGTGTATGTATATAAAGTCCTCATATAATTAGCTTCTCTTCTGTGGCTGTGAACACATTTCAATTGCTTCACACTAGCCCTCAAAATTGTTGTATGGTATCTGTCTCACAGACTTTAATGGCTTAGTTACCTAATGAAGTAAGAATTTAAATAGTGAACACTTAGATTTGTTTTGGAAAGTTAAGAGAGAAGAAACCTTCCCAAAAGTATAATAAACAGAATTAGTGGTCAGACAGCACTCTAGCAATGATAGAACACAAGAACAGTGGTAGAGCCTGGCACTAACAACCTCCAAGACAGATTATTTGTGATGGGGTTATGCTGTGCTATTAGACAGAGTGCTCAAATTTCTATAGCCATGGCCTTCCTCCTGGGGCTTCAAAGGCATACCACTGCCTTGGGAGAAAAGGCAGTACATTTTGGACAAGATTTCAGCAAAGGGCAATGAAACATAAAACAACATAGGAGAATAAACGTGTTAGCATTGAGCCTTCCAATTCTCACTGAATGCTTTTGCTTGGGAGCATGCATGCAGCAGCATTCAGAGAATGTGCACTTTAAAGTGACAAATTCAAAAGGCACCCAAGCACATACACTGACCTCCATTCCCCTTCATGGTATTTGGTTGGGTACAACAGCTCACTGCAGTTCTTAAATGCCATTCAGAACTACAACAGTGCAATTCATGGCTTGTACTTAACAGTGACTCTCCAGGTGAGAAGATTGAATTACTTTTCCGAGTCAGAGCTTTCTGACTTGCCCTCTCTAACCTTGCTGCTCTCCTTTCCTTTTCTCAAGTTTCTCCTTTCCTAGTCTCAAGTGCAGCATTCTGATAGCACAGAATATCTGAACTCAGCCTGATTTAGCCAGACATTATGTATTTTTACATTTTCAAATAGCTCCACAAATCTAGATAACAAATTGAATCAGACACTGCTATGTTACTTGTGGCCCAACCAAATTATTTTTATTTTAAAAAGACAAACAACCAAATATAAAGATAATTTTTTAAAATATTGCCATTCAGTGGACCACATCATGTTATATAGTTAGACTATAAAGCAAAAACTGTCAAAGACACACACTCAGGTGAGCAGAATCACTTGGGCTTGTCTTTTCTTACTTTGAAATCAGTCTTAAGAGGAAGAGTAATAAAAGAATAATAGACATTGGGCATCCTGGAACAAACACCAGTAGCATGTTGAATATGGACCAAGAGCCAATTTACTATTTCTTGTTGGAATGAAATAATAAAATGGGCTTGTCTACCTGAATTTCCCACTTCAATTAGCTGTTGGAAACAACTGATGTTTTCCACTAAAGTATTCATAGTTATTAGGAGATAAACCACAGAAAGATGCATGTGATTAAAAGAAATAAGCTTTCAATGGTCAGAGCCATGACTCAAATTAGATCCTTCCATTTCTGAAGAATGACCACCTTTTCTGCAGAACTGGGGGTATAAATTGTGGAAATACTCCTGTCTGTGACTAGCCAAACATGATGCAAGATCACAGGAAGGAGGTACCACCCCTTTGTAACAATCTAGTCTGGGTCCTCACACTAAGGAGACATTCATATTTTCTCCATCTGTTTTCCATTTCATTTTTCAAAATTCCCCTAAGTTAATCTATTAGTCATTTGGACTTTATACCCAGTATCACTCAGTCCTGCTGCGGCAGCAGTTCATAACATACATATGAGAAAAGTGAATTATCTCACTGGAATCGTCGTTCTTTGGAGTTAATTTTTTTTTTTTGTGATCCTCCCTGGGAAGATTTTTTGAGAAAAATACTGTCTCTTTGTTTGCCCCATAGCTGATCCTCACCTACCCTGATGAGTGAAATTTCAGATCAGTAGAAAGTTCCTGTCCCTGTAAGGAACAGATGAAAGATAGACTGCCATTGATGAGCATTTTCAGATTTGTGTCTTCCCAATGTTTGCCAGAGACCTTCCGTAGGATTATTCTCTGAAGCTATGAGTTCACAAGTGACCCTTACAAGCTGATAAAAGCAAAATAAACCAAAAAGCCCTTGAGCCATTCTGGATTGACTCCATTTATAGCATACTCCCTGTAGGAAAAGAATAGTCACATATGCTTATATAACTAATTGAGTTAATTCCAGATTTTCTTTCCCCAAGCTTAACACTCAGAACCTCATAGGGAAGCTTTTGACAGAATTTATTTCTTTGGAAAGATTACAGCCTTCACCTATTATAGCTCTTGCACTTCTCAGTAATCAAGTGACTGTTGCCTGAAACCAAAGCCTCAGATACAACCCTAACACTTTTTCTTCTTCTACTACTGAATTTCATGATCATATTTTATATCAGTCACTTGTTTTTTTGTTGTTTTGAGGGGTGGAGAAGACTTGAATTTACTGATATTAGTCTCCAGAATGAAGGTGGATGGGGACAGCGATTATTGCAGAAATCAATATGCTTCCATTGTACTTACTCAGTGACTCCCCCCACCCTTTGCTAAAATGATGCCTTTGGCTTGCTACAAAACTTCATAAACCATGTCTTTGAAGATCTCATACAAGCACGTTCTGTGGTCACACACTGCCAAGTGTAGATACTTACATCTCTTTTGGTAAAAATCTGTTTCATTAAAAACAAGGGAAAGAGTGATTGCTGCCTACTTCCTGTTATAGCCAGCTGCAGAACATCTGCTAGGGAAAAGGAAACCTCTGCAAACCTTCACAGAGGGCATAAATACCTTAGGGTGTTCTTCCCTGGGGGCATCTCCATCTCACATGCTGAACTTGGCCATGGTAGGGTTACCAGTGGAGACCAGTGAAGGTATCCATCTGCACACGAGGGTTTTTGAATTCTAAAGCAAGCTTGAAGCTTACCTGCTTTGCCCTGGAAAGCTAAACTAGGATGGGTGCAGAAGTCACCCACATGCACCAGTGAAGCTTGAGCAGTGTTCACCTCCTCCTCCAGTTGCTTCCAATAGGAGCTTTTATTGTTGGCTGCTGCTGGCAAAGCACTGGATGTTGCATACAAGTCATTTAATGCCTGGGAAGCAGCCAAATACTAAGGTAGTAAGTGCCAGGCAAGACCCCGGAAAAAAACCTCAGCACAGTTTCACTGCTGCCCATCCACCGTCTCATCACTGCTGCAGCATCTGAACAAGCTTTTTGGAAGAACATAAAAAGGACTTCCAGCACTGACCACCTTTACCAGAAGTTCTCCTTTGCCAAAGTCTCATAAAGGGCGCACCTCCCCACCAGGTGCCGAGCACACCAAGTTAGGTCAGCTGTATTGACTCACAGCTTCAAGCTGAAACCTTGCAGTGGAGCCAAAGGGGAATCCAAGCCCCCTGTTTGTAGAAAAAATATCCAACACAGCATAAAGATCCAAGGGTAGCTGACCAAGTACACAATATATACATAGTTCTACTGATTTTGCTGCCTGGCTTTCCTGGCCCATACAAGGCTCTCTACCCAGTGCTGCCATCCCTGGATATTTTCATGCTGCAGCTCTCTTTCCTCAGTTACAAGTTCTACAAATCCAGCACACTCTCACATGATGCATCAGTTTCTTTAACTAATCAGGAAAAATAGTGCTTAAATTCTGCCTAGGCCTGCGGGGAATCAAGAATTTAGATTTTCACTTTCATGATTTAGGGAGCCCTCTAAAATAGAAAACACATCTTGTTATTGATAGTTTCTGCACTATGACATCACGTTTTTGGCAAGGTACAAGGTACTATGTTTTACAGTGCTGACAGCTGTATTCTGTCAAAATATATTTGCAAAATCTCTGGAGAAAGGTGAAGGAAAAGGCAGCAGAAATACTAAGCAACTATTCATTGGCCTTTCACTCTCTTTAGAAGTGCTGGTCCCTTTGAGAACATATTTTTCCCTTTCTTTTAGAACATCCTTCCAGCATCCTACTCAGAATGTGTTACAAGGATTATTCTATGTCAGATGAAGTTTGGTAAAATACTGTTATGTGAAACAAAGCTGCTTGCTGAAACAAATAGAAAATAGATTTGCTTCCATCTTTATGCTGATTTAGTAAATCACAGAATCAAGCTGATATAAGCTACTGCTTAGGCTGTTTGGAAATGTTCCAGCACATCCAAGGAGTACTGTTTTCCTGAGAACACACAATAGCAGATGATACACAGTAAGAATAAGGCTGTGCAAATAATTTATATTGCAATTTGCTTGGGGAGCACAAAAACTCATTTCCAATTAGTCAAAAATATTCTCAGTTCTTGGAGAGAGAAAACAAAAAAAAAAACCTGCTCAAAACAGAAGGCAGTATTTCACACTTGAAGTTTTAACCTTCTGAAATGTGGCTGCAGAAGATGCTAACAGAGGAAACACTTTAAATGTTTATTGCATATTCTGCAAAAGAGTCATTAATACTATTTTTCAGGCAGACTTTAAAATGTTCTCTGTTTAGAGAGAAAAACTAGAAACACATCAATCCTTATGCACATATATTATTAAGTTTCCAGTATAATTTTTTATTCATGAAAGAAGATTAGCCAAATGGCTTTTATATCTGCTGCATAGAATTCAACACCACAATCTGTATACTTGTACCCCCTGAAGAAAACTGGAATTAAACTGTGACATTTTTTTTCTTGGAGCCTTGACAGCATATTTAGGAGAAAACTTTAACTCCTTCATATCTGTGCCACATTTTTCTGCAGAATGGTATTTGATTTAGAGGAAAAATTATAATCCTTCCATCTAAGGCCTGGTCATCTGTACTTCCTTGTCCTCTGGGGGTGTAATGCACATAGTAAAGCGCTCATGTCTTTATTCTATTGGGTTTGCATACATGGATCAAAATTTAAAACAACAAATAACTATAAAGCATTGATTATATCTCTTATCCATAATGACACAAGATAGTCCCAGGCCAAAAGATGGGCTTTGACTGCCACTGCCATCACAATCCCTTAAGTATTCTAATCCATACCAAACCCTAAAGGTTTTCAAGCATCCATAAAAGAGAGATCTACTGTTTTCTACAAAGTCATTTAGAAGTTTTCTCTACTGTTCATCCTTTGCAGCTCTCCATGGTTTTCATTTTACCTTTAAATAACAAACTCAGCGTTATCTAACACGCTGCCTCTAAAAATTCAATCCGCAGCACTTTCTTCACAGCCCATATCTAAATCATAGCACTTGAATAGTATTCTACATCCTCAAAGCAAGCACAGTAAAAATATTTAAGCTAATCCTCATGACACTTCAAGATCCACATTAGTTAAATGATTTAAAACAAAGTGAAAGGATTTCTAATACAAAGGAAAAATAATTCCCAAAAAAAGAAAATAAAAACAACATACATGCACTATCCTGAACATGCATATGAAACTCCAGGCCTGCTTGAGAGACAGCAAAGCCCACACAAGTGAAGATATTCTGAAATGTGTTAGTAGTAGAAAGCCAGCGCTACACAAGCAATGCTTCCAGAAAAAACCACTCCTAATAACACCTCGCCAACCCAACTCCATTTGCAAACCAGCTTTACTCAGCACATCCTACTCCTTCCACACTTACCCAGCACAACGCTCAACTTGGTCTCCTGAGGGCAAACCCTGAGTGAGATGCTGCCAGAGTGGAAAGCCGCTCCCTGCCCTGGGTTACAGCTACACCAGCCATGGAGATCAACCTGCTGGGGAAGCATTTAGCAGCAAATAAACCACCCCACCCTGACTGGGTGATTGTGGGGCACCTGTGACTGTCACAGAGCTTCTGCTCTGCAGCTGTTTTGCAAAGCCAATGTATTTTTCATGTCCTACCTGCTCACTTCTTTAGGAACTATGGGAGGTTTACAAATTCTGTAACAGCTGTACGCGTTTGAGCATTTTAAGGACCGGGTTTTCAAAGGTATTTAGGCATGTAACTCATTTACTACAACCAAAGTCAGACAACTAGCTCTCTGCAGCTCTAGGCCTTAATTCTGTGCAAACTATCATCTCCCAACTCCAGTTAGAGTTAATCTGATTATTTGGCACAAACAGCTCATTTGTGTCACTTTCTCCAGTCAAGATCTTCTTGCTTCCTTTCCCTGGCTCTCTCTGTGTGTATTGGCTTCTTCCTTCCTTCATGTTAGATTAATTAGTTCAAATTGATCCCCACTTGTAGCTTACTGCTGGGACTCTGCTTAGTATCTCATTTCACATTTAATTTATTTTTAAAGTAGATGCTATAAAACCAAGGTGGACAGTTGGGATCTAATTTAGGTAATCAAACTATGCTGATATTGCCATCAGCTGACCACTTACTTACAGAGACCATGAGAAACTCCTCCAGTTCATAAACTGTCCAAGTTTAGTAAAGACAATTTTGCTGCACCTGGCAAGGCCACCACCTCCCCCCTTCATGTGTCTCTCTGGAAAGATACTTCAGCCACAGAGTGGGAAAATGTCCTCTATGAAGTTGTTTAGGACAGATTAAGCAAAGCTCCTCAGTTCCTCTTGCAGAGAGAAAGGGCCAGGTACTACTCAGGGCTGGCACATCTGGAGCTGCATTTGCAGCAATGAATGTTGTTCTTAATCACAAAGCCACCCACAGTAAATCATAGTAGAGTCAGTCATACAATCAAGTAGTCCCTAACTTCCCTGATTTTGATCAATTGAATAGCAAAAATGTAAATGGAAAAAACAACAACATCTTTTTTCTCCCTTCCTGCCAGTTGTATCTGCTATGTCAGAGAATCTCTCCCAAATTCTTTCATACAAACTGTTTCCCAGATCTGCAGAGTTGGAAACTTGACTGCAAAAGGGAAAGATGTAGGAGGCAAAAAGCACAGATATTTTTCCTGAGGAAGCTTAATTAATTGTTTTTATAACACATTAATGATGCTAAATGCTTTGGAAGTGCCAAGGTTTTTATCATTTACTGCCACAAACAGTCATGGAGAACAAGAAATAGCATGACCGCTGTACATGGTGCATTGATTTTGGATTGTGACTTGAGTGTTTTGTAGCTTTTTCTTTCAACAGATAATCACAGACCACGTAATACTGTAATGGAAAGCTCTTCTAGTGCAAATAAAGGCTGTTTGGGGGGACTAAGAGGGAGCAGAAATGGAGCGGGTTTTTTTTCTAATATGTTTGTGTGGTGTTGGAACCTCAACCTGCCTTTTAGCTATTCATGTCCATACTGGTTTTATTCCATTCTGAAAATATCTTGGTTCCATTAGAAGGCACTGCTCCCAGGTGAAATAGATAAATGCAAAGGATGAGTTGGCAATTAAACATTGCTTTTCTTCCTCCAGCTTCTGCACAGGGTTTGTCCTTACTAGCAGTCCCAGCCAGAGGACTACAGTGCCATCTCTCTCTCTGAGCAGTGTTTGCAACGTCATTTAACCTGCCTTGGCCATGGTACAAAGTTGTAGTCAGGATGAATTATGCTAGTGAATGCTAAGCAGGCAATCATTGCAACTATTGTGCATCCCAGCATCGCTTTTATATAGCTACAAACAGTTGCCCCACAGCCATTTTGCTGTGGTTTCAGTAACACCTTACTGAAAGAATGTGAAATCCCATTAGTTGGCATCCTCTGTGCCATGTGAGTGAAATACTGCAGTTATGTAGCGTGCCAGAGCAGCTGACTCCTGCAGAAGCAATGGAGCTGGATTACAATGGAATATAGGTGAGACAGACAAGTCTGGCACAGCTCATGAGCAGCCTTTGCTGAGGAGAACATTAGGTGGGCTGGTAACGCATTGCTACGTTCTAGGAACAAGCACACGTAGCTGCACTCAGCACTCGTGACTGCCCTCGCTTGCCAGCCTGAGTAGAGGCAGAAGTTCAGTGTCTTAAATAGCAAAGAAGAGATTTCTCAAAGCAAGGTGGTAGCTTTCCTGGGAATCTTGCATGTCTGGCTCAGGAAGCTCAGCTCTAGAGATGGTGAGGTTAAATAAGTTGAAAACTGTGTGACCATAGAACTGCAGAGGCAGTCTTGACGTGTTAGGTCTGTCCACTGCAGAAAGTCATTGATTTTTGTTCATATAAGCAGTTATACATTTAAGCCAATATGATTTAGAAAGTGTCTTTGTCAGCCTTAGGTTGCAGGTCATATGTGGTGGTGATTTACCTAATGGGATATGTTAGGAAAATTGTTAGGAAAACACAGGATGAAGGTTACAATTCCAGCTAGTCCTGTGAATTAAAATTTAATAAACCTACATGGATACTAGTGATCAGTGTATGACATCATGCAAACAGAGTTTAAAACAAAATATTTTTCTTCTTCTGTATAACAGTTGCCTAGTTTGTTTTTACCCTCCAGGTCACTAACTTGAGGGTTAACAGGAGGAAAACAGGAAGGGAATGGTACAACATAGAGGAACACAAACCTAGTACATCCTTTCCCTTTGTTTCTCACAAGATAAAGATTTTCCCATGCAATCACAAACTCCAACAGGAAATGAATTGTGCTTCAGTGACCTAAGGAAGTTCAAAGCTACTAAAGCAGCAGCTCAGCTCAAGTGAGCCAGTGCTTACAAAGAACACATGCTACCAGTTACACACTTGGAGACTAATTTACAGTAGTGCTGAGTGCTCACAATGCCAGCTGCAGCCAAGTGGAATGGTAGGAGATCAGCACATCAGAAGATCAGGCCCTTTGATTTAAAGATTATCCCGAGGCACAGAAAGACTACCAGTGGGATGAAAGTATGGAAGACAATGACTGTCAGTAAGAGTCAAGCATTTTGGGAAAACGAGTTGAAGCCAACAAAATAATCTCATCTGTGTCCCACTCCTCAGAAAGGCATGAAACTCAGCACTCTAAGAATCTGGGGGTAAGAAATATCTGTGGAGAATTTTAAAAAGTAATAAGTGTTGCAGTAGCATTTCAGGGATGGGTTTTTAAGGTGACTGCGGGACAGATGTTGATGGGTATACCTAAGGGAAGGCTATTGTGTTCTCCAGCTGGTAGAACCCATCTCTGCAAGTGGTTGGTGTAGGAATTCTTGTATTCCTGCAGAAGATAAAGCACAAGCAGATACCCACACACAGGCCTGTAACCTGTCTGCCCAGCTGTTCAGCAATTTCCAAATCTGCATAAATATAATAAATCATATTTTACTACAAAATATATTCTCTCTGGTATCCATAAATATGACAGTTTATTGCAGAATCTTGATTCAGGGTATTTCTATGCCCTCATTTAGTAATTGCCTCACCCACTGACAGCTGTAGCTCTATCAAGATGATCCTAGTGATATTCATTACATAATTAAATACTAAAACCATGTCACCCACTACTCTTTCCCCTTTCCAGCCGAAAAGGAAATGTGACTAAAGCTTGGTATTTTTGGTAACCACAGAGGAATTGAGTACATGTATATTAAACACCAGCAAAATGTTACAAGTGCTTTGAGTTTGTAAATTAGCACATTCCTAGTTGTGTCAAACTACAGGCTCTGGATTGGATCAATGATCTCCACAAACATGTGAAAATGAAGCAAAGTATTTCAGACTATTTTGTCAGGCAGGAAGGATTCACTGCTGACCCTCTTTTTAACTTTTCCTTTACCCTTCCTCATCCTCAAGACGATATAACAGTCGATAATTCCTTCCCCTGTGCCCTGCTGCTGTTTCTCTGTTGTGATCAATTTTTTCTGCTTCTGGAAATGCAGAGAGAGTCTGAGTAAACTGGACCACACCAGTATGTAGCAGTTAAAAAAAAGCCTCGTTCTGTTGGATGTAAGACACAAAACTGGGAGCGAGAACTACTTTGTATCTCATCCAATATTTTTAAGATAGAAGTGTCTCCACCTGTCCTATCACAAATATACACATCTGGAAAGTGGGATGCTCCCAGAACCTGTGAGAATCATTGGACATGAAGCTTTTCTTTTCTCTTTTATTTTTTCTTTTCTTTCAGTGTGATCCACACCATAAATCTTTCAAGCAGTAAACTCCCAAAGCCACCCTGATTGCAGTTGCCTTCTGAATGCAGGCAATGTACTGCAGAGGGAGAAAAAGCACAAGTTAATACAGCCTCAAAAGCCTTTAGATAAGTACAGGCTTTCATCTGGCTGGAGAAATAGATGGAGGCAATGTATTTAACCTGGAAGAACAACTCCAAGATAAGCTTCCCCTCAGAGACTGGAGACAGACAAAAACAAGACAATTCCAAAAGGTAAATAGGATATTCAGAAGAGGCTTAGAGGACAGCAAGTGGAAAGGAGGTGCCATTTCCTAGTTCTTCAGGAAAGATAATCTTTCATGCCTCCCTAGTCACTGAATGCCAAATACTGGGATAAGTACAGTGCTAGTATGCTAAAACCCCAATTAAATAGTTTATCTCGTCACACCAATGTCAAGTCAAGTCTCATACAATGCAGTAACACATTTTGAAAGAACAACATTTATGGCTCTTTGTAGAGAGGAGATGGATATAAATGTATATGATTGCTTTGCTGTGTTATGCATTAATGCTTGTTATCAGTTGTTACCAGAGCTGGGCAATTTGTGGATATGTTATTTTAAGCCACCCCTGCTGCAGCCTGTAGATGCCTTGAGTTTTGCCTGTATTTATGCAATTAAGCAGCATTTAAGTTTCCACTGCCAGGGGTGATTTCCGTGGTAATGTGTTGTGAGCTTCTCTCCAGGACAGGCTTTCAATAATACAGATCCCAATAACGCTTTAGTGTAAACACACTGTTGAACCTTGAGAATGAAATGCACAGGATTTGAGCACTGAAAATAAAGGCAGGTTGGGTATCTGTCTTCTTTTTTCTGTGGCTGGCTGAGCAATATTTGCTGAACAAGAAGTGATCTTACTATGAATTTAATGAGCGTTGCATTTAGTGTGTCCTAAGTTTCACATCTTTCCATATTTTCTCTGGCTACTACTGTTTTCCAACAGCTGTTAGTGAAAACTGCAAGAAAAAAAGCTGTATTCTGATAGTCTCTTAAATATAGATATACAAATTTGTGTGTAGCTTCTCATATGCTTTGACACAAATTTGGACAAAATGGACTATAGGTCCTATGTGTCCTCAATGTTCCTTGTAAGAAATTGAAGGAAGAGGAATAATTAGAAAATAAACATAAATAAAGGTAGTTAGAATTAACAGGTTTCTCTAGGATAAAGGAGAACTTCATAGCAGTGCCATTAAAGTTTGCATGTGAATTATGTTTGCTGTGGATCATGCACTCAAATCCTTGTCAAAGCTCCCATTGAGGCCTACAGGGGATGTTTAATGCCATTTAGTCATAACAGTCACACTTTTCAGAGGGCCTAATCAGCAAATTGATTAAATACATTGAGACTACACTTCCTTAGCTTGAAATACAAGAAGTAAATGTCTAAATAGTGGTTGTGTCTGACCAGAATGAAGATAACACAGTCTACTCTGTGCATCCAGACTCCCAGTTGCAGGCCCTATAGCCTGATCCACCTTGCCCAGTAGCTCGGACTGCAGCTGAAACTCAAGAGAAAACCAGCCAAACTCAAGAAAATGCATGTCTTTCTAAACACCAGTCACACTAGGCAACTGAACAGTTTTAACTGATGCACTTGAAAAAGAAATGTGGTGAGAAATTTATGCTTTCCTCAGCTGGTGTACAGGGGAAATACCAGATAAGAAGGATCAGGTAAAAAGTTCTACCAATAGTAGTTAAAGAAACTGGGCACAAAATATTTGCAGAATTTGTTTGTTTTAAAGTGCAGTAATTAGACCTGTTGTAGCTGTGTCAATGTGTACGTGTTCTGAGGATACTGTGCTCTCATCTTTCAGGGAAGAAGGTTGTGGCTTGCAAAAGAAAAAAAATCAACAAGGAGTCTACCCCTCATCCCTGAACAAGTATAGCGGCTTTCTGAGTGACTTAGATTGGCATATTTGTGGAAGGGTAGTCCTTCATTCTCTGAATAACCAGATTATAAAACAGTAGGCACTGCTGAGGGCAAGAAATCAAACTCGATGTTCTGATGCAATATGGCAATTCCTAGAGCACTACCAGTGGTTCATTTCCATACAAAGTCCTTCAAACAGCAAGATAAGAATTTCACCCTCCCTCAGATATCTCTGTCAACAGAATTTGCATTGCATGCAATATTTATTACATCCTTCAGGCATTCCACATGACTTGTCTCGCACTGGCATCTGCACGTGTCCAGGTGCATGTCATATTCCCTGACAGGTTATGAAGGAACCCCTTGGCAAAAGAGCTCCAAGAGGCAGTCATGGGACTAAGTATCAAAATGGTTAGTTGGGATTATACTGAGACTGTAAGATATTATGAATTAGCTCTGTGAAAATACCTCTTCAAGGCAAAAATTAAGACACAGCTGGCATTCCACATTAAGAAACAGTCTGGCACACCGACAGCTAATTGATTGTTATCGTTTAGTATATTTGCAGAATGGAGCATAAGGAAACAATTAAGCCTGCATACTGCTTATAAGCTGTAAAGTGATTTTTGAAAATCTTGTTTGATAGAAAATAAGAGTAGCTTCCAACCTGGTAAGTAGGCAATGCAGTTTTCTTCTGATGTTATGTCACTTACGTAGCATTTAAGATCAGAATGCACACTCTTCCCCTGCTTTTATTGTCAATTACCTTCTCTGTAATAAAACTGCATGTTTTAGAGGCAAAACACAATCTCACACTTCTAAAAAAGTGAGCAGAACAGGAGCTGTTTACTTTGGAGTGTTTAGTAACATCAGACCAACTTCTCTTCCATTCAAACAAAGAGCTGGATTTTAGTCTACTTCCTCAGCAGCATTTTCTATTCAAATATGTGTTAGGTAGCATTTTCCCCTCAGTTCTTAGAAAGTATGCAAAACAAATACTAAAAAAAATGTAGTTTTCATTTCACTATAGAAAGCATACAGATTTAGGGGTTTAGCACAAGTAAATTCTCTTTGAAATAAGGAATCACCAGCCAAACTCTAGACGAAGGGGGAAAAAAGGAGATATAAAGCAGTTTTCTGCCCTGTCAGCATGTTAAGCAGAGGATTCACCCTTGATTTCTAGCAAATATTTTCAGTGAGAGCAAGATGAGGTCTTTATGAACTGAGAGGTAAAGACAAAATATACTCCACTCACTGAGCTCTGGAAATAAAATATGTTCCCTTTTGGTAAGTTTTAAGGAGGTGTTGTGTCTTTTTCCACTTGTTTGGGATTAAATCTCTTAGTATATAACCAGCCTGTGGACATACCATCATACCATGTATTTAATATACTTACATGTAGCACATATTTTTTGTCATCTCTTAAATGTCCTAGAAATGCCTTCTCCAGCCACCTCCCCCACTTCAAAGAGTCCATCCTAGCAAAACATACTTCATGAGTGCCAAAAAAGATATACTGAAGCACACTGCTAGGTTTCCTTCTGTTCCAAAAAGCTGTCTACACGTGCAGTGTACCTGCCCCTAGCCACGACTCCTTTTGGGAGTACCTCACCATCTCCTCACTGGGCTGGGATGCACCTAGCAAGGGGTGTAGTCATTCGTCTGCCCCCAGCATTAACTCCACCAAAATGCTTCCTAATGGCTTCTGAGCAGCCTGTCCATCTGGTGCCCCGAGGTGAACTGACAAACTTCTCTGCAGCAGAGAACAGCCAGCAGCTCCTCTTTCATTTGAGCTGATCTCCCTTCTGTGCACAGGGCTGCAAGCACTACTGAGCTGCCTTTGCCTGGCTGCTGCTCCTATCCTTCCTTCCTCGGCATCGTCGTCTCGTTTCTGCACTTCTGGCCATTCCACTGTGACACCAAAGGTGCTAAAGGAGGATCTTCTGCCTGCCCCTGCTCTTTCAGACACTTTTGGACCATACTGGATCTCTCTAAGTATCCCAAATGCCCATAGGCATTATTGAATCTGGAGAAATACTTTGGTAACTATTCTAAATTTACTTCACCTGCATGCCTTGAGCTGGACATATTCCTAATGATTCCATTTCTCTGGCTCTAAACAGAATTATTCAGATGCCATGTGCCCTCTTCACCTTCAGTTTTTGACATAGCTTTCACCTTAGCTTGATATCCCACTCCCAGAGCCCTGCTTGGAGCTGTTACAGCTTGGTACAATGCTGAACACTTTCTTCATTGAGGCCTCTTTCTGCTGCAGGAAAAGCAATATCAAGTGCAGTATTGTGCTTTTGAGGTTCCCTCGAGCCCTAATTTCTGCTGACAGTGAAACTCCTCTTGTGTCACACTGATGGCCAGAAATGGGTTTTTTGGGGGGTTGGGCTTTTTCTGTTTGGATGGGGAGTTTTCCCTTTTTTTTTTTTTTAAGAACATCTCATGAAATCCATGGCAAAGGTTGTTAAGGGGCTGATATTTCTTTCTTGTATTAGGATCCTGATCCCAAAACTGAGCAGTGCAGGATGATCTATACCTTACAGAGTTATTGAATGAATATTACACTTAAGACTTTGTGCCTGGTGTTCCTGAGGTATTATATTTTATGGAGGCCTTGACACTTTCAGGACAAGTGTCAAAACCTGATTATAATTGCTTTTGACAATATTTCTGTTAAAATACATAGGTCATCACAAACAATATTTTTGACCTTGTACTTTTGAGACCTGAGAGTGCACAAGACTTTACAGCAATCTGTCAAAAATATTACTCTATCTCTAACATGAACTTAAAATTGTTTCTACAGAGCCATTTTAATCCCTTATTTTTAAAACAAAAGGAAGACACAAAGTATTTGTCTCAAAGTTTAACTGACAGCAATAATTATGGCTAATGAAGACAAAGGGACAACATTTTATGAAAGTTTGTCATTTTGACCTGACTGAATCATCTGATGTGTTCTATTTTAAGTGGGGCTTTTATGTTAAAATAGCCATAGCTTGCCACCATCACAAGTAAAAGGGTTAAGGTTATTGCAAGGTCTCTCTAATCTAGAGAGAAAGCAGGTAAAACCCAAACAATTTCAAAGCTTCCTTCTTTATTACTAAATTAGATCTGGTAACGTCCCTCTGCATTACGCATTGACATTCTGGCAATTAATTACTAGCTCATGGCTCAAGATTCAAGATCTGTTTTTAAAATTTATTTTGTATTGCCAAATGTCAGTTGAAAGTACCTGGTGTTATTGTGGTCAAATATTTTATTACAAGGTGTCCTATAAATCCAACACAAACACGAAGGTAACGTACCTAGAATGTTTTTATGGAACAAATTAAAAACAGGCTGGTCACTACATACTCTCTTCCCAGATGAAAGCTTTAAAAGTCGTTTTTTAGTCTAAGTTATTCCCATTAATTCACATAAATGTTTTCCATATTTGATTTATTACATTCAGTAAGTCTGTCCAGCCTTCACTCGGAAACACTAAAAGATATGTGATGCCTCACTTTTGTGAATTATTAGCTACTGGAATAACCTCAATAACTTTTACTTATGTTTTTACTTTAATGTCTAGCATTGTCTTCAAATATGTTATACTCTCTCTAACCTGATATTTGATTAGAGGGAATCACAGATCTTTCAATAAACGAAACAGGATTCAGAATCGTTAAAGACCTGGACCAACTCCTAACCTCCAACTGAAAGTGTGTGCAAATCCCCCTGTAATTCTCAGGGTATTTGTAATAATTTGAAAAAAAAAATTATGTGTCCTACAGAAAACTGATCTACAGATAGCCCAGTGGCTTAAGAAGAGTAGATGGAAGGTGTGGTTCGTGTACACATTCACGTACCTGTTGACAAAACCCATACATTTTGAGAAATAAGGGGGGAGGGGGAAAAATTACAAACTCCATATCATAAAAAACCTTTTAATTAAAAATCTCAAACTAATTTCTGTCAGAGTCATCTTTATCATAGCTCTCGTTGCAGAAATATTGTAATAAACAATTTAGTCAAAACACATGTTGCCTTGGAACCCAGTTGCCCGCACATGATACCAGTTAGGAAGCTGTTGGTGCCTACCCAGCTGCCCCCCCAGAAGGGCTCTCATGTTCTTTGTCACATCTGACAGCCCCCTGTATCAACGCCACAACAAATGCAAAATAAAAAAATTTCAGATAGTGCAGTATTCAATAATTATAAGTGAAAAACTACCCTTAGGCTTATCAACTTATTTTGCCTCTATAACCACATTTCATAAATTATATACTAGTCAGTAGCTCAGCTAAAATATTCCATCCAACATCTTATGATTTGTAATAGAAACAAGCATAAAATAATCGTATAGGAAACAGCAAAATAGAAATTTTACACATCTAAATGCAGTCTCCAGCAATTCAGGTCTTTTCTCGTGCTAATAAGTGAACTGCTTAGATTTAACAGCAGAAGACAATTACATGTCACAGAGTGGCCTAATATAAAATGAGAAACTTGTAGTATCTGCAAGAAAAATGACATTATTAGTATTCATAGCACAACCAATAATGTACTATATTTCCATTACTTAAGACTAGCATTTTTTTTGATCTATTCAGAGCAATTCTGGATATGAAAGTCTAATTCCTGGACACAATCTTATTACAGCATCCAAGATCTACAGGACTATTGCTGCCTTTCCTGTGCTTATGGAACTGGTGGGCACAGACTGTGAGGACACATTCATGTTTAATTATAATAAAAATGTCACACAAAGAACAAGAAGGGTGTTAAATCACCGTGCAAAGATTTAAACTGGAAGCTGGTAAGGTTTTAATAACACTCTGTTTGTGAATTATGCTTCCAATAACACATAAATGTATTATGGAGCTTTAGCTGGTATAAAGCAGTTTCTTATGGTTTAATGTATTTGAAAAGAGAACGGCTGTACTTTGTGGTAACAGAAATACCAATTGTGAATCAAACTCTTAAGTTTAATTCACTTAATGATAGCTGCAGTTAAGGCAGATGTTCTAATGCTTTCTCCTCAGTTTGTGAAGAGAGACAACATTCATTCCCCGTGTTTATGGGAGTACAGTAATGGAAGCCTCTTTTCCCACAGGGATAGGACCCAGCCCATCGCTGCACAGCCGAGTGCCCTCACAGAGCCTGTCCTGGCACCTGGGCTCTGGCTGCACCAGGGGCCAGCTCCTGCCTCTCCCCTGTCCCCTTACCAGAGCGCCTCCAGCCTTTCCTCTCATCCCATGGTATCCAGCCATGGGCAGTGGGGCACTTGAAGGGCGCTCACACTCCTGGTTCCCGGTGTTTCAGCTGTCCGAGCCCAGGTGCTGGTGGGAATATCTGAGAGGAGTGGTCAGGGTGCCCCGTGCCCAGCCTGGCCAGTTCTGGACAGTGCCAGCACAGCCGAGCCTCTGGAACAACAGAATGAGGGGGGACACTGTGGGGTGTGAGGAAAACCATGGGAGAAATGAGGCCTCGGAGCAGCCAGGTCAGAGGGGGAGGAGATGCTCCAGGTCCCCCTGCAGCCACCAGGGAGACCGTGGCAGAGCAGACTTTTCCCTGAAGGAGCAGAGCCTGTGGAGAAGATCCACGCGGGGCAGGGGGGAAGCACGAGCTCTCTGTGCAAGCTGAGGATGGTGCAGGTGCTTGCTCGGTCATGGGCCATGGGAATTGTCCCTGCAAAAAGCCAGCCTGCTGAGCCCACCTTGTCTCAGCAGGTGAAAGCCATGGCAGCACCAGACATTCTGAAGATAGCCTCGGGCAGCCTCATGCAAAAAGCTGCTCAATCTTCAGATTCTTCTTCATTTGACTGACTAACAAAGAGAGGAGGAAGAGCAGCTCTCTTCTTCCAGTACAATCACCACAGTAAAAAGTTATGGGTTTTTCTTAAAAATCCCATGGTGGTGTACTGAGTTCTAGCTCTGGACAGTACTGCTGCAAGAAAAATTAACATGTTATGGAGAATGTGGAAGAAGGGATATTTATTGTATTACAAGACTTTTAGCTCAGGTATAGGGAAGCATTCTATTAAAAAAAGGCCTCATCATAATCCTGACCAAAGGGGAGCCATGAGAGAGCCTGACAGCTCAGATTTGTCCCGACTGCTTCTTTCAGGATTTAAATAGCAGCCTTGAAACTCAGCACCCATCCCTGTATCTGCTTTAGCTGGAAGTGAGAACATCCAAAATTTACGCAGATGGACACGTCTTGGCCTCAGAACCAGCCAGCCCTCCAAAAGCCACGGCTGTTCTGCTCCCACAGTTCCATCACTGAGAAGGCATCCACAATATTTCATGTAGACTTAATACTAAATGAAATATTGATTAACCTTTTAATCTTTAAGTTCTGTTGAGCATTTTATCTCAAACTGGCACCAACCCATCCCCCCCCCCATACAACTGGAAAGATTTCAGTCCCTAAATCCATGAAAGCTGCAG
The DNA here is from genome assembly GCA_013400235.1 of Oriolus oriolus. NCBI lineage: Eukaryota > Metazoa > Chordata > Aves > Passeriformes > Corvidae > Oriolus > Oriolus oriolus. The sequence continues at coordinate 2,371,156 of VXBT01013480.1, forward strand.
TTAAGTGAGTTGCTTCACAAGATCACAATTAAAAGTTTATTTGCATTGTACATAATCACCTCTCTTACACTCTAAATAATCTTGCAGTTACAGGGGTACAGGAACTTTTTAAGAGGTATTAAAGGATTTTAACCTGCATTATCGCATCGCTCTTACATCAGTCAACCAATCAATGCATTGTGTATGACTGGACTTGCCTGACATATTCTTCATAGCTGTCTACCCCAACAGTAAAACTCACTTTAACATCCTGGGCATTTTGGATTCCACACTTAAACCTCCAATGCAACACACAGCCCTCATACTGCAGCATCCCATCTTGAAAAACCCACGGGAGTGCTAACTCAAACCAGCCCCCTGGCCAAGCACAGGGTTTGGGACTTGCCTTCCATAGGCTCCAGCTCCACCTCCAGGTACTTTCATCCAGGTACTCCCCACCAAACTTCTTTGAAGAAACAATGTGCTGATACATTAAGAACCTCTCTGAATAATAGTCACACTTCTGTCTTAGACTATTGCTTCCTCCAAGACTCTACCTTCTCAAGCCCAGGAAAAAACACAACAAACACACAAATAAACAAACAAACACACAAACCACTAAAAATACACTTAAAAATACATTTTGAAATCTTATCGAAGTCTGTTTTCTGTTATCTTAACCACTGGCTAGTCAACATCCTTTCCTGGCTTTAAGGAGAGCAGCTGCCAAGAAATGGCCTTCAACTGGTTTGCAGCTGCAGAGGCTTTTTTAGAGACATTCCCCTGCAAGTGACAAGTTTCGGCTGGAAGTTATTTTATGTTATTCCCATATGTAAAACATTTTAAAATATACAAGTTACTTTAGCTTTAAGCAAAGTGCTAAAATACAAAGACCAAAGCTTCTCCTTTATTAAGAAGACAGTATATTAGTTCTGTTTGTCTCTGCTTTTGCTAAAACAAGTGAAGTTACAGCTCCCTTCACATGTCCTTAGCCATTATTCTCTATTGCACACTCAAGTTCCACCTTATTACTCAGACATGTTTTTCCAGGAGAAACTCCCATCTGAATGGGAGCCTCACATGTTTAAACAAGAGGGGGTCCCACCAGCACCCATCTCCTCTCACCCTCTTCTTGCTCATGGGGTAATGAATCTTCACAGTTCTTATAGTTCCATAATTATGGGTATAAGATGTAGGACTTCCTCCTATTTTTAAACAGTGCCAGCTCATCTCAAAAGGTTAAAAAAAAAAAAAAAAAAAAAAAAAAAAAAAACACCTCATTGTATGCAACAGACTAATAAAAATGCTATGTACCAGCGTAACAGGCAATGTGCAACTCTGGCAGTTCTGCTTGTGGAAGAAGTTATGCAAAGCCTCCTAGTATCAGGCAGGAAGAACAGCTCTTCTCTTGCAGGAAAATCAAGTATTCCAGATATTTAGCACTGCTTTTTCCCTTGTGTCAGCAGCTCCTGTGAACAATCCATGCAAGCAAAGGGGACACATTCTTTCCATCTCTCAACAGTGGTTTACTTGAAGAAAGGCACACAGGTTTCAGTCTATATATGCAGAGAATAAAATACAATTAGCAGGCAGGAGAGAACTGTAGGAAGGTCCCCCAGACGGGATAAAACTGTAGAAACATCCCTCAGGCACATCCTTTTTCAGTCATTTTGTTTGCTAGAGTTGCATTTGTGACACAGGAGTACTCAAGGCTGTGGGCTCAGAAAGGGTCTGCAGAAGCCTTCCAGATTCCAGAGGTGTGAGATGGGGATAGTTCTACATGTCCAGAGTCAGCTGAATGAAGCAAACATCTAAATAATTTCCTTTGATTTTGTCTGTGTTATCAAATATACACAACAAGATCGCTGCATCTCAGCAGTCTGTGCTGACACCTCACAGAGACCAGAAGAGCATTCTCAGTTGCATTTCCAGTTCTCCTTCTCATCAGCACCTGAATGGGTGTGTAGTGAATCCTTTGCAGAGAAAGAAGAAGAAAAAAAAAATATAATAAATTTCTTTTGTGCCCACTTCTCCTTCATTTCTTGCTGCAAGAGGAGGATCAAAGAATCCCAACCCATCCTTTCACTCAGAGGGCCCAGCAAGTGTTATACAACCCCAACACTACAGTAGATATTTTGTCACCGAGAGCTGCCCTGCCGTGTGCCCTCTCTCTGCAGTTTCATCTCTCCTGCCACTACAAGTGTTGATCTTGCTTAGGAAGAAAAGGAAACATCTTGGTGCCAGCATGTCTATCCTGGTTGCACAAGGCAGACTTTGCTAGTATGAGATTTTTCTTTACCTGGTTTAGAAGCTGATGACGTCTCAGCTGTCTGTAGAACTGCAGCACAGCAGGATCAGCTCTCACTACTTTTGGGTCAAAATCCAGAACACGGAGACCTGCAAGGCTTCGGGCTCGGGAGAGGGCTACATAAGCCTGCCCACTTTCAAAGACACGAGACAGGGAGATTTCCACACAGTCTAAAGACATGCCCTGTCAAAGGCATAGAGAGCTTTGTTACAGAGCGAACAAACAAGAACACCGTGCTGTACCAACACTAACCTGTCCTGTGAGTCTGTCCAAGGTACCATCTTTGGTATAAGGTTTTGATTTTAAAGAAGGGAATCAGTAGAAAGCAAAGGCAGTTTTCCACTGTCAGGAAATTGCTAGTAGGTAGTAGGATCCACTAACTAACTCCAGTGAGCCTCTTGGTGCGTGAGACTCTATAAATCCCATCTAATCAATACAGCAGGGAAAGAAATCCTGCTGGTTTCACTCCTAGTAGTTAACTGGAGCAGGCACCATTCTCAAGCAGTCCTCAGGCAGACCTGAGAATTTGGGTAAGGCCTGTCCAGCCCTGTCTCATGGGTTGTCCCAGGTGCAGAGGAATTTATAGAACGGCCTGGTTTAAACTGCGGCATGGGAACAAACTCACAGGTCTCTAAGACCAGTACTTATCATGAAGTCTTCTAGAAAGGAAGGAACTTTGAAAACATTGCACTGTTACATTGAAAGTTATATTGAAAAAATCCCCACCGCACACCACCAACGGGCGAGTCCAGCCCAAAGAGCACAGCTGTGGCTCCAGCAGCTTCCTCAGTTACACTGCAGAGCTCACGGTCCCTAATGCTGATGACTCTCAGGGAAACCCACCTGACTCTTGTGAATGGAAATGGCCCATGCCAATTTTAAAGGCAATTGCTGACGACTCAGATGAACTCCTGATGGTCCTTTGAAGACCCATTTCTCCATTTTTATGAGCTGCGTGACCCCACAGAGAAACCTCACCTTAGGCAGCCCTGTAGGAATGGGAGCAGGAAAGACACAGGGATGTGTTCTCAACAGCCAGGATGTCAGCAGCTTAAGAACACCTTTTTTCTGCCTAAACCAAACCTAAATCCACAGACAGTAAATAGCATGTCTTGAAATGATGTTTGACACCTACTTAAGCAGGAGAATTGAAGTCAGGTATTTTATCAGTTGAGATGCAGAGAAAAATACATTTTGCAGGTAGCAGAACATTATTCTTTGAGAAAAACAAACAAAAATCCATCAAAACTTGCTTCAACAGAACAAACAGGAAATTCAAATGAGCATACACATTTACATACAGAATACAGAAGAGAGAACACAAGAGGCCTACAGATAGCTACAGATGATGCAGTGCATGACATCACAGCTCGTGAGAGCCCCAAGCTCGCAGAGATCTCCCTGCTTTCCCTCAAATTATTACCAAGCTGTAAACAAATTTAAGTCATCAGCCACCAATGACAAACTGTTTTGTTATTTTCCCACTTGCTTCAACAAAAGATCAAAAGGCTTACTTACCCTTCTGTTCACTTTCAAACCCTACAACGACACCTCGTGCCCCATTCACCAGCCCTTGAGACACATCCAAATTCTTTGCTAACATCACCTACAGTGAAAAAGAAAAATCTTTAATGCACTGTTTCTACAGCCTGTTCAGCCACCTGCAGCTAAACTTCTTGCCAGGAAGCATAAGCACATCAGGCTGATTTGGCCAAATCATCCTATCCTGCCTATTGCAGCACCATCTCCATTTTGATCAAAATTGTTTCACAGCCTTTCCTTCCTAGGATTCCTAACTACATCATTTTACAGCACTGAACACTTTACTTGAGCTATTTCTGGCCACAGCTGTGAACTCAGATCCAGGGAGCAGTTTCCCCTTCCCCAGACACCAACCAGCCTGAGCATATGTAGATTCTGGGAACAACTAGGGAACGAGTTTCCAAAGCAAACAGTGTTACTACTAAGGGCAATCCTACATCCTTTCCACTCTGACAGCCCTAGCTCAGAGCAAGGTGCCCAGTCCAGCAAACATGGCAAGCTGTGCCATACCTTTACAGGGGGGAGGCCTGCTGTACCTGGAGCTGAGACTGCAGGCAAGGACTGCTTGTGCTCTCTGCTACTGGAAAGCTTCTAAATTTGGTTGCACATGTCTGTCAAAGTCACAGCAATCACCACTGTCCCCAGGACATGGACCTGTACTCATCCTCTGTCTGGGTAAGATTCTAAGCAGAAAAGATACAAAGACTGGGATGGAATCTTCTGTTGGCCTGGCATAGCCATTCTAGATTGAATTTGCATTCTATATATTAATCTACTCTAAACATTTCTCTGATATTCCGTTATTTTTCTCATGCCATTTGATCTGGTCTATCACACATGTACGCACACACACTTACCTGAGCTCCGAGCTTTAGCTCAACTCTACCACCCACAGGACACTGAGCATCCATTAACTTCACCAGCATTGGGTCACTATCCAAAGCCTCAAACACGTGCACTTCTCCTGTTAAGGAAAGGAAGACAGAAATTGCAACCGTTGAACATATTCTACACAGCATTTCAGGAGGTTCAGCATTTATTTCTAACAGCAATTCCTCTTTGAATATCCATTTTGCTCTGCTGCTAGGACATCCCCACACAAACCTTGTCACATCTAACAGCAGAGAGCTCACTATTGCCTCTCTTCCCTATGTAACTTCCAGAGTGTGAGAAGGCATAGGAATCAAAAGTCAGCAGTAAATAAGAACTCAGCAGACAGCATTTTGTGCAGTTTCACTCGCTACCAACACCAGATCTCCAAAGCAGAGTAAGGAAGAATCCAAGGGCCAGCGAGGAAGGCAAAAAGTTAAATAGCCCTTAATTCAAGTCAGGGCTGGAGAGAGCAAGGCCTTTCTAAGATGCTATAGAAACAAAAAGCAGGGGTGTGGAGGCAATAAATTATCCACCCCTGCCTCACAGCGAGCAATGAGCTTGCTGTCTATTACAAACCAAATGGTGACACTGTGGATTTTTGAACAAAAAATTGTGAAGTTTTTCCCCAGACAGCTCAACTCCAACACACAGAGCTTGGACTGGTGCCTGACAGAACACTAGTTCCACCTGACACCCCAGCATCCACGCAGAGCTCAGCCCCAAAGCCAGCAGTTTCCCCACAGAGTTCACCTGGCAGCTGGTGCAAGCGTCTCTCGTTGGTTATTTCTACATCATCTTTATGGGTGCAGAGCCGCGTAGCCAGGATCCCATCACGCTCAGACCTGTGAGCAGCCGTCTGCATCAGCTGTCTGGTGACCTCCTCTGTGCATCTGGTAGGCAGGAAAGGGGAATTATTCTTTAAAGTGATTAGGAACAGGTTTGAGCAGCAGTAACCTCCATACAGCTGGATCAGTCTGTGCAAGCCGCAGGCCTCCAGAGAGGACAGAGAAAGATACCTGCATAAAGTCAGAGAGCAGAGCCAGTGTATGCCCCAGCCCTGCCCTGGCCACTGCCAGCTCAGGATCCTTTGAATTAATTCACAGAAATTGCAGAGGGACCCTAGGAAGTGTCCTTCCTTACCAGAGCAGCATATATGAAACCTCTCTACATTAACTAAAGCATTTACAGCTTTTGCCCACAGCTACATAATGCAAGCTACATGTATCGCCCCGGGACCAGAAAAGTGACAAACTGCTCTTTCCTCTGCTCCATCAGTGGGGAGCAGAGATTACGAAGAGAGATGAGCTTCCCCTCACCTGCCTAAACGGATTGCACTCAGGAGCGAGACAAAAGTCTTGTCCGTCTGTCTCCGCACTTCAGTCAGCTCCATGTTTATGTGGATGCATTTCCTCCAGCTTTTTGCCTGGAAAAATCATTCTCTTGTTAAGAAAGAGGCAAGTGAGAATTACGAGAATGAGTTTAGGAACAGTTTTGTACCTGGAAGCAGAACTTGGTTTCTTCATTAGCCTTGCAGACTGGGGGCAGCTGTAAGAAATCCCCACAGATAATTAGCTGAATTCCTCCAAAAGGCTCATCCCGTTTTCTGACTGCCCTGAAAGGGATGGAAGAAAAGTTCTGAATGTCCTCCAGAACCCAGACATAGTCAGGTCCCAGAAGTTACTTCTTAATCTGTCAGTATATTCAAACATAGACCTCCTGCAGTGAAAGATGTTTATCCCCAGCTGTCTCAGAAGAGCTCAAATAATTAGGCAATGCTCGTACAAGACATTAAATTTGCTTTGCTTACCTACCCCAGAGGTTATTACCAGTCTGGGTTCTTTAGTGGCTGTTATACTACAGCTACTTGTCTCTTCAAGAGAGACCTTCTGGGCACAGCTGTATATTCTAGACTCAGCTCTGTAGACAACACTTAGTTCAGGAGACGGAGAGAGCAACCCAAACAGCCACAGCTGTGAGTGAAGAGGGGAAATGAGCAAAACCTATCTCATGGTAAAGATCTACCCAGATGCTATGATTTCACGCTTCTTACAGTCCTTACCAGCAGCTGCCCTGTATGCATTCACAAAAGTAAAGAAAGGAAGCAGCCTGGAAGTTAAGGAAAATTTATTTCTGCTAGTTGTTTGACGCAACAGCTGCTCACCTTGCCACTGCCTCCAGCTTGTCGAAGAACTTGCCATCCACCATTGAGATCTCATCGATAATTAAGTGCTGGCAGGCCAGCCAGTGCTGGCGCACCCCCGGCCTCTCTGCCAGCTGAATGCACTGTTCCAGCGGCGCCTTCCCAGAGCCAATCCCTGTCAGAGGAGAAAAAAGCAATGCTTTAGGATGCTCCTGATCCTTTGGGAAGGGAGTGAGAAGTCCCAGCCCCTTGCTGTCAGGCAGGCCATCACCTGCAAAGGCGTGGAGAGTAGTGCCACCGATGTGACAAGCTGCCACTCCCGTGCTGGCTGTAGCGTAGGTGATGTTCGGAGGGAGGGAGCCCACGATCTTCTTCAGCAGGAACGACTTCCCAGTCCCTTCGAGGGAGAAGCAACAGGTCAGTGGCCAGCCCTTTCCCCGGGGAGCCGATTAGAGTCTCCAGGGCCCCTCACCTGCAGAGCCGGTGAAGAAGATGCTCTTTCCGCTCCGCACGGCGTCCAACACCGCCTCCTGCTCCGCCGAGAGCCTCGCCGGGGGCCGCCTCTCCGCGCGGGGTACCTGCGGGACAGGCGGGGGTGCGCTGTGAGGCCAGGGCTGCTACCCGGGGCCGCCCCATCGCCCCGGGACTCACCTCCGCCGGGCGCTCCCTCCGCTCTTCGCCGGCGCGGCGGCGGCCGGGGCCGCACAGCAGGTCCCGCTCCTGCACCGGGCTGATGACGGAGAAGGACGGCGGCGGCCGGTCCAGCAGGCGAGGACGGCGCGGCGCCTCCCGCGACCCGGCGGCCACCTTGAGCCGCAGGAGGCGGAGGAAGCGGCGCAGCGCGTCCGGGGGGCAGTCGGACAGCAGCACCTGGGCGCCGTCCGGCCCCACCCGCACCGCCGCCCGCCCCTCGCCCGCGAACCGCGTGAAGAGCCTCACGGCGTCACCGGCCAGCGGGAAGCTCAGCACCGCCGCCGCCGCGCCGCCGCCGCCCGCCACTCGCAGCACCG